>VZDJ01000078.1:307015-418949 GCA_008694505.1 Cyanoderma ruficeps | reverse complement strand
TATATATATATATATATATATACACAGGAAGGCTTTCACAATTCCAAGCCACGCAGCCCTCCAGCTGTGCCATGGTTTGACCCTGTTCTGGGGTGGAGCTGAAGCCCAGCCACAGCCCTGCCAACCAAAGGCAACACTGTGTGGACAGATGGACAGGCACACAGACAGACAGGCAGACAGACAGATGAATGGGCTGCTGCTGCCTGAGGCAGCTCCACACTGCTGTACCCTGCAGCCACCTGTCCCAGGCTCTGCAGCTGAGCTATAGAGCAGAAGATGCTGACATGAGAAACGTATTTTAGACCTTGGCTCTCTCTCCTTTATGTAGTTCCTCACATTTTGAATCAAACAAACAAGTTAGACACACCATGGAGAGCTGTCCAGTAAATTAACTGGGATTTAAATTCAAATATCACTTACCTGAGATACTCTCAAAGGGCACTGATGACCCATGCCATCTCGTATCTCTAAAAGCTCACTAATGGCAGCTACATTTTTGCTGAGTAGATTTCCCAGTGCAGCTCACTCTCAAGAGAGGATGGTCAGTTCTCCAAATGCAGCAGATGCCAGCTAAGGTACAGAACTGAGCGGCACTACTAATTCTTCTACATCATCCCCACTCCTCAGCTTTCTGAACACCCCCATGCCACCCCAGGGAGAGGGTGTCATGCTGCATAGCCTCTCTGTGGAACTTCATGGGATAGAAAGCAATCACCTTTTCAGATTTCACGGCAGGAAGACTAACTTGGCAGCCAAACCCGGCAAGCAAAATGTAAGCCAGCAGCAAAGGCTGCTGATACATCCAGGATGGTTCACTATCTTAATTCAGAAACTTGAAGTATTGAGTCCATATTCTTTGACCAGGGAAGACTGGAAACTACAGTCAAATTTTATAAAAGCCAGGGTCAACATAAAGGCTTTGCAATTTATTGCTTCTTTTATAAATCAAATAAGATGGACTAAATTGGTTTTAAGCAGAGTATTATTTTTAAGTGCTTCTAACCACAAGCTTCAAGGAATCTGGCTTAGGCATGAACTAAACCTGAACATTAGTTCTAGCTCAAAGGAATTCAAGCTGCAAAAAATGATACTGAGGTTTGAGTCCCTGTAAGTGGGAAATAACTGCTATAACAAACAGATTGCTGCTTCATGAGAAATGCATTCTCTTCTTGTGATTAGGAAATTTCAGTCTCTACAGCAGTCTGACTCTTTCAAGCTTGTACCTAATCCTGAATAGTTAAAACACACAACTCAAAAATTTAGTTCTTCAAAACCAGAATAATGTTGAAGAAGCCATCTTATTGTTGTCCATGGTTTTATTTGGTTAAGAAGTATGATATGAATTCAGACAAATATGTTACACTCTTAATCTGGTGTAAAGATTGTTCTGCTTGTCCCAGTAATCCACATCTGGAGCAGCACAGAATCAACCAGCACAGTATCCAGCTCAACTGGAACTTTTACATGAGCATGAGATGAGCCCCATTCCTGCCAGGTCACTTTTCTGTGAGCTCAGTCTCCGTGCCTGTACACACAAGTATTTTCTGTAGGCTGCTTCATGAACTCACCCACAGACATCAGGTGTGATTGAGCTGACTGGAGCTCTGAGTAGACCTAATGACTTATTTCTTCCAACACTTTTTCTTATTGCAACCTCTTTCTTTTACAGAGAACAGAAATCCTTAAACCCAAGGATCAGCTGGGAGGAACACAGGCAAGGACTGCTCTGGGTTCCCACCTAACTGTAAGAAACAATACGTGAAAAGAACAAAAAGGTGGCTATTTCCCTGAACTTATAATTGAATTTCCATGGGCATATCTGACTCCAGACCAAGGACCTTAGACTGCATTCTGGTATTAGTATGGAAAAAAACATTGAACACCCAACATCTTACCCAGGCAGCCTGGAAGTAGCATGAAATACATAAGAAGGATCACCACTGCTAGGGAAAACCAGGTTTTGCCTGTCAACCTATAGGTACTCAGGGTTTGCCAGGCCACACCTGGACTGACCTACAAACTACAGAGCCCATATGCACCAAATACAAAAGACAAATAAACTTTTCCAAGCTGTGGTACGGCAATCATCATTGACAGCTTGACATATCAATATTTCAAGAAGAATAAATGACTTTCATATCCAGGCAGTTGGTTTTCTTGGTTTGGTTTGTTTGTGCGATTTTTTTTTTTAATCGTTCATTATTGGATACTTTGGGAAAATGCTACACTTAACACCTGAAGCTGCTTAAAATATTTGGAAATATTTAAATGGAGTCTTTTGAGAGATCATCCAATACAACTTTAGAAGAAATTTTACTATTTTTATAAATATTTTCTCTTCATCCTTTGCCAGAGGAAAACTATAAATCTTGTCTCAGCTGAATGAACACCATTTATCATATTCATTTTCTTGTCAATACAATTATGAAAAGCCTTTGGCCTTTTTCCAAGGAACCTGATTTGCTGAAGTAACTCAATTAGTATAAGCAAGCCTGCTACAGAGCAGCCCCGTTTGGCAGCCCGGCACAGCCCTGGCATACCTGCAATGCACGTCTGAACCAGCAGCCTGACAACTCCATCCTGGTGCTAAAATACAACAGTGGCCCGCCTTCCCTCTCTCCTCCCCGGACCGAAAGGACTTCAAAGAAATTATTTCTGCTCATTTTTGCCATCTACTGGACAAAGTTTAAATCCTAAACCCTGTGATCAGGTGAGAGATTACCCAGTGTAATTTGTTTTCTTACAGACAGGCCTTAGAACGAAAGTATTTCCTACAATCACTTGAAAAGTTAATCAAGACATTTTTCTAACAATGATTTATAAGTGACTTTTTCTGCTAGTATTCAATACAGAATAAACATCACCTTATGATATATTAAGAACTTAGTATTTATCTCTTGCCTCTTTGTATTGTTTATTTATTGAACAACTGTAAGTAAACCAACATTATTTTTTATAATATTCTGTATTTTGCTTTTTCAATATTGAAATACTTGGGCCTTAAACATAACAGAATAAAATCTCTTTGTAAAACAGCTTTTCTTCACTATTAAGCCCATTTTCTGATTATATGTTTGAAACTAAAAAAGAAACATGCTAATCAAAGGATATTTAAACTTGATACAATAAAATTGGCACCTGACTCTCCCTTCTTTCCCCATTTATCTTTTTGTTTTAACTACAGTAAATAAGAGTTGTGATCACAGCAGCTCATTGTGCCGTAATGCTTGGGATCAATACCGAGGTGCAGCTGAACTTGCCTGAATGAGGAGAAATCTACTGAACAGAAGGAGGCACTTCTCCTTTACAGCTGAAGGCAAGGAAGAAAAACATTTTGAGCCTGTGCAAGGGAAAAGAAACTGGGAAGACCTGAGCCTTGAATTCCATAAAAAGCTACATTTCTTACATTTTTGCTAAGAATATGGAATACTGAAATCCAAAAGTTTGATGCTGTTTTTATTTATTTGAAACGAACTTAATCCATGAAGTGGAAGGAAAAAAATAATTTAAAAAAATCAAGAAAGTGTCCTGAGGACTGTATATCCTGGATCCTTCCACAAAACGCCACCTCCATGGATGCACCCCTTTCTTTCCAGAGGAGCAGAGGTCAGACGCTGTTACTCCTTCCACAGGTGGAGGGTTGCAGTTCTGCACAGGAACATGGCACTCACGGCACACAAGGCAAAACAAAGTCAAACCAATCTGGAATGGAAGCAGCACAGATCTGCTTTTACATACATCTTCCTGATTTCATGAAGTTTTAGGGTAACACAAGCACAATCAGCACTAACGAAGTTAAAAGTACCCAGTGGTGCCCACTAGAAAATGAGATGATAATTCACACTCTGGTTTCAGGAGTTGAGTGGTCTGCTGTTGTTGTTGTGGGGTTTTCCACTCCACTCCTCTAAAACTGAAAATACGGGAATCCTTCCACTGATTTTAGGAGAAATAAAGATTTCACTGCTTTTGTTTTTGATTTACTTTCTTACTACTGAGCCTGCACAGACAAAATTCCTGCAGGCTTGCAAGGGTCTTAAACAGAGATTTTCTGAGTGGTGGTCAGGATCCTACTCCCCAGCACCCAGGGATGGCCCTCAGATCATCAGGAGCTCCTGTACAGCCTGGCAGTCTGCAAAAGATAATGTCCTACTTGCAATTTTATATAGATGCATTTCCCTTTCTTAACCAAGAAGATTATTAGTGAAGAGTAGAGCTTCACAATTGACTTAAAATAATATTTTGAAAAGCGTGGTTTCTTGTAGATCATGTAATTGTTCTTAAATGTTATTTTTTTCTGTCCATGAACCAAACACATAATTAATGTTCATAGTTTTGTGACATCTAAATTACAAAGCAAGTATTTTCATAATCCCTCACTACATATTTCAGCAGTTTTTTTCCAACATGACTATGTGCCTGAGAAAGAGCTACAGATTCTGTATTTATAAAAATACAAAACATTTCTCTGTAGGGTTAAGAAAATACTCGGGAGCATTGCTGTATGTGCTAGTTTAAAAAGGTACAAAATATTTAAAACAGTGTTCATTATCATTACTTATTGAAGAAAGCTACAATGTAAAGATTTTGATTTTGTTTGCAGAAGTCCATTTTCTTCTAGATCAAGACAACTGCAGGTGTTGTGATATTAATAGACTTGACATAAATAGAAAGTAACTGACTAAATTAAAGACATGATTCATACCAGAGAAAGAAATCTCCCCAGATAGCACTTGTATGGTATTTTTAAAGCACTTTTGATGTTAAACCAACTGTAGTTACATTGTGTTTGGAATTAAAGACACGGGTTTGGGTTTTTTTCTTTTTCTGACAACATTAGGGATGTAGGAAGGAAGGAACCCCCTTGGATGTTTTCTAGGTCGGCAGTGTGATAAACAGCAACGTGCCCTCTGTTCCCGTGTTTGCATTGTGTGGTGATTTCAGAGACCACACGAGGTCCTGGCTGTCCTGTCCCCACTGTGCCACCGCGGCCTCTGCAGGGGCTGGCACGGCCAGGGGGGCTCTGCTCCCAGCCCAGCTCCGCTGCCAGCGGGAGGAGACTCCCTAATTGATTTTCACGTTAGTGCTGAGCAGATGGAGCAATAATCAGCCAATAATGGGCACATATCTGATTTTGATTCATTAGTTTAAATGTCTTGCTCAAGCCTCTCTTCTTTTTTTTTTTTCCCCCCCAAAAAACCCACAAAGATCCTCAGATAAAAAAAAAGATTTCCACAAGTTTTCTAGTGCTGACTTTAGGAAAATTCTTAGGAAATGCTGTGGATTATTTGATATGTTCTCATAATGAATAATACAAATTAAAACATTATATATGGATACTATGCATTAACATTTAAAAGTGCTTCCTGTATTAATATATTTAAAGTGATAATAACAATAAAATGTTAATTTAAGCTTGTAATATTTTGAATAGTGTAAGACTAACTGATACTCATAACAAGCTCCAATTAAGGCTGCACTGAGACTCCCATTATAATGTTATTTTAACGTACCTTTTGTCGTTTTGCTGGGGTTTTTAAAAGTAATTTTCCAAGTAAGTTTTCTTCAGAAAATGATCTTTCAGTTTAGAGGAAACTATGCTAATCTCTGCCTGTGTTAACATTAGTTCTGAGATACATTTTTTCCCCTTTGATGACTGAAGTGTGACTGCAGAATCCTTTCTGCTCCCACGCAGACCATGCTGTATGTAGATAATTAGCCCCTACTAAAGGGATGTTTTCAGGATAATTAATAGACATCAACAAGAAACACCAGTGAATGAAAAATATTTTAACAACATAGACAAACGTTTTGATTTACTCACACATAAGTATTGTCTTTTAAATTGCAGGTGGGATTTGTACTTTTTTTCTTTTTACAAAAAAAGTCACAGTTCTGCAGAGTCTGGGGGAAAAAAATCAATAACAGGACCATGGCAAAAAAAATCCCAGTAAAGAGTTCCCTCTTTAAACCCAGGTTTTTCAGTCACGTGCCACTCGGTGCTACCACTGCAATATTTATGTTGCTGACAAATACAAAAGGTAAGAGCCACACATTCATTTGACATGATCACATAAAGAACAAATTATGGCTGATGCCTTGTAAGCTGCTCCATGTGAGCTCAGACCAGGGCTAATTTCTACTTTTCATATACACTCATCAGCCTGGTTGACCTGGGTGGCACAGACATAGATTTATCCCAGGACAAATTGAGTTCTTTACCAAAGACTACTAAGGTTGCTGGGGGTATTTTAACATTTGCATTTCCTTTCTGTTGTGCATTGAAATGGCCTGAACTTGCAAAGATGCTTAGAGGTCTCTACTCTCATTAACTTTAATGGGACTCTGAAACCACTAGAGAGGAAGTGTTCAATACTGAGAAGATGCAATATAAAATTGTAACTTTATACTCATCTGTATTTTCATACTCGGTGTGCTGCTTTGTCCATGCAGAAAATCACTGTTCAGCAGACAAGGTGGACAAAACATCAAGAATTAAAAGAACTTGGCAGCAATATTTCTCTCTGAAGGCAGCCAGGGACACAGCAATAGATCCAAGGAGTAGAAATACTCCACTCTGATTTTGGTTCCCTTGCCCATACCAGCCACAGAAAAGGAGATAACAAGGCTGCACAAAGCAAGTCTGGGGCAAGGGAGAAGGGGACCCACGGCCCCTGGCAAGACAGGAACTCGCCTTTGTTCAGGCACTGCTGGGGACAAAGAGCTCCCTTCGTGTGGTTTTGTGGGATGTGGGCTAGAAAATGACAGCCCAACCCACAGACCTCCAACAGGCTTATTCTGTCTCTACAAAAAATGGTTTAAGAAAACACTCTTTTGCAAATCTATTTAAGAAACAGTTTGGCTGTGAGACTTTAAAAACTATCAATAAAAGTAGATGTCCAAATTTCTTTGAACAGCAGTTTCAGGTTTCTGGAAACCTACAAAAACACTGGGCAGTTTCAGACATCTCTAATTCCAGTGAAAGAACAGCAGCTACTACACAAACCACATTTTTCGGTTACCTATTATTTAAATTGAGATATTGTTATTAAAAAGTTCATAACCACACTTCTTAATAAATGACCTCAATCTGCAAGATCTAAGATTTAGATTAAATATTCTTGTTCTGTAAAACCCCAGCAAAGCAGTGGATCAGATAGGATCCATCAGAACTCAGCTGTGTAAGATCACACTGCCACAGCAGCACAGATGAATGGCCCATGGAATAACATCCAGAATCTCGAGATGAATCCTGATCCATTTAAGTCACTGGTACCAAATACCCTTAAACTCTAATAGGAGCAAAAATCTCCCTAGATTCCACATTTGCTTACCTGACATTCAGTAAGAACCTTCCACCCAAACTCCTAAAATCTCAAGAGAATCTAGTTTTATCAACTGTAAGTAATCAAATAGCACTTATGTGCATAAAATTTATTAACATAAACAATAAATGTGTTGTATTAATACAAATACATTTCATTATTAATAAACAATAATGTAAATTTGTTAATCTTGAACAAGATTACACACTTTTACATCTGCTTTTTGTGTGCCATCCTGTGGGATCCGGAGTGCTCTGCAAACTTCACAGTGATGGCAGGAACACCTGACTGAGACTGCTGCTCCTTTCCCAGCTGCATCCCAGCCCTTCCTGGGGCAACGGGACAGCAAATGGCACCACCAGCAGTGGCCAGAGTGAGAGGAGGAGTAAAGAACAGCAAATACAGGTAATACAGCAAGAGGAACTTGTCAGCATTCTGGGGGTTTATACAGTCCTCTTCTCGCTAATGAAGAATTTTGTTCAGGGTTCAGTTTCAGAATATTCTTCCCTGAATTTCAGTGACAGGTTTCTTTAAGATTTAATAATAACAAAGCCATTTTAAAAATAAATTCAGGTATTTTGTTTCAAAGTCCCGAAGCATATTTTTCAATGGATTTTTTCGAGGGAAAGGAGCTGGAGGTGTAAATGGTCCCAGAAAAGCCCCTCTGACTTGCCAGCATCTGCCAAGTGCCTGACTGAGGCCATCTAAAATAGACCAGTCTGCTCACACCCACCACCCCCAAAACAGGGCTGGTAATGGAAAGTCTGACAGACCCTTAACTATAGTGGCACTACTGGGTGCAGCTATAATATTACCCTCATAATTCTACTATATAATAACAACAAAGGAAAAAAAAGGTGAAGGGTCATTGTGCTTTGTCTTTAGAATTAAGATGGCTGTCTTCATCCTTACAGCATACTCTTAATTCTGGAGACACATCTTAATAACCTCTAAATAGTTCCAACAAAAGAGCCGTGTCAGAGGAATGAGCAGGCCCCAAGGTGTTTCAACTGGAGTGTTTTCATCTGCCTTTATTGCTCTATCCCTCTCCAGAATTAAGGCAATAACCTGTGATAAATTATTCAGGAACTGCTACAGGGATCAAAGCAAAATCATTCTGTTAAAGTGCTGTTTGCAACATTTGGCACTTAGTGTGAAAACTTTTAATGTGTGCAAGCTGAAAATCAACGATTTTAAATAATTTAACAGCATGGAGTTTCTACAAACCAGCTAAAGATAGCATGTTGCTATTTAACTGCTTTTTCTTCAGATCCCTTTTCCATGCGTTTCTAGCAAATCTGATGATGTCACAACTATAAACAAAGTGCTACTGAGATTCCAGCTTCCCAGGTAGTAGATTACTTACCCACACTGTCAGGAGAAATCTTGACATTCTTAGGAGAAAATTAGGCACTGTTTTAACAAGGGAAATTTTTTCTATTAATATAAAAACATGAAGAAGAAAGTAGAAAAAAAAAAAAGGAAAAGAAAAAAGGGAAGCAACACATATAATGACTTCAGCCATCTTCAATTACATTTGATAACCCTGAAAAAGAAACTTAACCATATGCTTACTATGCATATATAATGATTAAAAATGTATTTTTAAAAGAAAGATCTCTCTTGTTACAACTGTTTTTCAGTGGTGTATTTCAGAAATAGTAAAAACCTAAAAAACCTCTAGCCTGTTAGAAAGTCCTAGTAAAACCCACAAATTAAATGGATTTGGCAGTCCTGGACCATTTTCATAGTGATATTTTAACAGTGTCATCTCCCTGTGGATTGCAATACTAAGCATTTTATTGAAGAACTGAACTGTTTTTGTTTTCAGTACTTGCAAAGTGAAGTACCTGAAAGCACTTTTGCATGTATTATTTATTCATTATGATAGAAAAATAGCTTTAACCTAATAAATTGTGTTCAAGATAATTTAGAGCAAAAGTTTTGTTTATGGTAAAGCATTTAGTTCTTTATCAGTAGCTTAAAGCATCAAGTTTTCTTTATACAAATTAGACAGATGGTGCTTACAGTAGAATTTACTAAAGGTCTGTCACAACAAATGCAGCCAAGCTGCATATTTAATCACTGCAGAACCTTGTCTACCTGCAGCTGCCAACTGCTAATCCAATTTCCCTGATAAATGTGGCAAGAGACACGATCAGCAATAAAGAGCATCTAACTCCATTTTCCTGCAGGGCGTCTTTTGATGAACATTTAGGACGGAAGCAGGAGTGCACTGTGTGGCCCTGGCTGGTGGCAGCTGCATGCATTTTGAAGACACAGTTCTCAGGTTACTCACTTAATTCTGCCACTATCATTATGTTGCTATTGATCTCAGTAGCTCTTGTCTACACAGCATTACTCTAGATGGAGCTGAATCAGGCAGTTATTATGCATCAAACTTGCTCAAAAGCCTGGAGATTTCCCCTTAATTACTTGTGATTTTATTTGCAAATACCGTTAAAGTGTAATCAAGCAGTCACTTTCCAGGGCCGTTAAGAACTTGCTAGTTTAGGAATATATCACTGGCACGCCATTAAAATTTCTCTACTAAAACAGTTTCAAGCAATCCAGACAGGACAATGGCAAAATTATTGTAATAAATTGAATCCTTACACAAGAGGAATCCAGTTTCCTGCAGAATTGGTTATGCCACCAAATGACCTCTTTGTTCTAATTTTTAGGATTTATAATTGAACATAGGAGAGGTGAATCCAAGACAGGTGAACTGAGTCTATTCTATACATGAAAAGTGATTACAATTAAATACATAAAGCAACAACAAAGGAGGAAACCAGAATTATGTAATTGTCGAAATAACCCTTAGTACAATTAAAAAAAAAATTGTCTTATTTCAAGAAATGACTGTGAACTGCACATCTTTGGATAATGTCAGCCACGTACTGCGGTCAATTATTTACCAAATACTTCCGGCACATCTGTTTATCTCCTTGTGAAAAAAGCAGATAAATACGATGAAGGAGTATTTAAGTTGCCATATATTTTAAGATAGCAAATTAAAAATTACCGTTAGGATTTCTTCAAAATGACCCTGTTCAGCTGAAGTGAGTGCACCACTGTGCAGTTAACTACTGATTCAGTGATGGCAGAAGATCTCTTTAATGCAAGAGTGCTCTAATATGTTATCATTCCTGATGATGCACCTTCTATCCAGTAAGTCTTTTTCTTCCCTAAAATATACTGTTGTTTTGACACAAACAGCTTGCTACACTTAAGGATTTTACTAATAAAACATAATGTTGTGTTAGATATTATGACTGTTGCCACAGCTGAACTGCCTTGTCAAATCAATCCTAATATGGCTCCCACAGGCACATAAAAACCTTATTTAGCTATCAGTTATCCTAATCACTTTGTTCAGTTTAAGGGTGCAATACTTCAAGACACGTTCCAATTTATACATATATGCCCAGCCATTTAATAAAGTCCTGATTTATATAATAAATTCTTGTTTGGAAAAAAAATACTTTAAAGCAGCAGTGTTTTATCAAGTGTGTTACGTGTCTCCTCATACCCCCAAATAAATATATTAATATACATAAACAGGATACTTGCATGGCAAAGGGGAATATGGAACAAATAAGCTATCACTGAATACAAATCTGTCACTTTGATTATAAATGAGCCTTAAATGGGGTTCCTTGATCTGCAAAACACCAGAGAAATCTCAATGCTTTTGAAAATCTTTGTACAAAGTTAATCTAGGATAGTATTTGCAGCCTTTGTACCTCTGCTGCCTGAATACCTAATTAAATAGATGTATTCAGGTATAAACAGCCACATACAGGTACACAGGTGTCAAGGGAGACTGACAGCAGAGGTGCCAAGCTTGCTGCTGAATGCTTGCCCCACCATCAGTTCTTCCCATCGTTTCTTCCCCTATAATAGAAATAAACCTGCCTTTGATTCTTCTTGTTCTAAACTACTGTTGAGCATCAAAGTCATACCTTAAATCAAACCGTGAGGGGGAGCAGGAAATTCTCAAACTCATCCTCATCTTCACCTACAAGAAAAGAAACCAGAACAAATCAGCAAAGGCCTCGTCTTTGCACGTGTTCAGGAGAGTTAGGCTCTGAGGCTTTCACAGAGAAATCTCACATCGTGGGAATTTCAAGGGACCTACAGGTACAAAAACCTGAGCTATGACACATTTTTAATGAGCTATACAGACCACAAATCATTGATTCCAAATGACTTAGATATAAGACTGGGTCATGTCCACATTTCACACCTTTCTCCTTTTGATATTTCCTCTGTAGCAACTGCAAATGCAAACTGCAAACTGCAGCATTTGTTCACTGCCCTACAAGAATATTCACATAAGAAAATCAGGATTCAACAGCTGGAAAATGGTAAATTTAAAACTACAATAATAAAATAGATCTTTTCACATGTGTAGTTTATGATTTAAACTGCAATCTTGTATGTTCATATACTGTTTTTCCTACCTCTACCTATTTGGGATAAAGAATGAAGCTGCCCTGGAAATGAACCTGGGCTGCATTGGGATTATTTGTGTGACACTGCCTCACTTGTTTCAGAAGATGTTGAGTTTAGGAGACACTAGATGCTGTGAGGAGGGAAAAAGATTGACAGCTGAAAGATATCCTGGAAGTCTGGATTAATTTTGTTTTGTCCTGATTCTGAACAAGTAACTGTGGACAACTCTCTAGAAATAGCAATCTGCATGAGGATCAGCCCTTACCTAATCATCTTAAGGCCCTAATGAGGGTAGCAGGCTTCTCCCACGCTCATTCCCCTTGAGACTAATTGAGAGTAAAAATTTAATTTATATTCTTCAAAGGGCTCTTGGCTATAGGGCTTTTCTCCCTCCTCTCTTCATGGGCAAACTCTGGGAAACTAAGTGACAAGTGGAGTTAGGAGGAATTTTTTGCATGTTAAATTGGTTGTGCAGAGTTAGTGTGAGCTTTACAGTTCAGTTTCCACACTCCACACACCCATCTGTAACACAGGACTAATTCCAGCCCCTTGCCTTTAGGGATACTGCCAAGACCACATCATTCACCCCAGTGCAACAGTAAGAATGAGAGAAAAGGACAAAAAGAAAAAGTGGTAGGAAGAGCAGTCACCAGGGACTGACAAATTCAGGCAACATCCCAGAAAAAAACAATCATAGTAGGCAGTAGCTTTTCTTGAAGCCAGGATGATACATCTTCTGAACTGAAAGAGTCAAATATCCTCTGAGAGAAATAATTGTGATCCTGCAATTAAAACTCCTTTGTAACAATGTCAATATTTACAGTTGCAGTGGCAATCCAAGCCCTGCCATTTCCTCAGTCTCAAATATCCGGCTTTGTAACTTGGACTGCTCTGCTCTAACACAGGGCTTTCCAGACGTTTTTAAAAGCAAAGGAAATACCTTCAATAACTTACCGCTGCTCACTGCTCAGGTCAGTTACAGAGCCTTCAAAATACAATCTGTACTCAAGGACTTTCTTAACCTTCTGAAGAGTCTGCCCAAATCTGTGAGGTGCATCCTCACCTGCATCAAACCCAAGAGGGAGAAGAGTTTTGTGCTGGATTCCAAAGCTGCTGCTGGCAGCAAAGGGACTGATGGACTTTGGGCAAACCCATTCTGAATTTAATCTAGAAATATATGTAATAGAGATATACCTTAGAACATTAAAGACTGACATCTGTTATTAATTAAAGTAATTACTTTTCATGGCATATATTCTAGTCACAAAAGAGACGCACGAACCAAATGACTTTTATCTCACTTGTTTTTCAGTTACAAGAGATAAAAATACATCACATCTGTACTAAGCCATGTCAAACACTTCACTGAAGTTGAAACCGAGCTGTGGAAGTCGATTACTTTGACTTCAGCAAGGTGTTCGTCACTGTGTCCCAGAACACCCTGAACTCACAGACACTCCACAAACACCCAGCACACTCACTGCTGTCACTGGGTTTTTCTGCGTGCTTGCTTCACTCAGCCACCCCTGCATATCATTGACCAAAGAGTTCAATAACTTTTATAAGAATAAACAATTTTCCTTTTCATTTTAAGTAAGTTAAATTCTTTTTGAAACAGGTAACATTGTAAAGATAGGTTTTATAGCTGTCTGCTATTGGAAAATCTCCTGATTTAGTTTAAGAGTTGTTTCTATGTCAATCTGTAACATCCAATATGGGATTACCAGGTTTTATTTTGCAAAGCTTCATAGTTGGTTCCCCCCAATTACAGGGCAGAGCCTTTAATATGAGGCTAACAAAGACAAGGACTGAGAATGTTTGAGAGGCTAAAATTATTTTACCCCAAATTACCATACAAAATAATAAAACTGCAGCTATTTTGCTACAAAAACATAGAGTGGAAAAGTTAATTATCAGAAAGAACCAAACATGTATGAGAGAGCACTCAACTTCACAAACATAAAGGAATGACTAACATATTCCATTATGTAAATGAATTCAAAGGTATTTCACAACTGATCAGCTAGGAGGGACATAATGATTTATAATTCAAATAACTGAGCTTTGAAATCAAATTGGACTAATATATTTCAAAATATGCAAACCTGGAATAATTGTGAAAGTAATGGAAATCCTGATACCAACCCCAATCATTTGTTGCCTTTGATGATATACCTTCTTATGGTTTTTCTTCTTTTTTTCCTGTTATGTAGTGCAGTTGCTGAAATTATGGTTTGCTTTTAATTCTACATTATCCTTTAGAAAAAGATTATAATACACATAAAAAAAAAAAAGAAAAATACCAATTTCTGAGACTGTGTAAAACCTGATTGGTGTACAGGGAAGTACTGAAATGAAATAAATTATTATTTTAACCTTTCAGGCAAGCCACAATTTAATCTATTTCAAATACCGAAAATTGATCCATTGCATCTAGCATCTTAACAATACACTGTTTCTTTCAAAGCAATATATACTTAAAGCCTTTAAAAAACCCTCTAATATAATGTGAAAAGGCCAAAGTTTGCAATGCCAGGAAGTAGTTATAAACTACTTCATATGTTTGAAATAAAAAGTACTTCAGAATTATTATTAAAGAAAACCCCTATTGGTAGAGTTTTTAATAGGAAAAAAATACATATCTTTAAAAGCCAAAATGACCAGTGAAATTAGGTTGTACATCATTTTCTGGGAAAAAGGAAAAACAGCCTCGACAGGTGTAATTTATCATTTTTCTGATTTAATACCAAAGAAATATATTAAAATAATAAAAAGAATCCTGAAATCCTCAAAATTTGTAGTGATAAATAGCTCTCCCTGTCTTTATTGCATTATGCCTACTAACAGAAATATTGCATGGTGGATTTTGCCAGACAAGGACGATTATTTTCCAATAAAAAGTTGCATATTAAATTCCAGCAGAAAAGTGGGTGTCTAATACTTTTGAAATCTTTTATGGTTTGCCAGGGAACACAATTTTAAACTTAACTAATACAAGCGCAGGGTGAAGTGAAGCAGCATTGAAGCTGCCTGGGCACAACCTCACCCCTCCAAGCATCAGGGCCACCATTCTCAGGGTTCCTCTTGGAATAATTCAAATAGAAGACATTTGGGGTATCTCTTTCTGCTGGTCTTTCAACACTTTACACTGCTGGTAAAGAAGTTTACTTATTTAAAGGAAGAGGACAGTGCTATTGGATATCCTGAGCATGCAGAGGAGTCTGAAACCACTCTGGTGACAGTTAGCAAGTTTCTGCAAAGAAAAACCCCACAGCTTCATCACAATGCTAATCTTCAAGAGAACTTAGGGTACTAAATATCTAATTTTTCATCCTTCCTAGGTCCTCATATTATTACATCTATTTCATTAGCAGAAATTTATTTATTGCAAATATAATATGAGTGATCTGAAAGCTATCCAGAGTTTTCAGTCTTGGAAAGTATCGTTTGCACCAATAGTGTATCTTGACCCTACTTTTGGGGAGCTCCACTGAGAATACATTCCTTTTCAAGCCTCCAGAAGACAGCAGGAAATGCCGAATGCTTGCTGGCTTTAGCAGCAATGTGAGGTGATCCTGTCAGCAAACATAGGCATAACCAGGCAAGCACTTGCAGTTGGGGGCCCTGTGCCACACTTCATGGGGATTCTGAAAGTGTTCTGAATCCTACAGAAGCAATAACTATCCAGTAGAACAGAGGAGAGAGCTCATTAGTTCCTTCATAAATCCTGTTAATGAAATAAATGTATTTCATTCTGGTTTTGTTGAATTCCTTAGCAATGTTTCAAGTCCTTTCTGGTCTGATTTCTATGATGTCATGAGAAAATAAACACATGCATATTTAAAATATCAAGTTAGCTACTTAATGGTATTTCAAGTCAGCATATAGAAGTACACCTTGTATGGTTTTCATTAAACAAAATTCACTTATGGAATGTGAAAAGCTGCACTCATCTTTCAACCCAAGGAAATATGTTAAAATTATTCTTACAGTATTAGAGTTCTATAGAGAAATAAAATGATACCAATTGTCATATTCCAGGCGCCTTCCCCCTCTGTTTGTGTAACAACTCCCTCTAGAAAATTACTGAAAAGTTGCTTTCGTGGGCCCTGGTGGTTTATTATCTGTCATATATCTTTACATATTGTGTCATATCAAACACTGCTACTAGGGGTTGTTTTTTTCTATCTTCTTGTTTGACTGACTGAACATTCCAAGAACAAACATTCTTCTGCCACTCATGGTTAGTGAATATTAATTAGAATAAGCTACAAAAGGTTACAACAGAGAGCAAGTTAGTATCCATGACTGGGTAAGTATTTCACAAAAATATGTGAACCCAGATGAAAATCCACACAAAAAGTCATGGCTGTTTTATCAGAGACACATTGAGGAACTCTGAATCAGGCAATGTCTTGACACGTTAAGAACCCTTCGGTGAAACTCTGCAGCTCCACTGACTCCTGCAGATGAAGGGTGAGGGGTGGGCAGAGCCATGACCCTGCACAGCTGCAGTGCTGTGTGAGCCAATGCAGACCCCCAGGAACCTCCTGTGCTCACCTGCTCCACTCAACAGAAGATGAAGAGGTGGCATCGGCCTTCGGATGAAAGGGATAAACTGACACCAGTGAAGTGTAGGAATGTAATTTTTCAAGTGAGGTTACAGAATCCCAGAGTGGGCCAGGCTGGGAGGGCTCACAGGGCTCACCTGGTGCCACCTCTCTGCTCCAGCAGGGCCACCCCAGAGCTCAGGGCACAGCAGGGTGTGCACACAGCTCTGCAGTATCCCCAGGGAGGGACACTCCACAGTCTCTCTGCATAATTTGCTCGGGGCTTGGGCACTGCACAGCAAAGTTCTGCGTCCTGTGCAGGTGGAACTTCTGGGAATCTGTGCCTATTGCCTCTTGTCCTATTTTTGGCACCAGTGAGCAGAGCCTGGTCCCTTCTCTGACACCCTGCATTTGGATACCAGCCTGTCCAAAAAAAAAGACCTTGTGATTTCCTGGCCTGGGAGCCCTGGCAGCTATTCTTGACCACGACATCAAACCCACCGAATCAGCTGAGTCGGAAGGGACCACAAAAGATCATTGGGTCCAACTCTCAGCCCTGCACAGAACATCCTCAAAAGTCACATCATCTGACTGGGAGCATTATCCAAACACCCCTTGAACTCTGCCAGGATGATGCTGTGCCCACTGGGAGCCTGGTATGCCCCAAAGTGCCAGTGAAATGAGTCAGCCCAGCTTTGTCCAGCTCAGTTTTCCTGGCTGTAGAACGTGCATAATGATTCTCACTTGCAGCTGTCACGTCCATTGATGACAGACTGTGATGGAAGAGATGTCATCAGCACCAGCTATTTATACTGTGATGCAGTAGGATTTCAGTTTTGGGAACAGAGAACCTGAAGAACAGATGTTAAATGCCTTAAAATCAGCACTGATAATTGATTTTACATATTCACAGGCAAGGGACTGTATACAACATATAAACTATTTTTTTCCAGGAAGTTATAAACTCAATAACACAGTTTAAAGCATCTAAATGTTTAGTATTATTTGCTCAGGAAAAGGCACATAACAATGCAATTACCAAAGCAATTCCTCAATTTAAATGTACGAACAGACATTGATTTACTTTATAAAATCTCTATGAAGAGCTATATGGGTTCAGATTGCCTTAAAGAAATAGCCCATTCTAACAGGTCCATAATTCACAGTTTATCCCTACTATGGGGAGTTCTGGAGATGTTTATAGTTGCACTAAATCCTTAACAAGTATATACCATACAAAGGAATAGAAAGGAATTTGAACTACCGAGATTTAACACCAATATCAAAATCATCAATAGGCTATTTTGCAAAAGAGCAAAATTTTTATCTTTCAGTTACAAGACATTTAAAGAAAAACAGGAAGCCACAGTGACATCTTGAGAAAATTGAAACTGTGTAAGGAAGTCTCTTCATCCAGCATTCAGAGTACTTTTGTTTACATCTGTTCTTTCAGTTCAGGGTTCTTTTTGGATGCTGAAAGATGGAGCAATAATATAAAAACTAGAAAGTACTCATGAGTGAACAGAGGCAATCACAACAATTCCCATTTCTGTTTCTGCCTTGCCAGTATCAGGCAAGATGAAACACACATAAAATAAATGATTTTAAGAAACATTCTCAAAACTTTATAAGTATCTGAGAAAACTTCTAAAGATCTAGAGAGGAATCTCATAATACAAAAGCAGTTTTCGAGTATGTAAGGAAGACAAGCAAGCAATGAAAGAGCAGAAAAATTTACAGATCTCAGAGAAATCATGGCAAGACAGCTCTTAAATCCAAGGGCCAGGGTCCCTGTATCTTTTTTATATTAGTGATTTAGTGATTTAAAAGATGAACTAGATGTCACAGAGTCAAAGGAAACAACCATGAAGTTTCAGATGAGTCATCCTCTTTCCAGGAGACCCTGAACTCCTTTTCTGAAAGGCAATGGCAGGTTCACCCTCACAATGCAGAGGAATTCCAGGAATACAGGAATTCCTGCACACACGTGTTTTTGGACCTCCCATGCACAGTGGATCTGAGCATATGCCAAGAAAGCAGTTGCAAGAGATAAGCTGCCACCAGCCAGAAGAGGTGATGACCATCATAAAGGACCAAATTTGGGTGAGGTGTTGATTTTGGGGTTTTGTTTACTTGTTAAATAATAAAAGGAGAGAGTAAAAACCTTTTAAGCTTATCTAAGAATTACATGAATTGGGAATGCAAATTTACAAACAGTCTTGGTCACAAGTTAAGGATATTACAAATGTAGTTGCATTACAGAAATCGTAAAGACGGAAACAAATTCCTACATTTTAAACAAAATTTTCGAAGTTTCTTAAGGATGTGCTATCCAATTCCCATTACAGTGCAAGAAAAATGGACCTCCAAAACCCCTGAAAACACTTTGAAAATGTGTTCCTCATGTGGTGCTGAAGTTCCAGTAAAAACACTGATAGCAATCTGTTGGCAAGAAAGATCTGTACAGTCAGGTTTCAACCATTTCTGACAGATTATCATCACTTACCCTGAAAGCTCTCAGTGGCTTGGACAGCAATGGGATATATGCTTCTCATTAGAGCTGGACAAAGGTGGATAGTTAAAAACCGCATTCTATCATGAGTAAAAGTACTGAGTGTTAGTTTGCTATTATTCAAGGAGCCATTTCAGTGTGACTCTTCCAAAAAATATTCAGAGATACACACTGAGAAGTTGTAACATGGAGAATCCCTCTATTGACACATATATGCATTCACCACAGTGACATCCAACAGCAATGTTAGGACATGTACCTCATGTTTCACTTATTTTTTCATGACCAAAAATATTAAATACTTGGGAAAATATTTTGTAAATCCACCTCATGATAAATCATTTCCATGTGATTTTGATAATAATTGGGAAAAAAAACCAGAAGAGGCTCACAAAGGGTAAGGGAAGAAAAGGAAAGGTGATTGCAGCCAAAAAAAAGATGAGACACTTCAAGCCAAATGCCCAGGACAGGCTCAAGGAGCAGATGCAACTAAAACTCCTTCAGTGTCAGCATTTCCTTATCTCTGCAGGGAGGGATCAAGGCAGGTGGGCACCTACTTAAAGAAAAACTGAATCTGTGGTGTAAGATGGAAGAGTGGACGAGTTGCTTTCTAAAACATCTGTGGTTAAAACACTCACTACATGCACAGGAGGAACAGGTGAATGGGTTCGCAGTCAAGGAACCTGCCTGCTGCAGCTACAAAAGTGCTAAGGGTTACCCAGTAACAGAGCACCAGGAATGCTGCCAGACTGGATTGCGCCATCAGACCTTTGGGTTTGAATTATACAGATCAATATGCTATGATTTTACACCTAGAATTTCCATCTGGCAAGCTACCACTGGGAAGAAGACCCTTTATTTTAATTGCCACAAACACAGCTGTGTTTATCCAGGATTCACAGCTACTTCTTACAGCCATTCAGTGAAGTGTCCACATCAGGATATAGCATCCATTCTGCTAAATATGATTTTCAATCTAATCAATTAACAACTCATAGATTTATGAAAACATAGTAAGCCATGAGGAAACCGAAAATAAAACTACAGTGTGTAATCTAAAAAGCAGCACTGATTTTTTGCTTTTTATGTACCTTGTTCTCTCCTAAAATCTTCCACATAACACTAAAACCCATTAACACTAAACCCTTTAACATGAAAAAACTATTTTTAAACTTAATTTACACTAGTTGTGCAAAAACAACCCTATCCAATCAAAACACATGTAGGACTGCTCATACAACTTGTTAAAAGATGTTATTCCTTCAGCTGGCAATCGTAACAGAGAATTCCTCTCAAGGGTAGCAATGAGTAGCAAGAGAAGCAAACTGATGCATCTGGTATCCAAAGAAGAGTCCTCTGCCTCCTTTTTCCTCAGCTGTTCAAGGTCACCGCAGTTTGAACGACCAAACACAGCCCAGCCATCACACTCCATGGCATGGGATGCCACCAGAAACTCCACAGTAACATCATCAGTATTTTTTCATCCATCACCCTCCATTTGCTTGTCTTCAAAAACTTCTCCAGATAAATATCAAGGCTGTATAGGTACTGTTGTTATCCTAAGGGAAGATATAACACTCAGCTTCTGGTTCGAGGATGTAAAGCATTTGTTCCTTGTATTCCACAGAAATTTAAGTCATATCAGAAAATGACCTTGTTTTAATTGTTACTATTTCTCAAGGTTGGCTGCCATGGCAGCAATGACAAGCTCTGTTCAGTACTGTCCCAGCAAGTCACGGCCGGCCTGGTGACACAAGCAAAGAGCTGTGTCCAGCAGGGCAAAGTCTACTGGAAGTGCTCAAAGGTTCTGTAAGTCAGATTCAGAGGACTGGAAGCAAATGACCAGACACAGCATCTCCCTCACTGCAGAATTAAGAGCTGAGACACTTTCGCCAGGCACACATGGACCTCATTATCTCCTGGGACCTCCCAGATTTTTTTAGTGTATATTCACAATTTTTCAGAGGGATCATTGTTTTGCTTCAAGAGCAAAACAAATTTTAGATGAAACTCTTTTTGTGTCAGGAGAAACCAGAAAACATCATGAAGGCCATATGTAATAACAACCAAAATCCTGGTAATTTTGCTGGCAGCCAAGGAAAGCTGCTGCAGCAGAGGCATGAGAAACAGTATGTTTTCCTGATTAGGAATATTCTTAAGAGAGAGTACTGCAGCACTTCCCTGCCAAAATAACACACCATGTTATTCTGCAAATGCCAGAGATGGGAAGACAGGTGATGATAGTGCTTCTTGTATCCTTCAGTATGAGGCCTGACAATCCTCCTCTGTGAATGTGCATTTTTAAGATAGCAAAATTTGCCAGACCTTAAATAAAATTCAATCCAAGAAAAACTTCCCAAAACAAAGGAGAATTAGTTTACTTTGGTGAGTTCCCCACTTTGAATTGCCATGAAGCTTTATAGGCAATTCCACACTCGAGGGTGCGGGAAGGAGAAGGGAGGGATGGGGGCTGTTTGTGCCAGTCTGCCATTGAACAAGAGGCTGGGACATCTCAGCTCCACCCCCCGCAAGCCATTCTGAGAGGGGACACAGGCACTGTGGAGGAAATACTGAGCTGCAATTGTTCACTTAGAGGCTTGCAGTACCTTCAGAAAATAAGATATGGGTCCCTCATAAAATGGTTATCCCTTATTCAAATAATTTAAATTCACAGAGAACATTTTTCTAGCAAAGAGCAAACTTAACAGCTTGTTAAATACAAAACAACCAACATACACAATAGGACCCAAGCATAAACTTACATTTTTGTCATAAATGCTTCCAGAACAGGGTTGTCACTTTTTATTCCCAAGGCTTCAGACATCCAAACATACACTTGGAAAGAAATATTTCAATAGTAACGTACTATAGATATGTCAACATTTTCAGTTATTCTAAAACCTTCCCCCAACTTGATTTTGCAGGAGGAAAGCACAGGCATAAGTGCCTGTCCATCCAACCCACTGCCTTACAGATTGAAGCACTTCTACGAGATGTCGTATCCACTCTCTGAGGGTGTCCTGTGATGCGGGGACTGAGGCTTTTACTTGCCCTTACAAACATTTCTTCCCACAAAAGAGAGCAAATTTTCACATTAACCTCACTTTGCTCTCCTCAGAACAGTACAGTCTCCATTCAGAAACCTCGTTCATTATAGAAAATTACAAAGGAGTGGAGAAAACATCTTTTTGTTGGTCTGTCCTCAGTGGGATGTGATTCAATGCTGTCCTTGAGCTTACAAGTTCCTGCACTGGTGGTCATAAAATTTGGTAAATTTGGTATTCTTCAGACATTATTTTGTTTTCTTGAATGGAGAACAAAGGCTTAGGCAACCCAATAACTTGCAGCTGTGTACATGTTCCTTTATTTCCAGTCCAGGACACTCATTTTGAGGTGGGTTTCCCAGCACCCCGTCTGTCAGACCCAGCTGTGGGTAACATGCAGCTGCAAATGCACAGGATACAGCAAATATATTTTTTCTTTACTGTGTAATCCTCATGAAGTTTTCTGCTGGTTTTAGTGCCCTAACATTTAGTTCAGATAAAAACATTTTGTAGGGTTAAATCAACTTCAGAGACAGAAAGGCGACAATAGCACAAAGTTGCTGTCCAAACCTGGGCCAGCCCCTCCCCACACTCGGGAGCTGCGCTTTGCTGGGTAAAACGCAAGGCCAACACTCAGGGGTGTCATTGCAGCCATCCCAGCCCTTGGGGACACTGGCACGGACATCCCGCGCTGCACGGCCTCGTGCATTCCGGCGGGATCACGGCCAGCAGCGGGGAGGGGCGTACGGAGAGTCCCGGCACAGCCCGGCCGCCGCTCCCAGCGGTGAAAGCCTGGTGCCATCTACTGCCAGCTCCCTTCCCTGACATCCCCATCCCCGGGACCTGTGCCACCGCACCCACAGCTGCCCGCACCGCCTCCTCTCTGCCAGTGATGTAATCCTGGGGCTTGCTTTAAAAACCAAATCACCAATGCTCCACCTCTGAGGCAGTTAATAATAACAATAAAAACAATAACAGCAATGGTATTTTCACATCCCAAAGACTTTAAATTCCAGATTAAGAAAGGCATGAGTATGTAAATTTACAGCTCTAACTAGAAATTGTACCAAAATCAAGGGTAACTTAATTTGTAAGCTAATTTAACCTTTTATAATTATATGAATGTAGGTTTTTTGTGACAAAAGCAGTAGTGAAAGGACAATCAAAATATGAAAAAATAGTACTATATAATACAATGTTTAAATGTCGCAAAATACTACGTTCACACTGTAAATGTAAAGTTATTGCTTATAGTAAGTAGGCATAGCAAAAATAATATATTGAAATATAAAAATAATACCTTCCAAATAAAAAAAATCCACTCGCTAAACAACGCACTGTTGAAATGCTACAGCAACTGCAATTTTAACAATGTTTAGGAATGTTTGTGTTTGGTATCATGACAAGAAAAAATGTGGTAGCAAGGAATGCAGAGGCATCAGCAGCCACACGTGTGTTCCGAGCCTCCCTTCCTGCTGCGGGAGCCAGCCCGGCTCATTGTGCTCTGCTGTCAAACTAGGCTCTCCCCGCATCAGAGTTAACAAATAAAATACTAAAACAGCAGTCAGTGTTGACAAAGAGCAGTGCTTTAATCCACAATTATCCTTGTAACTCTTACTACTCCTTTTATCATCCATTAGCTTTGATTCCCATTATCCCATCAAGAACTGTGTCAACGCTTTTGTCCCTGGGGATTTCCCACACCACTAGGATCTGACAGACAAGCCTAGTGCTAAGCAGGATCATTACCTCTAAAATCCACTTATCTGATCCACTGAATAGTAAATTGAAAAGCTCATTAACAGCAACAATCTGATTTGTTTTCACAAGTGACAGGGTCATTCCAAGTCAGCATGAATATAGCACTTGCAATAAAAACTACCCCATCTGTAGTGTGGCAAATTGTAAGCTAAAATAAATATGATATTTTAAGCACCTTCTTCAAAATCATTTTCAAAACCCACACATGCTCTTAGCATACAAAAATAGAAAAGTAATCCCCTCCCACCACAGCAATGCAATGCCCCTGGACTTCTAAGCACCATGAAAAATTAATGCTAGAACATTTTGAACGTATAATAATAAACCACACTTCAACAAAGACTGTGCTACATATTCAAAAGGTGGAGAGAAACCCTGCTGAAAGGGGACGGAAAAAGCTGTAGCTGTGGAGGTGATCTCATCTTCTGCTTAGGTCCCACAGGGAGCCCCGGGGTAAGGACAGCAGAGGCACTCAGAGCCACATACTCCGGGCTCCTCCCTTTCACCCCTCCCTGTCCTGCTTCCAGCAAGGAGCCCAAGGCTGACACCCCCACTGCCCTCAGACACTGCCAGTGAGAAGCAGGGAATTAGGTTCCAGCAGGAAACCCTTGGTTCAAGACTCCTGGAAAACAGTGACACAATGAGTCCCAAATCCTTATAACGGCAAGATTTACAACTTCAAGAGAGAATTCCATGTCAATTCAGTGCTGTGCAACTAAAACCTGTGTGGCCAACAATGCCAGCTAACAGAAGAACACCATCCCCAGCTCATCTTTACACACCTGTGACCATGAGGGAAACATCCACACAAGTGGCAATGTTTAACTACAATGTCCCAGGAGCTCCAAAGCTCCAGGAACTCACCCAGGGTTTTTGATTCAAACTGGAGCTGGTGGCACCGCTACCCTCAATCCCCAGTAACAATGCTGTGGTCAGAGGTGACAGCAGTGGCCACGGCAGCGAAGAGAAAGAACAGACCAGCAAAACACCTTCAATACTGATCAGTAACAATTTCAAACATACTGAACCAAGCGCAAAAGCAAAGGATCCAGGGATTCTTCTTTTTTCTGTTTGTACCATTATAAGCACCTGAGTGGCATCAGGATCCTGAAGGAAGACAGCAGATTCACAAGCTCTGGTGCCAGGGAACTTTTTAATTATCCAGGAAATTTTATAGACTCATAGAAAGATTAGGTTTGGAAGGGACTTTTAAGCCCATCCAGTGTCACCCCCTGCCGTGAGCAGGGACACCTTCCATCCTCCCAGGCTGCTCCAAGCTCCAACATCCAACCTGGCCTTTGATACTTCCAGGGATCCAGAGGCAGCCACAGCTGCTCTGGACCATCAGTCGTTCAAGTTACGTAAACATACACTTCTCAACTCCTTGAACTGTCCCAAAAGAACAAGAAAATAAAACTGTGGAAGCAATGTTTTATAGAACAAAATACTTGCATGTAAATACAGACCAAGAAAACAGAAATAATTCAGTAATCACACCAAAACTTTATTTCCTTGTCTTCCCTACCCTTTGGCCTTAGATATGTTTAATTTTGCTTTGCCTTTGGAGGTCTTCTCTTTTTGGCACTATCATTGTAACTCTGAAGAAGCTAATTATATCAATTCTTAAATGTGAAGCAGATTACAGAACTGGGAAGCTCAGAATATGAGTTCCTAAAGGTTGTATGGCTCTGTAATGACAGTCACAGAAATTCAATAACAGCACTGTATGGAATGTACTCAAACACACCCCATGAAACAAATTAAAACAGAGCAATGAATCTCTCACACTGTGCAAATAAGAAAACACAAGAAAATGTTAGTTTTTACAATTTTCATAAGGGCTATTATAATGAATTAAGATTTTGGATAATGAATCTTCAGAAAATTATAGTAAAGTTATTACCCATAGGCACAGCATAAATGCTGAAGATATTATAACTTCCTTGAAGCTCTCCAGGCCTCGCTGCAGAGAACTATCACAGCAACATTAAAGCATTTTGTCATGAGCAGTGAGGGCAAAAGCAGACCAGCACCACATTTACCCCAGCCTGGTAGAACTGAAGCACATGGGGCACATGGAGGGGAGCCCGTCTATCCCCATGGTGTTTTTGGGAATCCAAACAAAGCAGGGGTTTTACCTCCCGCCTACCTGACTGACATCTCTCCAGCACCCACCAAACCTCCACACTAACTGCACGTGGCATTCTTGGTATTGAGTGCCACAACATATTTTGTAATTTCCCCAACTTCTAAAATCACAGTCAGGTATTTGAATTTTCAGCACTGTAAAGTTCCATTACAACACAGCAGAAATCCAGCTCCACATCCCACAGACAACTTCAGGAAATGGGAACTGAATCCCCTAATTGGACTATCAGGGTGTCAGATCATTCATCTTTATCTCCTGATCAAACTGAGGGCTTCAAAAGCCCTGGCTTTTGAATCTCCTCTCTTAGTAGAGGAAAACATTGGTCACTTCCACTCCCTACCAGCTGTCTTAAAAAGGTATCATCTCAAAATACTCTTAGCTCAGAGCCCAAAACAAGAGAATGGGCGAATATGTTGGATTAGAGTAAATTCTCTAAACAAAGAAACTCTCCAAACAGGCCATAAGGAAATGCCTCAGTTAGTTCAGACAGGATCTCTGAAGACTCAGGTGGGCTTTGAGCTGCTACCTGTGTTTGTAACAACCCGAGCACCCACACCAATTACATAAACAATATAGACTATTTAGCCTTATCTCTAAACCTAGCTTAAAATACTCCATAAAGTTATCCTCAACTGAAAGAGACCAACTACAACATAACATTTGAAAGTTAGGAGATTGTTATTATAGCCAAATATTCTGTTTTAGGGGAAAGGGTAAATGTGCCATGTGGCTCATTGTTATGGATGATGTTTCCCTCCCAGTCTGTTGAAATACTCTGCCATCACAAGCTCAGACAGTAAGACGTGTTATCAGTTCCCACAAAGGCTGTTCTCCAGGCCCTGTTCCCCAGTACTTCCACATTAGCTGAAGGGTTCAGAGGAGTCTGGGGTGCCAGAGTGAATAACTCTCTGCTTTCTGCTCTATAAAATGCCCATACAGTGCCAGCAATAAAGCTGCTCTTATGTGGAATTTGATCTCTATTTCAATTACTATCTCTCAGTTTTTATTTACTTATTTATTTATTTCTCCTTTTCTTAATCTGTGTTTTCCAAAAATTTTGAAAGAAAGATGTACAGTTCTGCTGAACTTACACAGGAGATCCACTGTGAACTAACAGCTCTTATTACTGATGCAGCCTAAAAAGCACTCTCTGTGAAAAACAAAGAAGAAAAAAAAAAATAAAAGATTTTATCTGCTGGGTTTTCAGCTAGCCATTAGTTAAAAGGATGTTTAGCTTAAATCGTCTTGTTCAGACTTTCATTTTTGTTAAGCACTGTTAGAGTTTTAATTCCACTGTCTCTTGTGCTCCTCTTCAAGGATTAAAGAACAGTTATTACAATGAAAACAGAAATATAATTAACAGCCGTTATTTTTTTAATATCTTCCAGAAGATTTTTAGCTTTTGAAGTATGGTTGTGGGTTGCACTTTCCATCAGAGTTGTACACTGCACTGCAGAAATTCAAGCCATGTATGTTGTCAAGGGTTTGCTCAACAATAAGCCAAAATGCTGGTTTAGAATCCTTGGTGATTGAAATGAAGCACTACTGTGTAGTTACAAGAGTATATTTGTACTAGTCAGAACACTCCAAAAGATCCAGAATTACAGGTACTTGAATAGCAGTAATCCACACTCTGACTTGCCCCATAACTATTGCAAGTGTGCATGCTAATTTTATTCAGATGCTGAATTGTATCTAAATGAGTGGCCCACTCAGCACACTTATGTGCGATAAACACCAATGCTCAAGAATCAACACCACTTTGGCACTTAAAAACAAGGAATAAAAATCAGAGCTGCTTAGTAAAGCTCTAAAATCTCTATATCCAAAACTATTGCACTGCGCTGAATAACAGCACTGCAGGTGTTATGCATCTCCAGATCAAGCCTTAAGCACATGAAATTCAGCAGGATCACGTCTTTTGAAGAGGTTTTGCACCAGGGTTATACATGACAATGCTTTTGCACATTTATCCCAGGGCATAAGGAGAGGCGTTAGCCACCACAGCTAATACCAGCAATTTGAACAACCTCTTTGGCAAGCCAGAAATAAGATAATTGTTCAACATAGGCCAGCTCCTCTGAAATACTGGCAGCATTGCCTCTAATTATAGACATCTGTCATTGCTAGCCACTCAGTAGTAACCCTGACATCAATATACAACTATAACACCACACTGCCTGCAGGCACAGCAATGGGAGCCAGATCCGAGAGGCGGGCAATCATCTGCCTCAGCCAAACTATCTGTCAAGGGCTCCTAGCCACAAATAGCTCTTACGTTTTGTATCCTTAGGATAATACGTTGATTTATTTTAGATCCTCTAATATTTACAGTCTAGGCCATCTACTAAAATACAGGAACAAACCTGATGGCTGATGGAGGCAGTTACTGCTCAAAACCACCGTGGAGGGTCATAGCTCACGGTGTCCACAGCTCTTGGAACAGCCACCTGTGCCCAAACTTCCCTCCCCAAAATCACATCTGCACATTTCCAGCTGTAGGAGACAGGTATGGCTATGCCCTCATCAGCCCACATTTTACCTACCAACCTGAAAGAATATTTTCAGTCTTAACCCTGAGAATATCTGTGCCAAAGTGAGCACAGAGTTCCAGCATCCTAGAGTTCCCCTGTGTCGGTACAGAAGAGAGAAGCTTTGCAGAATTATCTTCAACATGCAATTTTGAAACAGAAATTGCATTAACACTATAAACTAGGGTAACAGACTAAATATTTCATCACTGCATAAAGGCAAGCTGACATATGCTGCTAACCAAGAAATGTGATTTCTTGAAATGTACAGGTAAACATGGATAATTCCTTTTTAATTCTAGGGTGAAAATCATGCTGAAACCCTAAGTCTTTTTTTTTTCTTCATCTGAAAATCCATCTCATAAAGGGGCAAAAAGATTGTAAGATTAAACTAATTAGGAATTAACTTCCTTACAATTATCTTAATTTGTTATTAACAAAACCAAGATTTCTTAGTATGATTCACAACAGCCTGTGCTGAAGAGAAACTATTAATTACTCGATAGACGGCTAGTTTTCAAGTGAGCTGCATTTTAAAAACCTCCTTTAAAATACAATTGCTAAATGCCTTACAGTGCTGTAATGTGAGACAGGTTCAAATCTTATTACTCCACTGAAATTAAAACCTAAGTTTTAATACTGTTCAAGTCGAACAATGATTCCACACTTTATTGCTTTTGAAATCCCTTGATGATCATAGGAAAAAATGCCCTCGAGAAAAAGAGACTCTGTTTTCGATAAACAGAAAATACAGTTTGCACTCTTAGCCTCTTTGTCATCACAAAAAAGGATTTAATGCCAATTCTTTAAAAAAAGACTTTTTTCACAAAATGTGCACCTTGTGTGCCATTTGTAAAATCAGCTCACTTTCTTTTATTTATTACTGCAGCGCGGCAAGGCAATAAAGCAGCTACTGATAGCTAATAAATTACATGCCTTTTAAAACAATTCTCCAGCTACGAAAACTTGTAACTACAAAGGCTTACATTTACATGGTACATCGTGTGAAGTGTCTACATTTATGTTCTATTTAACCACATAAATAAAATCTGACCCTTTATTAAACAGACAAGCACAAACCAGGGGCTTCCACATAAGATTAAACAAAAGGTAACTTTTTAAGGCTTTCCTACAGATTTACATAACCAAACATAAAATTTGCACCAGCAGTTCAGGTGGAAGATTTTTTAAAACTAAATTGCATTTTTAATTAATATCTTTCAAGATACCTTCAGGAATAAAAAGGTGAGCACCATTTTTCAATTATAGCATGATAACGCTGATTTACACCTGAATCTAAATAATACATAAGGTTTTCAAAAATAATTGCAACATATTACTGTAATATAAAACAATAATTCTCCAGCACATACCATGCAGATCACAATTTGTATTTTTAATTAAGCAAAGTATCAGAGCTTGGGAAAGCATTTCTTTGTTAAAACAGGTTTAAAACAAAAAAACCCTGCAGTTTTATTTCATCATGTATCTCTCCAAGAAATGCTTTAATTTAGACATATCTATTGAGCTTGTTGAACTGCTCTTAAATAGTTTTGCTCCATAACCTGCCCAGCCCTCACTGCTGATGGCACAGAGCACTGAGGTGCACTGCTTTTGCCTTTCCATCTGCATTATTTTTAGGCTGATGTGCTCAATTATTTTCATAAATTTGTTCCTTACAATTTGACTATCTAATAAATCATTAAACTAAGTATTGCATTCCTTTTAATTGTCTCTATATTATCATGCAGCTAAAATTCTGACATGTAGTTGAAACATTATTTCCTTCACTCACAATGATTCTTACAGCTCTTGAAGCTTTGGTTTTGCTTTACACACACAACTTTCCCTCTGTAGTTCCAAAACGACAGTTCTTTGAGCATGGAAACAGATCTTAACTCCCTACTCATAAAACTGTTTAAGATATTGCTGTTACCTGTTAAGATAACACTTCTGACATGTCAGTAGGGTATGGAAGCACCAGGAATTTCTCCCACAGCCCAGCACCCTCACAGCCATCCACCACTCTGAACTGAGATGCTGTGGGGCACATCTCTCACTCTGGCCAAACACTACTTGATGCAAAATGAAATGGGAAACAGTTTTCAGACACTTTTCCAAACCTTTAATCCTAGGTTTACCTTGATAATATATGTTTTCTTGTATTTTGCATTAGTGGTTAAAACACCAAGACAAATATTATATATATAGATATTCCTTATCTAAAACAGACAAAAACAAGGTTTAAAAAACCAGGTGGCAGGAACAACAAACAAAGCAGAGCCTGTGGTTTCCTAATGCAGGTTAGTCTGTCTACTTAAGGGGATGAAAAATTGGTGCAATTTTAAGATGGTTGAGAATAATGAGTGAATGAAGCCTGGTGTGTCTGTACCAGGAGGATCCTTTGAGGAGCAGGAGTCCTCAAAATGCTACAGAGTGGAAAGAGAATTTAATAGGACAGACCCTTAAAAACTACAGTTTGGTTCAAGAGGAGTTACATATATTTTTAAATATAAAAACACAGTAATATTTTCAGACACTGAAAATTAGTCAACTCTGAATTTCACCCAAGAATCCAAACTAAAACACAGGACACTGAAATCAGGCAAGAACTCAGGAAAAAGGAAAGATCTGGTCTGACCTATGAGCACACAGAGTATTTGAGAGGTATAATTTAAAGACTGACAACTTTAACTTTTGCTGAAATTAGGCAACTAAAAATATAGCCAAAGTTTGACAGAGCATACTATTAGTCAAGAAATTCCAAACACAAATATGCTGTACAGATAACACAGCAATAGATCCAACTCTGGATCACCAGAAGGGAGCAGAATTATAGTTACATGAGTATTTATCGAAAAGCTTGCAAAAGTAATAAAAACTAATGAAACCAATCAATCAAAATTGGTCAAGAGCCTTGATCAGTGATTATTCTCAGTAACACATGAGGAGCTTCAGACTGTTGCCTTTGAGGTTGTAGTTGGAAACAAAAGTGTGACACCCTGAAGTTGTGCACAGAAAAAGAAAGCCTGCCTTGGCTCTGGCAGGAGAAACACAGACTGCCACCGGGCTAAGAGAGAAAAATGAAGGTCCAAGTAAATAAAGGCCCTCTCACCCCACAGCTGAGTGAGGCACACAGCAGTGAAGACGGTGAAGGACAAAGTGGCTGATGCTGAGCAGCCAAAGAGGAGCTGCAGGTACCCAGCCAGCAGCACCCACGGCAACTCAGTACCCTCCACACTCCTGGGCACCCACAGGACTCATTTGGCAGCAAGGCCGCAGCGTCTGCAGGTGCACCCAGGCCTCCTGTCTCTTTTCACAGTCTGACTTACAGTAACAGTCTTTAATCATACATATGGTTCGTTTTACTGACCCCTTTAGCAAACATGATGATCTTGTCTATGCAAAGACGACAGATGCCATCAGATACAGCTGCTCTCAGGTGGAGAATCTGAAGCACCTCAGAAGCCCAGTGGAAAGGTGCTGCTGACTCACTCTTATCTTATGAGATACTGCAAAACTATATTTTTAATTCATGTAGTTTAGCACATATATTGAGATGATTATGTTAATAACTAAATAACAATCAAAATGTTACTGTTATTCAGCAGAAATCGGTTACTAAAGAAAATGCATAAACTAGAATGGACTTGTGCTGTTAAGAGCTCAAAGATAGTCTGTTCTATTAATGTTACCTAAATCATCAGATTCTGGGCACATTCTTATAAAATCTAAAATAATATGATTTTATATTGACTTTACATGCTAAAGTTTTTACACATCTTGTGATCAGCCACTTTATTGTGTAGATGATATCCATACAAATCATTTCATACTTGAATTGATATAAAACGCTGCTTCAGAAATAAAACTTTTGTTCCTATTGGGGGTTAGATTTCTTCCTTTTTTACTTACAGAATTTTTTCCCATAAGTTGCTAGGAAACTAACTACTGCTAAAACTTAAGCAAAACAAAAGAAGTGGCCAAAGTCATGAGAGGAGTGTAGCATCTGGCTACACTTCTTTTGTCTCTATGAGTTTCTCTTTGAGGGGAGAGACACCGTGAGTTTTGGGGGCAGGTGAAGGACAGGAATGCCCTCTCTCGTTCTCGGCATTGGAAGGAGGAGGGTCAAGCTGTTGCTTACTGTGGGGAGAATTCACTGTCACCACTGGACCCCAGTCCTAGGGACCTACCCCCATCTGCTCATGTACCTGGGAATTCTGAGCTCAGCTTTTCCCACCCTGCTGGAGCCGGGCTGCCGCTGTCCTGCCCCCATGGCTTCTTCGGCACTGCTCTGGGTCTTTTGCTATGCTGTACTCCCACACACTCTGCCCTACTGGGACATCCTGCAGTTCCAGCTACCACCACAGAGCTTCTGATACATCTCATCCACCAGCCCGGCATTTCTGCTCATTCCTGCTGTTCCAGCTTGTTGTTCCAGCTCCTCAGAGTCCTGTAGGGGCACTGGGATCAGACTGCTGCAGGGTTTTGTGAAGCAAAGCCTCTCATCCATCCCTTCCCATCTCAGCTGAGAAGGCTGTCACGAGGTTCCTAGCTCTGTTTTCGTTGTTACTACCATAGTTATTGTTGTTTGTTTGCCTTGTTACACATACTAGTAAGAACTGTTATTCCTACCCTCATGTCCTTGTCTGAGAGCCTCTTAATTTCAAAATTATAATCATTCGGAGGGAGGGGGTTTGCATTCTCCATTCCCTGCCTTCCCTAGCAGACACCTGTCTTTCAAACTAAGACAGTTCCCAGAAGACATCTTTCTCAATAGAGCTACATGCCTCAAGAAACAACTCGTCAGTAGTGAGAATGCTCTGGAGAAATAATATGGAACCTTCCTCATGGCCTTCCTAACTGCAGTTCTTTTGATCCAAATTGATGCCAACTACCAACTCTTCCAACAAAGATGATACAGATGAAACCTGTGTGAAACACAACACTGAAACACTTGGGGTATTTTTCCTCTCCTTGCTTCGGAAGAAGGGCGAGTGGAAGAAGACAGAAAACCATTTTCCTTCCTGTGATGTTTAACAAAAGCGCGTTTTAGTCTGAAAAGTGTACTTAAAAAATATATTCCCGTATGTGAAACAGACCCATATCAGGACATTACTAACATTTTTGACTACTCTATAAGCACACAAAAGCAAATGTAAGAAAGATCTGTGCATGGTCTAGTAAAAATAATTTTGTGAGGACACATGTATCTAATGAAATATGAAGCATAGCCCAACTGCTGTTTGTTCTGCAAATTTAATTTCAGGATATAGAAAGTGGTTATAGACAAGATAACGGTCTTGACTGCCCCAGCCTGCACACTGCCTGGGTGAGACAGCTTATCACTGCTCCTTCCTGTGCAGATGCACAGAGATACACCAGTTGTGCTGCCTTCTACTAATCCAATTAGGTATGAAAATCACACCCTGCTACACCACTCACTGACAAAGTCTAACACAAACCTGAACCAGATGCTCTGGATTTTTGTTTTAACTAAAATACACCAAATAAACCTTTTTCCTAAGTGGAAAAAGCCCCAAGCCTTCCTAAGTTCAAGTACTCCATAGATGAACCCTAGTAGTACTGATTCAAACATTAAGGTTGCCACTCTATTATTTTTTGAATACATAAAAAGCTAAGGAAGCCACGTGGCTCCTGGAGCATCTCTGGATACTGTAAAAAGGGGCGTTCAACAATTAACAATGAATTAGCTAGTGACTTCATTGTATGAGACAAACAGGGGTGTGACAGCTTTAGAACACTTGTGAACAAAAGCGACAATTGGCCGCGAGGTGTTCTACTAAGTCATCATAAAATGTGTCAGTGATATTCAGAGAATGTTTCTCTTTTCTCTCACCCAACTTCATATTCAGTGCTTTTGGCAAAATGTGTTCAAACAAGAAGACTTTCCATACTATTATTTATTACCTATCTTCACTCATATGTTATCAACTTGAAGACAGATACAGATATTTTTTTAGGGTGAAAGTGCTGCTACGATGAGTTGTATTCCTAAAGACTGCTGAAGGAAACTTATGAAATATCTTAATTTAGTTACAGAATTTTAGATTTAAATTGAGAGGCAATTTTTTTTTTTTCTGGCCCAAAGTAGATAAACACAGACTCTTCTCTTCTCATTCCCCAAATCCATTCCCAGAGCCATCACCGTGTTAAGAATGAGTTGTCCTGTGTGGATGCCCAGCTATCTGAGGGCATCCTGCACCCTTCCAGCCACACTTCCAGCGCTTGGGATGCCACTAGAGGGCTCACATACTGGTATGAAATCACATACATTTCTAGGCAGGACTGAAGTTTAAGAAATCCGCATTATTCCTTTACTAAAATTCTCTTACACACGGAAAACATTGCTGCCAAATACGTTATTGGGCCATAGCTTAGCTGAAATAAAAACTGAAAATGCTCAATAATCGACTGTGCAGCTGGAGAGCTAAGTTAGCACAGGATTTTCCTTGAAAAACAAACACCTGCAGCCCTTGTTCTGTGTACACCAGGATTCACAATAAGTGCAGGGCAGTCAGTGCCATGCTATGACATGTCATACCACAATGGCATTTTTTTAACTGTAGATTGGGATTATTATAATCAGTAATTTCAGAAGTGACAGAACGGTGTCTGAATGGTTTCATTAAGTGCGAAGCAGGAGAACTGATTCCCTCCTGCCCCACGCTGACCCACCCCGCACTGTGCTGCCAGCAGGAGGGAGGAGGTGGCAGCAAGTCCTGCACGAGTCAAACCTCAGCTGACCAGGAGCCAGCACCCAGAGCAACTGCAGCACCAGGGCAGCTCTAGGACTAACAGCAGCCTTCTCCTGCAGAGAGAACAGCAGAGCAGATCTGGCTAAACAAGAATCAACGGCAGAGAAAAGAAATACATTATGTACGCACCAGATACGTAGAATATATTTTTATTCCTGACCACATTAAGCTGTGCTCCAAGATAGCAAACCCAATGGGAGAGAAATATATCCATCAATTATTAAAGGAATTGAATGGAAAATATTTTGACGGCAAGTGATAGACTCTAAAGATGTTTAATTTTAGAGCTAAAAGGCAATACTATGTATTTTAGGCAAAATATTAGTTGACAATGCATCCCATTTGATTTAAAAATCAGCTAAATAAAAATTAACACATCAGCATGAGAACAAAATTAACAGTTTATGGCAGATGAATCCTCTATTGCACTTGTCCTCCACTGTGCAAAAGAACATCAGCCTGCCACTGATTATTTCTTTTTGACATGATTTATCACCTACTATTCTTTAAACTTGATAAAGCAAATTAATCTTTGATTGCAGGAGCCACTGGAGGTTGTCATTAGTCATGTAGTTTGGTGAGGCTGCATGTGTTTCATTTACCAGTCACAAAGAAATGAAAGCCCAGCAGCCATCACTGCCTGCTTCAACTGCTTCCCTGACCCACCCAGGAGAAAAGACAACTGAATTCCAGACATGGGATATTAAGCAGCTACTCCAGGACTGACTCACATAAACAGAACAGAGTATTTGCTTTTCCAGAAGGAATGCTGATGTCCTAAAACTGATGTTCACAGGAAGCAAATAAATTCTAATGAGCAACAATTTGATCTGATTAACATATATATCAGGCTAGATGTCTACCGAGTTGTATTAATAATGTGATTTTGTGTATTAAAAATGAAAATTGAACCTTAAATAATTGTGTGCTCATCTAGAAGACACATCAGAAAAATCTCAGCTAATCTCAGCCAGCAAATGTGTACAAACTGAAAATCCCTTAAATTTGTGGGCTATGGCTGGGCCATGCCCATCAGCCCCGAGCTGTCCTACCCAGCACGTTTCAGCTGACTTTGCCACATCATGCTCAATCTCACTGCAGCTTTCCATGTCCAATTCCCCCTGGACCCGGTGCTCCCCTCAGCTCAAACTCACCGTCCCCCTCTTCAACTGGAGAAGGTGGGAGCACCTGAAATAGGGACGAATGGCAAATCTCACTGATTTTATTGACGACTCTTCACAGCATGGCAGGGTCCTTCTGGACCAGGCCCAGCTCCAGGATTCATCTCCTCACCAGCAGAGGTGGCTGGGACTGGGCGGGGCTGGCCATGTGCTGAGCACCCCGAGGGGACTCAGCCAGCCTGGGGCTTTCGGGGTGCTCCAAGCTCAAGGAACCACAACGAAACTCTGCACAGCACCTTCCAGGGAGATACTCTCCAGAGAGGGCAAAGCAGAGGAACTGTTCCAAAGCAAGGTGTGTTTGGAATCTCACTGTAATCCAGCCCCAGTGACTGGAGCTGCTGCAGGACACCCGGGGACACACGGGGACACCCAGAGACACCCAGCACAGCATTGCCTCTAACACCACAGGGACACACAGACAGCACAGAGACAGCATTCCCATGCTGGGCAGGAACACCAGGCAGGAGGCACACCTGAAACACTGTCCAGTTTTATTTACACATTTAAGAGAAATCCCAAACTAGCCCAGGGTCTGTGCCTCAACAGCTCTTCCAACCGCCCCGTTAAAGCAGTTTGTTCACTGGGGACACTCAGAAGCTGTTAATGTTGAAGCCAGTCAGAATTTTGATGCATAAACCCCACACAATTATGGGGCTGTGATGTCTGACTTTCTCAAAGGATATATTTAGAAATAGTAAATTATATATTTAGAAATAGTAAATATGTTTAGAAATAGCACATCACAGTGTGATACACTAGGAAGGTCATAGAGCCAGAAACAAAGGAACATACCAAACAACTCAGGGTGCTCCTAGTGTTGCCATTACTATTTGTATCAAAATTAATTATTGCTATTTTGTGTTGAAGAAGTAGCTCAAGCTATTTTTCAATGTCTATCTACAGCATGAAAGCTACATAAAGATTTACAAATTGCTGTGAGGTACTTAATTTGATGTGTTAGTGTATTTTTTGTTTGTTTGTTTCTAAACTGACTAATTTGGAAGTGTTTATATGAAATTACATTTCAGTACTAGAGATGCAATTTGTATTCTAGAATTAATAGTAACAAATACAGATAATAACTGCAGAAAAAATTCCTCAGAAATATCACCACAGGAATTTCTGTAGATACTTGAGAGAGCAGAATAAAGAGAGTCACTGAACTACAAATTATAAGTAGTAGTTTTTCATATACAAATGCATTTTTAAAAAGTGAGCATCTCTACAATCAGTAGATTTTCCAATTTTTTTCCCTTAGTTGCATGGATAATTCTATGTTTATTTAACAGAAATACAAGTACAATAACTTACTATTCATATATAAATACTCACTTATTGTTTAGTTCCATTGAGAAGCTATAAATTTCATCGATTGAACATTAGCTAAAAAATTACATGTGTTTATCATCTGGATTATTCTCAGATTAATAGAGATAAATGACAAAACATAATCAGCAGCAACTCTGCAACTTAATCATTGCATCTGAGCTATAGGAAACACTTAATTACTCTCATTTACTAGGTGCAATCTAATGAGGAGACATTAGCCAAATGAAAAGAATGCAGTACAAACAAACAAAATAGTTATACCATCATTAAAAAGAAACTCTGACAGTGCAGGTGACAGCGTATGCAGGATAAATTACCATAATGTCCTAAATGCTGAGCTGTCAGCATGCTAATGCCGGATCGGATACCCAGGGAATGTCGGCACTGGAGCTGTCAGAACCGGGATCATCAATCACTTCCCTACACCGCTCTGCTCATTATCCCGGCTTTCCTGGGCTCGGCTCTCGGCACAATGAGAGCAGGCAGCAGGCAGTCGTCTAACACCGACAGAGAGCTGCTGTCAGCACCCCCGGAGAAGGGGAGAGCCCTCCCACGGGCAGGCTGCACCCCAAAGCAGCCAGCAGCCACCCGTGCCTCCAGCAGCCACCCCTGCTCCAGAGCGGCTCCCACAGAACAGGCTGAGGGACCCCTGGCACAGCCCTGCCTCTGCCGGCAGGAACTGAACCCAGGGCACTGTCTGTTGCTTACACAGACACCCACTGCAGCTACACTCAGTTTGTGCGAACACGTTTGTGTCTTGGATTCTTTAAAGGAACACACAGATTCAAAAAAGCCATGCAAAAACAGCCCAGCCAGGCAGGCAGGTGTGCCGGGTCTGCCTGTGTCCATCCCCATGTGTGCCGGCCACCTGAGTAGAGCAAAGCACCCTCCTTTGTTTACAGAACGCTGCTGCTCCAGTAGTAGCACAGTGATGAAGATCAGTGCAATACCAGGAATACCAGTAGTAGCACAGTGATGAAGATCAGTGCAATAATACCTTTGCTTTTCATATGATTTTCAGATTGCTCTGCTGAGCGCAGTGAACCTTCATTAAACTTTGAGAGACTGTAAAGTTTCAGATACCTGGGGCTGGGTCCAGCTGAGAGTTCTTCCATACACACATTCATCTTCTCTCACCTTTATTTTGAGAATCAAGGTCTTAAGTGATAGAAATGCTAGAGAAAATGCGGTGAGGTTGAAAGATGAAACTACTTCATCTATAACAGAGCAACCATAAATCACCCTCAGATTGAGGAAAGAAATGAACTTCAAGAGTGTGAAATGATAAACCTGAGAATTAAAGAACTTCTTAGATTCGAAATGCAAGAGAGGAGATCCTATTATTAAGGAATCTGCTTTTCAGGTTCTGCTGATTTCCATGGCATTAATAATACTCATTGTTTCCAAGGCTTAGGAACTGTGTTTTTCCCTTCCTATATCTTAAATATTGTTGCAGAAGCACCATCCAGAAAATACTGCTCAGATACTGAAGCCTAGTTTGTATTTTATACAATTATATTTTCGTTTTCCTAATTAAGATGAGAGGAGGAAAAAAACCCAAACCCACATTAAAGAATTGTTATCCAAGATTCGGTTTGTATCTGCACAAGCTAAAAAGGAAAACAGAAGGGTTTTGTTTGTATAATTCAGGTATCAGCTACATGCAAATGCATTTGAGAGGGATAATTAACACTGCAACTTATACTGTTGTTCAAGCAGCTCTTCAGAATCCTGCAGCAAATATATTACAAAGTCATTTTTTCAGCAGAAGGACAGAGGAAGACAGAAAAGAATGACAGAGAAGGAAATTCAACAGGTAATAAAAATATTTTTGAATTGGTTTCAAAGATTCAGAATTGAATTTGGATGCCTTTTCTTGCCCTTGTAATTGGGGATGGCAATCCTCAGTCAGCGCTTGCATACAGCCCTCCAGAATTCCAGCCAGACACATAAAACCAACAAATACTGATTCCCTCAGACCTCAGCACACGCCTTTGCTTGCACACAAAATCCTGCCACACCTTGTGCAAACCGTGCTGCCCTTCTGAACAACAGAGCCAGAGCTGCAGTTAGGGAAAAGCACTCAGATTGGGCAGGGAACCCCTGCCCATAGCTTAGGAAGGAAACAGACAGCATTAAACCCTGACTGAAAGCACAATTAAAAATTTTTCTGATTTGTTTTTTTTTGTTTGTTTGTTTGCTTGTTAGTTTGTTTTGGGTTTTTGTGGGGTTTTTTGCCTTTTTTTTTTTTCTGAGGCAAAAATTATGTTACTTGAATTTTATACTTCAGGTGTTTTTCCTGCGTTCTATATAGGAATCAGGAATTTCTTTAAAGAGAATTAAATACAATTCATTTTCTCAAATGTAACAAGTAAGGATACAGAAAGAAATGTAACATTTTGAATTCAAGTACCATGGATGGACTACTCTTACACGAGGTTCATTTTTTTGTTTGTTTGTTGGTTGGATTTTGGGGTTTTTGTGGTTTTTTGTGGGGTTTTTTGTGTTTTTTTTTTTGTTTTTTTTTTTTTTTNTTTTTTTTTTTAATAAGACTGTGTTTAAAATGTGGGCTGGTAAAAACCCCCACAATTTTATCAGGTTCCTTCCTTGTGAGGGCAAATGGTCTCCTAAAGGCTTTTTCCTTGGTTGCTGAAGGACAGCCTCAATTAAAAATAGCACTGAAATATCCTGTAAGTAGTTTACAAATCCATACTTACAGAAAATGAAGTAAGGAAAAGGATTAAGGGAAGGTTGAGAAAAGATTGTTCATGCATGAACTGTGGGTACTGTTAGTAGGTAAAGACAGTAATATGTGAAAGACCAGAAGTATGTTACAAGTCTTCTCAAGAAAATAACACTTATTGCCTTTCAAAGATGACATATTCTAATAATTCTCTGTTTATTTATCTAAGTAGGCTTGAAAATCAAATTTTCAACACTAACAAGGGAAAAGAATGAATAAGAATTATTGAAGTGCATACTAAAGATCTTCTATATATTATGGACATGTAATAGGATTTTTTTCCTCCATCATAAGATATTGCAGGGGTGGACTGCAGATAAATTACTGTCTGTATTTATAGAACAATAATGAAAAACTATTCTTAAAGGGAAATCCTTCCAGATTTGTAAAACACTGGTGACAGTAGCAATCAAACTAAGAAAAAGCAGTCAGTCCTTGAGTGGTAACCTCATTCATTTTTATGATGAATGAAGTACATTACAGGAAAAACCAATGTAAGAAGTTTGTTAAAAAATACTCTGTGTATTCATACAGTACCATGTAACAATAAAGAAATTAAATCTAACTAGATTATCATTTTCTTCACATATAACAGTGAATAGCTATAAAGCATCTTCACTGACTAGTATTAAAAAGATATAAATTCAGTTTAGTTGAGAAGAGTTGATAGATTCAATAGATCATAATCTCAAATACTGCTTTTAATTCATGATTATGCTTAAAAGATATAACAAATATATAGACTATGAAGTCCCTGAATTATGTAAAACTAGTTTTCCACAGACTGAATGGTTAAGCATTTGCAACATAGATTAAAATGATTATTTAAAAAACCCAAAACACTGATAAAATTCCCTCATTTTAAAAAGCAGTAATTTGTATTTATACAAAACATTTCCTAATTCAGTTATATAAAAAAATTACTTGTGAGCTTTGCTAATGACAGACATTAGTGACCTATGAGTAATGCACCAAAATGAAGTGATATTAAATCTATGGACTAGCTATTATTTAGATTTATGATTTAATGAATGGTGACATCTTTTGCTACTTTCTGAAGAAATGAGAAAATCATAATGTTTTTTTCTTCCTAAGAAGCTCTCCTTGGCAGCCATCAATGGAGTGTGACTGTAATTGATAACCTGAGCTGATTTTACATTCTCTTACAAATCCGGGTTCACAAGGTTAATTTTGGCCCAGCCACAGCTCATGGGAACACGAGGCTGCTGTGCCTGCCTGGCTGATGAAGATGTACAGCGTGATCCCAGCAGCTCCCTGACACAGGAGGGACCTCCAGCACTGTACATGGCACTGACCCCCACCCCTGGCACCCACTCTGTCACTGCAGGTGACGCTGACCCCCACCCCTGGCACCCATCCTGTCACTCTGGGTGGCAGTGCCAGAGCTATGGCCCTGTTGCTCACAGAACAGATTGCTCCACATGTTCTTTCTGCTGCCTTTTGCTTTATGTTTTCTATTCTATTTAATCCAGGGATCGATGATTGTGTGTCAATCCAAAACAAGTTACTGATTAATATCCAACAAAACTACCACTGAGGAAGAATCAACACTTGGTTCCATTTTCAGTCCCCTCTTCTGCAACGCTGAATTAAAACATGCAGCAAAGGAGTCTTGTTAATGATACACAAGCACAAGAGGCAGCAATTTTAAAGACATCTGAAAATTTCTGTAACAAACCACTTACAAGGCAAGGGAAGATAAAACAAACATTATATCAGAAATGAGCGGTTCAATGATTTCATCCCAAAGATCAGTAAAGCTAAGACCTTAAGCACTCCACACATATCTCACAGTACTAGTGCACAAAGGGGGCCACAATTTACCAGAAAAGTGAAATGACAGAGTAGAGAAACCTCCAGACCAAGCTTCCCACTCAGCACCGCAGCAACTGCACCAACCTCACTCTCCCAGCCTGACATGTGCTTTCAGTATCCCAGAAAAGAGCAAGCAGGGCAGTGCTGCAAGCGCAGAGAGCAGCACAGTGATGTCACAGAGAGCCAGCACAGTGATGTCACAGAGAGCCAGCACGGGGATGTCACAGAGAGCCAGCACAGTGATGTCACAGAGAGCCAGCACGGGGATGTCACAGAGAGCCAGGACAGTGATGTCACAGAGAGCCAGCATGGGGATATCACAGAGAGCCAGGACAGCGATGTCACAGAGAGCCAGCACGGGGATGTCACAGAGAGCCTCAGCACCTGGGTGCACTGCAGAGCAGCAGAGCCTGGGCAAACTCAGCTTCACTCATAGTACAGAGCACAGATCTGGAGAATTCTCCTCTGAGTACTGCACTGCACTCCTTGTGCAAACAGCAATCACTAAGGGCTCAGCAAGTGAAACCAGACAGGAAGGAGCAGCAGCAGCCACCAGCTGCTCTCCTCAGCTACCTCAGCAAGGCCACACCATCGGCAGGGACATCACTGCCTTCTGCACGAGTCCTACTGTCCTTTGCTCTCCAGATGGACAATATGTCATCTAGAGGTTATTTTCAGATAGAAAAATGAGGCAGAAAACTCATTAGTTATACTCTATATTCAGAGATTCACAAGTATTAATACAAGATTTTAAAGGGGAAATGCAAAATTGACTTCTACACGATTCAATCATGTTAAAGAACAGTTAAAGTCTCTAAAGAGACCTAAAATATCTAGAAGGAATCTTGTGAATGCCGAATACAGTTCATACCAATACAGGCAACCATGTCCTTAATCCTTTTATAAATTACTCAAATTTCATTTAAAAATCTGTTTATAATTTTCTCTCCATAATTCCCCCTCTGGGAGGCTCTGGATATTGTGAATTTCTAACCAAAGGTGTTTGATTGCCATACTAAGTTGTTCCTGTGCTAGCAGCATCCTTCATTTAAAAAGGTCTTTCACTTGCCCAGCATTTTTAGCTGTCCCATCCCTCCCCCACACACTTGTGGTGATCAATCCTGTCCCATCCCAGCCCTCATTCCCAGGGCTCCCCAGACAGCCGGGAAAGGCTCCATTGGATGTCTACAGCCCTGCTGCACATTCCTCCTGCTTTGAAGGACTCTCTCTAGAAACTGTTACCAAGGTAAAGCAAAGGGGGATAACATTTACACAATTGTCACTTCACATTTGCAACGGGACAGGCCAAAGGAGATAACATTTTTTAAGGTAACATAAGCTTTGTAAATGGATTAAAAAGGAAAGCAACAAATAAATTGAAAAAAAACACAAACAAGTTTACGGGTTGCTATCGTGCCATTCACTGGTTAATCAAACTTTAAAAGCTTATTCATCTTTAGTAAAGCTACATGAAATCATCGAAAAAAGGCAGTTAAAGAAAATCCATACTGAGCATTAGTATGTGGCAAATATTAAAATGCTAAAAAGTATACGATGCTTAAAGGTTGAAAAATGAAGAAAAGTGCTTGCTATCCAGGGAAAACCTCAAAAGAAGTTCAAACTTCTAGCCCTGAAAGAAATGTCTCTGACCCAGCACCAGGTGTCTGTATCTGTCCTCTTAAAACAATGAAAGAAAAGTAAAGGCAAAACTTCAGCCCGCCATCACAGAAAAAAAATTTCTCTGAGTATACAAAAATCGACTACAAAGTAAGCAAAAGTATCTGCTTAACAGTGGCAAATCCAGGCCCAGACCAACTAAACAGCTTAACAAGAACTAAAGAGAGGGCATTATGTGCTTATTAGTCTTTTCTGCATTTCTTCGCTGTATCTTATAACTTACTAAAAAGGAGTATATGTACGTAAAGACATCAAAGTCATCCAAAAATAAGGTTCTGGTCCTGAAATATCCCTGCCATTTCTGCTAGTTTAGTTTTATGTTAAGTGAAAGCAAGATTACCTACTGCCCTCATAACCCACACCATGGAGGAAAGGCAGGAAAATGTCTATAGAGCTGTGCTATTTGAAAGATTTTCCTTCTCTTCCAGGAGCTGTTCTCAAAGCTGGGCACCCTGCAATCTGTTAGTTTGCTGAGGAGACAACCAAACGCTCCCTCCCCTTTCCTGGAGGGGAACAACCCCAGAGACTCCAGGAGGGCTCCAGCCTCTGCCCCGGGGTTCCCAGTCTCGAGGTGCCTGCCCTATTCTCTGAGTCTATCCCGGCTCCATCCCCATTCCATCCCAGCTCCACCCCTGGCTCCATCCCCATTCTATCCTGGCTCCATCCTGGCTTCACCCCTGGCTCCCCCACTCCCATTCCCGATTCCTGGCTCCATCCCAGCTCCATCCCTGCAGTCCCAGGGGAGCTCCAAGCCCAGGGCCTGGCTGCTGCACCAGGAATGTGAGGAACAGCTTTAAATGCTTTTTGCCACTCTGTTCTCAATACGGGTAATCAATTGAGATAAACTATGGAAAAAATTCCATCAGCTGCTATGTAGTAACTCCAGTTTAATAATCATTGGACACAATTGTAGCCAAAGTACTGACTGCAGCCTTAATTCAAAGATCACTTCATATCACGAGGTCTTAAGGGACAATTTTGCCTAAGAGTATACGTGGCATGCTCAGATATTAGCATAAAATTACAGTCACTACAGTTATTTTCAATACAAAAGGTTGTCTACAAATCAAAATTAAATCCCCTTCACTTTGTTCAGGGTAAATGGCTGTATAAGGATGCAAAAAAATTAACTGAAAGCTTGAAAGTCAAGTTCTCAATTACTATTTAACAGCAATTTTACTATATTTGAATATAATTTACTGTATACTTAGCTGTTTTAAAATGGAATCCAATACTGTATAATAAAACCCCAAATAGCACAGCAAATGATTTATGATGATGCAAATGTACAAATACTTGAGTCTGAATAGTGCTGTTTCTGGATATATTGCTAACTACTGTACCAGCCTAATGTCTAATAAATCATTCATGAAAAGCCAAAGTACACAATTTGCTATGCTACTGCTCAAAATCTGCCTGGCTCTGAAGGCCTGCTGACATAAAGACTTCAGGGGAGCTCTTACTCCTACTTACTAAAAGTTGAGAACTCTCACTTAAATGAAGGTATTTCTATAGACACAGGGAAGGAGATAAAACTGGAAAAGTTCTAAATAGCAGGCTTTACAATCATGGAATAAAACCAGGAGTTCATCAGTTTAAATACTATCAAAACCACATAATTACTTTGGTGACCATCCATTAATTAGCAATGTTACGAAGTAGCACCACTCATCTATGTGTAATAATATAAACATCTGCAGTATCAGAGAGAGACAGATCTATAACATCATCTGTGTAACAATGATGAAGTGTTCTATGCAGAGTGTTCTATTTGCAGCAGTGATTCATGGTGCTGGGCAAAAAAACGCTGACACTCGGAGAAGATATTTTCCCGTAAAAGGTTGAAGTCCTTAAGCAGCAAAAAACACCAACGTCCATCATCTTTAAACTCTATTGATTTCTGGTGAAGATTTAAAAGGCTGTTTACTTATTTCCCATCATTTCTGTCGGAGCTGTAACAATTCTCTTCCCACTGAATAAACCTCTCATGATCCTCTTGGTGATTAAGGTCAGACAAAATGTCAAACTCCTAATGCTAAGTGCTTTCACATTAAAAATTAATACCAAATCACCAAGTAAAATCCAAACAAGAAGTCAGACATGTAAACAGAACACAATAAGGGCAATACTGACCATTACAAAAAAGAGCTGTAATGCATACATGAAAAAACACTTGGCAACAGGTAAGAGTGCATTCTTTCACTTTTGCATCTTTAACTTCCCTTCCTTATCTCAAGAGTTATTGTACTACATTTAAGACAATCCCTTTAAAAACCCTTTTTCCATTAAAGCTCACAGTTGCCTCCTCTATTTGCCCACAAATGCCATTTGCTATATGACTGAAGTATTACAAGGATTGTTTTTATTCCATTCTGAACCTCATCCATGAAGAGAGGACTATCCTTACAGCTGTTGCTGATTACAGAGCCAGTATACAGGTAACAAAAAGACATTATAATGACGCTCTAAATCAAGCTCAAACTTATTGCTAATTATCTATGCATCATTTTAAACCATTGAATATATAAATACATGAACAAAGGAATGCAGAACACAGCCCTGAAGGAGGCTTCCCAGGGCTTTTTATCCAGACTCCTGCTGCTCCAGGCAACCAGACCATATTAGTTCATTCATAAACTTATCAAGTACAATCCTAAAACTAACTACTTTCTTCGGCCTTTTAGAGAGTTACTCATATCCTGAGGGAAAGTATGAAACCATCAAGTGTAGAACCAAACCTTTAGGGTTTGGAAGCCTGCAAGTAACTATAGGATAAACCACAAAGGTAGATCTCAAATAAAGTACCAAAACAGCCAAGTAAACACTGGTTTGGTGTAACCAAAGGAATTTATTCCAGCAGGTTACTTTTAAAGTTTTAGGCCACCTTGCCAATTGACCTACAAAAGATTGCTCTAATTTAGAATGCATGAACATAAATGAGAGATTCACAGGTGCTAAGGTGAGGAAGGATCTCCCTATATTGCCTGGGTTCTGAATGGCCAGTTCAAGCTTCTGTCAGAGCTGTGTCATACACACAGAATTGTCAAAGTTACTGCACTGAGAAGTGCCAGGAGGTGTGGCAGGAATGAGGATGGTGATTCTGTGATAGGCTTTAATATCAAGCTAGGAATATTAACAAAATGCAGTCTATTTCCACCACAGATTGTTAAAAAGACACAATATGCAGTAAAACCAAAGTTGTTACTCTTCTACTTAATAACTATATGGTTAGCTTTCAAATCAAATTTATTACAAAGGAATTAGGAGCTGTTTGTTATATGCAAACATTGTTTTGGGGTTTTTTTTGGAGTTTTACCTTGCTCCCACAAGACTTTGATGGGAGTCTTGAGAAGGGTCCAGGAAAGACCTTGACTAAAATACAAAACCAAGTTGTTTGCTGTGTCAAGCAGACAAGATATCAAGAACAAATTGTTAGCCAGGCCCACAGCCCAGCAGAGCTGTACACAGAGAGAAGAGAGAATGCAGAGAACTCTTCTGCATTGGTTCCATGAAATATTGAATGAGAAATTGACTGTTCCCATAACATACTCCTTGGGAAGAACAGTGAGGAAAACAACTCCTCTTAAGTGTGTGCAGAAACTCTGTAGCTGAAACTATCAGTAGTGATGATTAAATAATAAAAATTTGGCACGTGGCTATCTAATGATGCATAGTGTGTTTCGATACCAGTAGAGATTACGAAGATTCAGCATGAATCACACCATAGGAATGTGTGAGTCAGTGAAGTGAAACACGCCAGTTCAGAATAACACAGCCTCAGTGAAGCACATTGCACACACCTCTGCAGTATTACAACTTCAAAACTTGATCTGAAAATTGTGTTTGCCTTTGCTTTAATTTTAAACATGATAAATGTTTAATATCATTTTAACACATATTATTTTTATGCTTTATCTTCAGATTTTAAAATATTTCAACATCACTTCCTATGTTCATTTGTATACTGTTTAATGTTTCTTAAATACTCCAATTCAGATACCAACATGTAAATACTTTAGGCTAAATCTTGCATTTCTGATCCAACTAAAATATTTTCTGTGCCCTATTCTTGTTTTCTTCTATATTAAACATCACTAGCTACCTTGAATCATTAAAGTTTGCAAAAAATCAAAGAATCCTTATTTCCTGCCTGTAAGGCAAAAATTTGAATACAAAAGTTTTGGGATTTTTTTTGTTTGTTTGTTTATTTCAGAATGAGTAAAATTGCCTAATGAAATAACAAATTGTTATGGAAAATATTACAGTTTACCAAAAAAAAATAAATTATTGCTAAGAATCTTTAAAGTAACACATTTCATTGGAACTGCCACACAATCTTGCTATACTCTTCTCTGTGATGTCCTTGCCACAATTAGTCAGTAGATTGGTTATGATCCCTGCCTTGGGGTCATTCAATTTTTCTGTAAATTGGTGAGTGTTTAATATTGACATTCATGATGCCCTCCCTGCACCCCAGGCAGGAACACCTGTCTGCACAGAGCTGCTCTCATGCTCTCGGTTTTTTCAGCGGAATCTGACATCTGGATTTGCTTTGGTGGCCATGTGGCCTCTCTGCTGCACTGCTGAGTCACAGCAGGAGGGACGTCAAGGTAGCTGAGGAGACTCTCAGTGACTTTAATGAGATTTAACTGATAAAGTTAAATATGTAGTGTCCAGGGACTTGCTAGACTTTACTGTTTATTTTCACCAACCTCCTATATGTCAAAGACTACAGTATGTTCTTGCCATCATGCTCCCCCAGTGCTGGTGAGACGCCCAGAGCCATTCCAGTGAGGAGTGCAGGACACCCACGCAGACCTGAGACTGTTGGTGTGACAGAGGGGAGATAATGAAACCAAAGCACCCAAGTCTCTGAGAGAACTCCTGAGAACACGTTGAGAGTACCAGGAGGTTCTGCTTGATGCTGTTTCTGCTCCAAAGATGTGCCCAATGTGCCAGTCTGCAGCAGGCTCCTGTCACTCTGACGGGTGTGCCAGGTCAGGCACATGGCACCAGTTCATGCTCAGAAGGCTCCACATCCCCAAGTCAGTGCACACCTACATTCAGTGACTGTACAGAAAAAACTAAAAGATCTTCCTTGTTACCTCCCTGCATTTTTAGTTACCTGTAGTTTCCTACACTAAGGAAGACTACAGTAACAAATTGTCAAAATGAAAACTTCATGTGTGAAAAGAAACAATAAACCAGATCAACTTTTGGGTTTATAAGCCCAAGATTAATCATGAATGAATATAATTAAGAACACCCAAATTACTCCTCACTAATGTCTTGCTTTCCACACTTACTCAGCTTCAAACAACAACCTTCTCATGTACATTTCATATTAAAATCTTGTAAAGGTCCTACAGATGTTTTTAAAATTCTTTTTTTTTTAAAGAAAAGAGAAAATTATTTACCTTAAATTAACTGGAAGCCTTTAAGAGTAACCCTTCATAGTCTGAATGTGCAGATTCTCACCAACTAACACCTTTGAAAGGGTGAAATGCAACTGTATTTGTAGTTTGTGTTATCCATGAACAACCTAAAGGTCTGTAATCCCACAAAGCTATGTTACTCAATGATTTATGTTTAGTTTGACTCCATTTCTGAGGAAAAGAAAGTTTTTTTCCCTCATATATTTCCTTCAAATATTCCAGAATTTCAAATCATATGAACTTTTCTGAAGCTATATTTTTAAGAAAAAGGTATTCTTCCTCACATATAAAAACCTTTCTGTGTCAAAATTTTTTTTCATTATTTGAATATTTCTATAATAGAAATGTATTTTTAAGAGAAGAGTGCATTACAAGCATTACAAAACTGTTAAAACTGTTTAAGTTATATATTCTAATTAGTTTGGCAGAGGTAATACAAATTATGTTTACAGACTAACAATAATAAAATTGAAGTACTAGTTAAATATGTAAAATAATTAAAGGAATCATTTTTAGCCTGGCATAATTAGCTAATCCACTTTACAAGCACTTATTAAAATGAATTTACATGTTATATTCCATAGGTAGTTACACAATAGTGTTTATACAGGAAAAATATAATGAACCAAACTCTTTGTATCCAGCTCTCCACAATTAAAACGAAGACTCCCCAAGTAATATCAATCTAGGAGAGACTAATTAAGTTTGGTTTGATAACCATTCATTTCTTCTATTGCCTCTGAGCAAATTGTTTATTAGAGAAAGTTATTTTACACAAATCAAATCAAACTGGGTAAACCATTATATTTCAGAGAAACCTTAGCCATCAGTCAATTAATCCATCATTTTCTCTAGACACTTTTGCTTAACGAGCAGATCATATTATCAACAATTTAGATATCCTATGATTCAATTATGACAGAAAATTTATTGACAACTTCTCTAATACTTTTCTTATGAATAAATATTAAATGTTCTCCACTTTTGATGAGGAAACCAAGTGCAATCATGTTAAATGTAATAGTCAAAACCTGAATGATATTTCTAAATGACATATTTTAAAAATATTTTAACAAAAAATAATTCATATTATCAAAAAAAGCGATCAAACATACCTCACAATTTCTGAGAAATGGCCAATTATCTGATTTCTACTGATTAAATGAGAACATATCTAGGTAAGTATTATCTCTTAAGCATTAAATATGCATTAAGAGATTTAACACAAATAAAAATATGTCACTTCAAGCAGCACTCTAGAATACATAAGACATTATTATGCAAAAATGGTATCAACACATCATAAAGTTAGAGACACTTTCTGCAACTACATGAAAGCTCTGCCTAAAAATTAATAGAAATTCATTCTTCAAACCTAGCAGCTGAACATATTTGCTGTGATAATCATGTCTATTAAAGAACCAACTGGTGAGAGATTTATAATTACGCATGTGTGTTAGTTTAAACTCAAGAAAAGAACATTGCCTAACAATGATTACTCCAGAACACTCACACTCTCTGATAGACATCTCTCTTTGAGGAAATCAGAACTGACTCATTGAGCACTGAACAAACCCAATTCCTGATGAAGGGACAAAGGGGAAGTACTCTCCAAACCAACACCATTTGCAGAGGTAATGGAATAACACAATCGTCTTTCGGTACATTACAGCATCATTATCACTTCAAACAGTTTTTCCTTGAGCCAAGGAAGTTCCCTGTCTAACGAGGGGAGCTGCGGGAGGGTTCCCAGCGAGCAAGACTCGCTGGAGAGCTGTGAGACCACAAGAGAAGCACTCACAGCAAACTCAGACAAAAGCTCTACGAGTTTTCCAGGTCTGACACATTCTACTTGTAAGAAGCAGCATTTTGTGTCTAGATTGCATATCAGCAATATGTTTTGACCATTTCTCAGCCTGGAATGTTCTTATTGTGTATATCCTAGTTAAAAATATTGTAATACATGTGTATTGTCAAACATCTATAAAATACAGCAAACCAATAATTTCTTCCCCTGTACTTACCTCCTATTTGGACTGGTGCATAATGATGTGTTGTGGTTTACAGACATATCCTCTACTTTCAGAACTGAAATGAAATGTGAATTCATGCCAAATAGAAGCCAAAGAAAGGTCAAGTATACTTTATTAAAAAGCATGTGTTTGCAAAATCCCTGGCAAAAGTGAATGCACATCAAGTTGCTCACTGCCTCTTAGTAATTGAGTACTCTATCCTGACGGTTTCACTAGTCACCATTAAGAACTCCAGAAGCTTCCATGCAAAAAGTATGGAATATCACTATTATTAAACTTGGAATTGTCAGGCACACAGCAGTACATCACCTTACAGAATTTTTTTAACAACTCACAGAAGTTTTAACACTGTCTGTTAAGTTTTTTAGCAATCTCTGCCTGTAGATAGCCAAGTCCTAAGGAGTCTGCTCTCCCAACATGTCAGCTTCCAAAGGTTTACAACTCTTGCTCATGGAAAAATTCAGCTAAACATAACTGGCAGAAACATGTTCCTATCTTACTAAAATATGGAAGTTACCACATTTTGCTGTAATATTCTAAAAACTCCAGAAGAGAAGTATCAAATATTGATGAAGGATGGCACAGACAGTACAAATTCAAAGGATGTGAAGGTTTGGATCCTTCTGAGGAGGCAAGTAAAAACAATGAAGGATGTTGACATCTCTTTGTCACCATAACAGACTGTTATGTATTTTCTCTTTCAGAACCACCTCTGAAATCTCACAGGAGCATGAAGAGATGCTTCTCTCTCTGAATGTCTCATAGTCAGAAGCCCTAAGTTCAATTTTCTAAAATACACTTTTTTCTGTAGCTGGAGAAAGTAGCACCTTGAATATACCCTGTACATACCGGTGGTGTACTGTGAAGTCCCTGGTTCTGTCACAAGAGATTGCTAAATTCCCCAAATTAAAATTCAGCGTGTCCTCTCATCTTTTAAAATGAAGGTATCATAAATCCTTTCACTATAGCTCCCAAAATTGCTAATGTATACTTCGCCTCTTTGTGTTTGGAGAACTTATATCAGATTTAATAGCTGACATCTGTTAATGCAGTTTTTCTTCCCTGTCCAGCACAAAACCAAGATGTGCAGAGCTAAAGGTGTGCTCTCTCCCATCCCAGCACCTCAACAACCACACCCACTCCCCCAGAGCTGTAAATCCACCTCTGAAGCTGAAGCATGCAGTGCAGTTTGTGTGGTTTAAATGCTTAAATATAAAATAAGGCCTATGTGGAACACAAAGTGTATGATTCATGAAATAAGGAAACAGTAACTCAATCATAACAAATATATTTGACCTTTAAAGCAGTAACAACAAACATTAAAAACACTCAAGCTTTCCTTTGCTGCCAAGTTTATTTTCCTCATAAGTTGTGCCCCATTATGCTACAATAATCTTTCATTACTCCAGCCCAATAATGCACAGTCTATCGTCTACCTATAGTTGTCTGGTGTCTATTTAGTTTTATAGCAAGCAAGCAATTTGAGAATATGGTAATAAAGCCTCAATCACAGTAATGATGTATGATGGGCTGTAATTTCTGTGTGCTAATGGTTTACAAACAGTATCCCAATGATGACGGGAATCTCATTGATTCATTACATGAGTGCAATAATACCAAAATAACTTACTATAGATCACTGTTTACTCATGCACATACTGATAACAACCTCTATATATTTCTATATACAGATATATAGAAATAAAATTAGTATTAGTCTTTCCACATAAAAGTTCACACGGCACAAAACATTTTGTGCTGAGTTCCCTAAATCAATGCTTAAAGTTGAAATTACTGCATTGAACGGGTTCTTTGAAAAGCAACCCATTGATTTTAATCTGCTTGAAGCAATCAATTACTCCCTGTCCTCTTTATTCCAAACTGTAATGAAAACTAAACTGCATTGTCTTGAAAACTAAATGTGAAGATGATCATAAACAGAATTTAAACTCCATGGATTATTCATATCTACCCATTTAGATTTGCCATTTCCATTATGAGTACATTTGCCATGAGCATTTAATGGACATCTAAAAGGGAATTCATTAAAGCAGGAGCTGTTGGCAGCACTTATGGGCTTCAGACTGCTTTATGTTTGCCTTTAATAGCTCACTATTATAAAAGTGATATATTGTGTTCATCCCATTAGTAGTTTGCAGAAAGGTCTGTAAGACATAACAAATCCTTTTGAGTATTGTCAGAATCAAAACTAAATCACAGGGTACTTTTTTTCAAGTGGCATATTATGACCCCAACAAGATATCATTTTAGGTCATCTAAATTTTGATGATCTTAGCCAAGTAAGAATGTAATGGCCCTATAGACAGTTTGTTCTTTTTCTCAATGAAACACACATGAATTATTAATACCATCTCAAATGCATATATTTTAAAATTTTGTCATAACTGTTAAGGTTAAGCATGCTTAAAAATTAAACATATTTCTCAAAAATATCTTCTCCCTTGTTCTGAGCCAAAGTAGTGTCAAGGCAAGCAGGAAGCATTAATGCCACCACCACCATGTGGTAACTGCAGCGAAAGCAGTCTCCACTCACCTGCTTCCCCTCTCCCTGGCCTTCCAGAGGTGAAGAAGATGGAGGTATTTGCACAGGTTATTCGCTTACTGGCGCCGCAGGAGAGCAAAAGGCAAACTAAAACAAAGTTGAACTGTAAAAAGTAATCCAGGGTTGGCAACAGAAACACCTCCTCACGTCACAGATCAGTCCCACTTCACAGATTTGTGCACTTCTAGAAATAACTTCATATCATTCACCATCTAAGTATGCATGGCGGCAGCCTGGAAGAGTTCCTGTGATTGAATCTTTATACAGTACCAAACAAACAGGTATTTGACTATTCATTGCACGTTCAGCAGAAGCACTCCTACCCCAGTCCATCACACTCAGTCCTGCACGTTTCCTTGGGCTTCCTCTGCTGACCCTCTGCCTTTCACACAGCCCGTCCTTTCCAACAATGGGACTGGTGGATTTATTTATTTGTAAAGGAAACAAATAAAGGATTTCACAGTGCGTATATCTAAAAATATTTTTTAAAGGATCACCACAATTACTAATAAATACTAATAATTAGATTTACTTTGCAAAGTATGAATTTCCTTAAAATGCCTGTAGTTCAGGAGATTACCTGAGCTTCTAAGGGTACTGGCAGCTTTACAAAGCAGTCCTGGTACTGCACTAAGTTCAGCCATGGTGCCATGACACTCAGAAATAACTTATGCAGGGGGCTGTATAAACTGAAGGCAGCTGCAAAGCCCATGCATGTAGAACAAGCCGCTAACACCCTGAAGACCTTCTAGCCTATGCAGTTTGACCTTAAAAAAATAAACTAATGTCAACAGCTTGAAAGCTTCTGAAGAATCAGACTTCTTCAAAACATCTGTACCAGCCCTACTGTAGATTCCTAAAAGGAAGCTGCTCATCTCTCATGGCTCACCTTACCTGGATGGAAAGCTCCTAAGAGCACTGACTTCTCACCTGGGCCTTTATGACTACTCCTAGAATTGCAGGTGACAAGCCAAATATTACCTGAGAAGGAGAATGACCCAGAGTAGGTTGGTTTGACACAAGATCTTGCAGAAAGATGTTAATTTCTTGTGCAACACAAAAAAAGAAGAAACGATAGAGAGGGAATGGGTTCATTTTCCTTTTCCTGGACAAAAAACACTGCCTGGTACCCTCTAACACCATACCTCTGTGCTCTTTGGCTTTTCAACACCAAAGCAAATCACATAAGCAAAAGTGATTTGCTCTGTATTTTATTATTTTTAAAGCATTTTTCCAGTTAAACTTGACATTTGAAAGTGCTTTACTGCTTTTCCTAATGGCACAATAAAATGGGATGAAAAGCACAAATGGTTCAAATATTTAGTAGAAAAGGAAAAAAAAAAAAGATCAGAGTGCTAGTATTATCAAAATGTTTGGATGAGCCACTAACTGCCACCCAAATAGAACCAAGAGTGCTTGCTGGAAGCTCTGTCCTTGACTGAGCAAAATGCAGTTTCTGTAGAGCTTTCCTGGTACAGTTATTGTCACACAAGTGCAAAAGGAAGGAAGTAGGCATGACATCTCACCTGCCTCAAAGGAGTCTTTTCCCTCTATTCGTCATGAAGCATTTTACAGTGATGTGGATGTTTTCTCCATCTGACACTCCCAGACAGTGTCTACCTAAGTCATGGAACGTCAAGGGTAGTCCAAATAATTTTAAAAAAAAAATTTGATTGTGAAATCTGATGACTTTACACATCTGGAAAGGTTCCAGATCAAAGGAACTGCAAAACAGAGGAAGTAGCTGAAGCCTCATTTCTATCTCAAACCCCAAAAAGTTTCTCATCCTGTATACTGGATATGAGTGCTGCTCTGAAGGAAAGAGTCCTTAGGAGCTCAGCTCCACTGGCTCTCTCTCTTCTGGAGTGGAAGTGATGCATTTCTGGTCAGGTGACAACAGCTTGACAAAAGAGACAAAGATTTCAGTACATGCTGCTCCATGAATTGATCAGGCCAACATTGCTCTTTCCACACAAATACTTGTAAATAACTCTAAGAAGCATGAAAAAAACAAGAGACCACAAGAGGAATGCAAGCTCTCCAAACCTATTTAATTAAAAAAACAGGAGTAGTAATATGAGAGTTAAAGGTAAAAGAAGGAACAGTATGTCCTTTGCAATTCTGGATTAACCCAGAATTTACAATTATAACAAAGTGCCCCAAGTGACGGACAGTTCCCATGCTGTTTTTAATACTCACTTTTTTGTAAGATTAAAACCGACCAACCTTGAGGTCACAAAGGTCTGCACTTTATAATTATTATTACTCAATTTCACCTTTGTTTCACATGTAAGAATAGAAATCATCAGTGCATAAAGCTACTTGGAAAGATTGTTATTTCAGTTAAGTATTTTCTCAGGGGAAGAAAATTCAATGAACTGAAGTTAGTGCTGCAGAACAATTCTTGTTTAAGAGCACTGCCAGACAAATACATATTCCCCTTTATAAATCTAAATTGACAACACTGTTTTAAAGGAAAATCTAGAAGATCATCCAGAGGACTGTTTTTGTAATACATTAACTGCTGGTAACTAAATTCAATTCATAAATAATTTTGAAGGAGAGGTTAACAACGGATCAGGTAAAATCACACAACCCCCCTTTCAGCAGTGCTGGCCAGTGCACACCAGGATCCCAGAACCCAAACAGAATGGTGGATAACTCACCCAGTATCAACAAGAATTTCCTAACCTCCTGGGATTTTACTGGATTGTTCTTTTTTCAACAGATGTACTTATGTGTTGTTTTGCGTATTTTTCTCTTTGAATTACACAAATATGCAATAAGCAATTTCACAATTAAGTTTAACCTGAATCATAAAAATTGCTGTCATCTAATATTTAAGAATTACTCACTCTGCTCTGAACTCTGATGGTTAATTCACTTACTTCAAGGTCTGTTAAATTAATTCATTAAGCTACTTAAATAACAAGGACACAAGGCCAACGTACAGCAATGAAACCAATATATTTTAGATGAGTAAGTCGTAAGTTAGCCTGGGTTGCTGGGGTTGTTTTTCCCCAAGATGTCCTATTTGCTACTTATTCCTTCCTGCTAAATTGGTTTGGGAAATGCAGCACAAGTGAAAAGGTCGAGCACTTAGAGGTTACTCAGAGAATCTGCTTGAGGTGAAATACATGAATTTTGAGACAAAGAACATAACATGAAAAATACAAAGAATCTTATAAATACAAAGTCATATTTAGTGATCTGAGCAGCAAACATAAACAGTGTCAGAACAACGAAGTCTGGCCATCATAGACAGAGCAGAGGCTGGAAAGCCACAAAGCAGACACGTGAAAGCTGAATCCAAAACTACAGATGTAAACCAGAAAGAGGAATTCCATTAGGTATCTGTTAGGCATATCTGTACCAGAAAAAAATATTAAGCAATATAATGGTTCCTCTGCCCTAGAAAAATCTGAAATGCACTTACACTCAAAATAAGATGTAAAATGATGAAAGACTGATTCTCTTAATGTTTTCTGCCAAACAGCATTCCCTAACTATCCATAACTGAGACAGGTAACCAAATGAACCAAAAGGGTGGCTATCACTCACATGCCAAAGAAATAGAACTGGAAATTAATTTACACAAGTACTTAAAAGTCAATTACTACTATGCATATTTTGCATATAAAACAAAATGTAGCAAAAGGTCACTTCATTACAGATGCAAACATCTCCACATGTGTGGTATTACTGACTGGTAACTTAGACTAGTTTTGCAAATGAACTATCCACCTAATTTCACAGGCAGTTTCATGTTCTGTCAGCAGAAACACTAGAATTTTTCCAAAAACAAATCAGTGCTCAAACTCAGCCTTATTTGTCCTCAAAACACACTTGTGATCTTAGGAAAGTCTTTTCCTTCTTGTCCTCTAAGCATGCAACAGGTTTTTATGTGGTTAAATTGCTCTCCTAAATTGTCTGAAATGTAACTCTGAGAAAAATTCATCCTGTTTGCCGCATTTTGTGACAGACTGTACCGCTATTTTATGAGCATTTTTTGGTCACCACAGCTTCTCTCTTCTCTTGTCACCAGCTCAGTTTGTTCTGGGCACTTGCTATTAGAAAAACAGTATTCTCTCTCACATCACAAGTTATATTCACATCCAAAAAACTCAATAATATATTTGCCAAACATTTAAATCATCAATAATTTGGAGTGAAAGTAGGATTAGAATTTAAGTCTGCAAATGATGGAATCAATTCTGAAATGTTTAAATATTAGTTTACAAATATTGCTTATAGCTTAATAGCATCATAGATGTAACTTCACACAGATATTGGCTCTAGACAGTAATTATACCCTCAGCCTAATGTTGCAGTTAATGGACATACACATTTCAGTGATAATTGCAATCCCTGAACATGATAATGTGCATTTATTAGCAGCTACAAAATAAAGCTCAGCTACAGCCAAGTGAAGAACTGAACTGTGCTTATTATTTATTTTTAGTATTGCCTGATCTGTGTTATAAAATTCTAAAATAAAATAGCATGGCACTTAAATCAGTGCTTTAATTGCAAACATGTGAGGAAAGCATATCTCTATAAGGATTCATGCAGCTTTAGTTGTCATGAGCAAGGAGTCCAAAGGTAGCAAGTGAGAGAGACAAAGGTGTTAAATGACAGAACAGCAAATACACTGCACTTCAGGGGGAAAAAAAGAAAAGGAGGTTTTTAAGGACTGAACATTTTAAACATGATTGCAAGAGAAGGAGGGAGGCAGGAGTATATCATGTAAAATCTGAGAAAAGAGAAAGCACAATAAAAATTCCCCAAGCAAATGCAGAAGGGAATGTGCTGTTCAGTCTAGGAAGAAAAGCATCAACTCACACGTAAAACAACCACGTAAAAAATGATGAAATTGAGGACATGTAAAATAAAGAACAATTTACAATTCAACCTAATGAGGAACCCAGGATTTATGATTCCATAGAGTTCTGAGTGTTTCTCTCTATGTCCTGATGGTGTGTTTGCTGTACAGAATTTCCAGGTAACGGAGAATAAAGAAATTTTCAAAAGCAGTTAAAGGACAGACATTGTGATTTAAAGTTTGTCAAGGTTTTGTTACTAAGAACTACTTATTTCGACTTCTGTACTAGCACTTATCTTCTATTTAATTCAGCATGGGCTGTTAAGTGAATTTGGATTTTTCATGACCAGGACTTCTCAGTGCTTCCCAGCCACTCTGTAGCAGGGAAAGCACAAACCTGCTGTGTCTGATAAGCCACAGTCAGTTTTGCTGGGCTTTTCCTTCCTGCACACACCCACAGGGGAAGGCTCTGGGTGCCTCATGAGGAGAGGAATTGTGCAACAGCTGCTGGAGCTTTCCATCAGCATCAGAGGATCCCAGATCCACCAAAGCCAATCCTGACTTTCTTTTCTTATGTAAACTGCAGAGAGATTGGATGAGATCAGTATGGGAGCTATGAAACAGAGCAAAAATGAGATTTGGCCCAGTGAAGGGAAAAAAACACCAGTGACAATATTTTCCTTCTGAAACAACAGTTTTTTATTCTTTCTAGAATATGCCACAGAAATAAGTTGTATCCAATTCTCACTGTGATTTATCCTTAACAAACTCTAAATGTTAAACTTAAATGAGAGGCATTTCATGCAAACTGAAATATATTCAGTTCAATTAAAAATAATTGATGCATAGTGAAATAATTCTTCCCAAAGCTGCTGTAAGATCTTCAAAAAATAAAGGTACTTAATAATTTTCATCTCCTACAGGCTAGAGAGAAGCATTATTGCATATTAAAAATTGGAGTGTGGTTTTCCCAGAGGTGAAAGAAAGTTATTAAAACAACCTATTTATTGTTGATATAACTATCCATTTGTGCTACACAAAAAGTAACAATTTCAGTACATTAAAAGAAAAGCTAATTAAGGCATAATTAGTATTTTCTATGTTTTGATAATTAAGGGTTAGTTGGCTATTTCTTTTCAAATTTCTATTTGCAGTAACCCCAACCATGTCTTTAATGAGCAGCTAACACTATTGAATCCCTGATGGCTGAGGAGTTTAGTGACCACTACTACATTACTTTCATTTATCAATGCCTCTTTACGTATAAATTAAAGTAGCCCTGTAGCTATGTTGATCTACTTTATATCAATTTCTTCATCCATATCAGCTGAATATGTATGGCATTAACCTCATTTACCAGTTTGGAAAAGCTGAATTAAAATAAGATCTAATTTCTAGTGCACAGAACAATTTCAAAACTGCCTGCTAATTCCCAGCACCTGTCAGTGTTGGATCTTCACCTCGTGGTAATGAAATAAAACAGTGTATGTATTTTACAGCCAGGAAAGGATAATCATTCATAAGGGTTAAGATATCATTAATCATGGAAATGCCAGGGGCCAGAGCTTTTGCTGAGCTGCTCACAGCTCAACTCCTCCACCTTCAAGGATCCCACTAAAGGCCGTGGGACTGATGCAGATCCCTGGTCTCGTATTGCACAGGGGGAAAGTGGTCACATGCTGCACAGTAAGTGTATTTCTCTTTTCTGCTAGGTCATGCTTTGTGTCTGCAGGTGATGTAATCACAGATACACATGCTGAAGAAATCTCAAAAAAACAAGTCAAGAGAATGTCCCTTCCAGGTGAGAGGACAAGCCTGTGTTCCATGCTTAGGTGACACCTGGTTATACATGTCTGGCTTTCAGCTGCTGCAAACACAATCCAGCAAGAAAACTATTCTTTTCCTCTCCTCTAAACACACTGCAGTCTAAATTCCTTGAGATACTTTTTAATGATGATGCAGATCTGCCAAGTCTAAAAGCCCAGGTTCCCAGAGTGTGTGGCCGACAACCCTCTGGTGCCTGGTGGTGCCTGCATCACTCCATGCACACGTGAGGCTGTTCCCCAGGAACCCTGCAGCCAGGATTTTCACTCCCGCTCTCCCACCTTGGGTCCCCATCATTGCTATTTAAAGCTGGGGGAAAATAAAAGCACAGCATGCTGGAACACCGCATTGCCTGGGATCTTCACTTGCAGAGGGTTCCCTCAAACTGCAACACCCGGGACGGATTAACCACCCCAGAACTCCCCTGAACTCTTTCAGGGCTCCTGCTGGATGGAAAGATCCGAGCAGGAAACTGTTGATCGTTTCACACTAAAGAGCTTGCCTAAGTGCATTTTAATAAAAAAACTCCTTTTAACAGGCAAAGCAAGCACCGCCCTTGCACAGGCAGCTCTCCGGTAAGATTTCGGTGACATTTACAGCTCGCTGTGCCCGTCCCCGCTGAGCTCCGGTCCAACAGCGCCGCGCGCTGGGCTCGCCACGGCGGTCGGGCCACGGCAGGGACGGGCACGGCCACAGGAGCATCACCGAGCCACCCTCACCTCCTGCACCTGGAAACCACAGCTACCTCCTCATGTGCTCCTTCCTCACTGATGCACTGCCCACGCAATATTCATAAAGTATTTGACGATTAAAAGCATTCCCCCAGAAAAATAAGATACAAAAGAACTAACAATAGAAAGAACTTTCTGCCTCTATGCCTATATTTTTCAAGAACTAGAACTATTTGTCACTTCTTAATGCAACCTCAAGAGAAAAGTCTTCAGCCAAAGCAATCTTTTCTCACAATCATAGTGTACATTGTGTACACGTGGAAACTGAACTGTTACAAGTGTCAGAACTCCCAAGTATGAAGCTGCCTTAGTGTTAAACTTGTTTCAGGTTAACAATTCTAAGTGAACTGAAGAAATTTCAGTAACTACCTTCACCCAGTTGCACTTCCTTTGATACATTAATCAGCAAGACTTATCAGTTTTATTGACCATGGCAGTATCTAAGGGCCAGTTAGGGGCAGTCACAGGCAAACCCTGCCCATCCCACGGGCCGCTGATCCAGCCTGTCCCAGCAGAATCGGGAATAGCTGCACAGTGAACTGCTCCAGGGAGGGCTACAAACCCATCTTGTTGCCTTTTCTTCCTCCAAGGGCAAATATCTGCTGTGCTTGGCAGCACCGCTTTTCCAGACAACTTTCTTCCTCCTACCCTGCCAACATCCACATCAGCAATACACCACAAAACCGTGACACTATGAAAACTAAGTCATGCCAGAGTTAAAACAAAATATGTACTGATAGACAATTGATAGACCAGCATTAACAGTCCTGTACAGTACCAGAGGGTCCAGTTAAGTATTCAACAGGAATTTAATATGCATATATTCATTCAAAGGTCTGCCCGTTACAAAGACAGTGTCTTGATGCATTATTTTTGTACTGGAATGGTTATGGCACTAAAAGTGTATCATAGCATCATGGAAGAAATTTCCAAGGTTTTGCTCACCTTCCTCAGACAGCAAGTCCCAGTGGGCTTATTAACAAGAATGCATTCATTTACTTAGCCAGTTCTCTTTTTCTATAATGAGTTTGCTTTTATTATATGTACATGCTTAAGAATATGAGGTAATTAATGAACAAAATGTGTATATTTATATAGAAGACTTGTTCTACATTTTCATTACACTCTTCACCGTTCTCTAGCCATTTTCTGTTTGTATGCAAGCATATAGCAAACAAAATCATTACAACATGGCTGAAGCAGGCAAAATTTCCATTATCCATTCTGTAAATAAAACAATCCAAACAATCCTGAATATTTATATAAATGTGCATTAACTTAGTCATTTGATTGATGTCTGACTTTTCTGCTTCCAAGTGTGAGCCTGTTTATTGCCAGTTCGCAGAGAGCTGCCAGCAGGACCCGTATGTGAGGATTTACAGCCGTGGGGGCAGCATGCCATCTGCTGCTCTCGGAGCTGCTACAGCAGCACCGGCACGGCAGCCACCCAGTGCTGCCTTCTGCTGCCTCTGAGCTGTAGAGTGCACACAAACAACTCAGCTTGCCTGATTGAAAATGTTTACAAAAGCACCAAAATGTGGCGTTCCGATGCCTTCACACACAGCTTCTGTTAGATGAGCTGGCAAATGCTGTGCTCTGGACCATGGGAATCTATCCACGCGGGTGGGACAATGCCGTACCAGGCCTGCAAGCTAAAGGATACTGGTAGGTAATGTAATCAAACCATTGAAAAAAAAAATCACTTTGAAAGTGCATTCGCAATGAACTTGAGGAGTCAAGAGTGGGGCGGGAATTTGGGAACATTTCTTGAATGGTTACACACCAGGAGAGCATTGCAGAACTCCTCCTGTCCCAGCCTGGTTCCAGAGGAGCACATGGCAAAGGCAGTGTATGAAATATAATTTATTACCAGTTTGACTCATGGCCACTGATGGGGTGGTGTCATAATGCAATCCCTACACCTCTAGCAGGTGCTTTCAAATAGGGAGTCTCACTTTGCCTTTTGGCATGTTAAGAAGTTAACCGGAAAGTTCTGTGGATTTCTCTTTGTGATTGGCTTGGAGCCAGCCCAGAAGTGTAGACTGGACCCTCAGAATGTTACTCAAAGACTGTTGTTACACTCATTGGGCCGAGGGTTAAAAAGCCCACCTAAGCTATTAAGTACTAAAGAGAGAGAATAAAGGAACTCCACGCTTTTCGAGGTGCTGTAGCAAGCAAGGAATTTGTGTTGTGCTTGGCTTTGTTGTTTTGTTTTTTGTATTATTTTTCATCTTTATTAAAACCCTTTTGATTTTTCAAGGCACTCGCAATCAGCCGCCTTGGCCATTACTACAGCCACATTTCTGCCAGGCTGGCCTTCAGAGTGTGGGTAAAACCTGTTGGGTGGGGGAAAACCAGAAACAATAAACCGACACAAAACCATTTTCTTAAATTCACCCTACAGTGTTTCACCATGTCCTTTCAGTACAGGGCATTTCTTTCTGTTCCAAGTGCTCTCCATATGGAAATACTTGCTAGTGTTTTCCTCAGTAACTAACCATTTAACCCTCCCCATGCAGTGACCAGGCTTGTGGTCACGCACAGTACACTGCTGAGCTGGCAAAGAATCAGCTTGGACATTTTTCCTACTAATGACAGAGCTCCAGGTGAAGAAATATAAATAATGCACTGCCCATTTTTTCCTGCTGCTCCACCCACACACAAATGTTTCCTCCTAAGGATAGATATAAAAAGCGTGGGGTACGATCTCCTACCCAACCCCTCACAGCACACTGTACATTGATGGGGCCTCTCCAGGTAGTTACATCCCTGCCAGCCAGGATAAAAGGAGAAACAGAAACCCTCAACATCAGATAAAGGGAAAAGAGTAATTATAATGGTATAATAAAAATAATATTATGAATAAAAGAAAAACAATAAAAATATAATAATAATAATAAAGAAAAATTACAGATCAGAATGGCAGCTACTGTAGAGCCACACTGCCTTTGAAGTGCCATCAGTAGGAATTTTGATCATGAAAATACCTGGAGCACCAGTACACTTTTACTGGGTACTGCCTGTTCTTTAGGGCTAGATAAGTCCACCAGATTTTAAAATAACAAGTCAGTTTTGGCAACTGAAAGGAACATGTTGCTTTAACAAAAAAGTAATTCAGTATAATGAAAAGCTTTCTTTTTAATAGTAAGTGAGAAAGTAGAAGTACATCTCAAACCTGAAGAGGAAAAAATATTCTGGAGGTTAGGACTGCCCACCAGAAAGCAATGAAGGAGTACTAAACAAGTGAAGCCAAACCTCAGTCACTGTCACAATTCTTGCTAAAGATTTGCTTGAGGCTCCAACAGAATTCTTTCCCAAGATCAATTGATCTCATCTTACTGACATTCTCTTTATAACATCTACATTATGAGTGTCCCCTACAGTTAAGGTAAATTAACTGCTGCTTCTTCAAAAATGCATCTTACTTTTCCCTTTTCTGTATTTAAAATGCAGAAAAGCCAAGTAATGTGAGAAATACAGTGGAAACCACATAAATGAATAACTGTCAAAAGAATAGAACTATTAAAAGAATAAATCTTGCATACCCAGCTGTGAAATATAGCACAATATAGCAGAACCCAGCTAAATGTTTGAAATAAAAAATTGAAATGCAAAGTAACCTAAAATTGTTTAACGAACATAGCTGTTAAAATATTAACTACTTGCATGCCAAAACTCCAAAGCATGCATGGTAGGAAGCCTGATCAGATGAACATCAGATTAAGTGGTTCTCTATCTCTCTATTCAGTCATTTTCCTCCAGCTGAGCTAGAGAGCTTTTATAGGTGAGAAATATTGGCATGTTCATTTCTGCACAGACTGTTGAGTTCAAATGCTGTGGTTTACAACAAGTATTTACCTTTGAGCTGTACTGAAGCTGGGCTCTCACACTCTAATCTAAGAACCACAGAATTGCCAGTTCTACTTCTTCATTTTTATACTGGGGTAACTGGGCATCCATCAAAGAAATCATCTGGAAAACCCTTAATGACACAAACAAACACTTTCAGGAAGAATTCTCGAATGAAAGTATCTTGTCACAGCCAATTTCTTAAGGAACCCAATAGCTACTTTTGTACATCCAGGTTTAAAGTTCTTCTAAGATTTTGTTTTTGTTTAGATGCTAATTAGACTAATTGACCATGATTAAACATAAACATCAACATAATGTTTTTCTAACTACTTTGTCATTTGAAATTTCCTCAGATGTGTGTATTATACTGTGGTGAATTCATAAGTGTTTTGGTTTTTTTTTTTTCTTAGAGCATCCCTTCCATATTGAAAAAACCAGAAATTTGAGAAAGAGGGGTCTCAAATTGCACTTGCAGAAGAGCATTTGGGTTTCCTGGACATTGAAGCTCTTGTACTTAGAAACAAATGTACATATACACCATATAATGCAGTGTCAGCCTCACTCCCCCTCCATTTCTGTCTGCCCTATAACATCTGAACCAACTCTTTTTCTGACCTAAATCCTTACCTGGTAAATATCTCCATATTATCAGGATCAAAGAATCAATTTCAGTCTGTGTCAGCCAAGAAAATTTAATTAATTTTTAAAAGGAATATTCCTTTGTTGAACCTCACAAGTTCTTCTGCTATCTATTCCTTGAAATCTGAACTCCCTAGCAAATAAAAAAATTAATTCTCACTTTTTGTCAGGTCTGAAATACACAGTCACTGGATTAGAAGTCAGTAGCTACTTCATCTGTAAACTTGTATATTAAAACCTTTCACTTTTAATAAAAACATAGTGGAAGATTGCTAACACCACAGAGCCCCAGGGTAGATTAGGAAGGCAAGAAACAAAGGAGAAAATGTAAAGCTTTTTCTCCAATTCTAAGTTGCATGTCCTTTTTCATTTGTTAGCTAGTGGATGGAAAAGAACAGGATCAAACATGCACAAGGATTAAGAAAGTTTCTGCCACAAGAAATTGATCATTCACAATAATCCCCAGCTCACTGCAGAAGGAGGACTCTAGTACACACATTTTTAAATCGAGAGCCTTCTTTTATATTTGAAGCTCTAGTCTAAAAATAAGGCTAAATTTCCAGCTGTTGACCAGCAGCTCCTCTGCACTTCTTCACCCACAATAATTAATGTAAAGGAAGTACTGCAGAAAACAGGACTGCAGCAACCAGAACTCACAAGTAATAAAATTTTGTGGAACACACAAATGAAAGCCCTTCACCCCTCCTGCCAGGGCTCTGGAGAGATTACAGACTTAATTACTCCAAAATGTTACAGAGAGGATGATGGAACTGCTCAAGGAGAAAAACACCTTGGCCTAATTTGATGATGCTGCCTTACCACAAGGATTTGTCTTTCTTCTTGGTTGCTCCTTGTTCAATAAAATAATTCTTTTAGCAAATACTGAGATGGTAGGGCTCAGCAAAACTGAGATAGAATTAAATTAAGAAAAACATAACAAAAGAAGACAAGCTCAGAATTTAGACAGTCCAACCTTTATGGCAAGACATAGAAAGATAGCAGAGAAACTGAGAGACAGCAAGAGAGACATGGAAGAAAGAAGAATGGAATTTTTGTCTGTGAACCATTTTTGGGCACTGGAGATTAATTGGGTACCATGTAATCCATTTAAGCACAGTATCCATCAAGTCAGAAGAAATTAAGGGCCAATTATGTGAGCAGATTAGGTTCAATAATGAAAAGCCTCACCTCCTTCAAAAAAGCACACAAGCAGCAGTATGTCCCTCAGAGAGGTGTCACAAAATGAGGCAGCTCTTTTACAAGGCTTTGCTGAAGGTCTTGAATAATCAACCTAAGAAAAGTAAGGACAGAACAAACAATGTTCCTTCCTTGATAAAACTTGATGGATATTTGGGAGATTAATTTGACACCAGAAATCAAAATTATGACCCCGCACTAAATGCAGGTCTCATCAGGTTCCTAACTTGCCTCATTTTTTTCCTTCGAGGTTGCTCCTCTTACTGGATGGACAGGTCTGAGCACTTCCTCAGGTTAAGATGTAGCCAAAAGAAAGTCACAATACAACTGATAGTTCACATTGCTTTACGAGTTCTGATGACCATGAAGAGAGAACTGATGTGTGTAGTACTGGACGAGTCCCTGCACTAAGAGTTTCCTGCGTCTATCTGTATTTTTGTTAGAGAAGAAAGGTATTTTAATCCCTTCATAGCTAGGAAGCATTTCTCACTAAAGGATTTACAAGCATCCCTTGTAGAAGGAAAAAACAAACCAAGCTTACCAGATGCATTCCCTGGTTCTGAGAGAATCATTCCTGTTACATAATAATCCACAATGCCCTATGGGGGGAAAAGGATTGTTTAACATCGGGCCTTGTAGTCACCATTACCATCCAGCATTACTAGAATCGGATCATATTTAATATTTTCCAACATTTCTAGAATGAAGAGGAATTGTTAGGCTGAGACTTCCTAGGCTCTTTAGAAGGCTTTCATGCCAAATTCTATCAACACTAATGGAACTAGACCTTCATACTCCCTAATTATGTCTGAAAAAAACCTCTCATCATAAATTTTAAGAATTGTCGGATAACAAAAAAAAACCTGAAAACAGACTCCAAGGAATTAGTCTAGAAATTCACTCCACCACTTTTCTCAGAGGTCTCAGAGGTTCAATATTCTAGTACTTGAAAGGCCAGCTGCATAAAATTCAAACCGTTAGAAAAAATTAGGCTGTGCATGGATGAAAAAGATCAGAGCGTCCCCTCAAAAATACATGCTACCTATCAAAAAGCTTCAGTCTCTTCCCTTTACAACAGTTTACAAAGCATTACTTTGAACTGAATGATACATTCCATCACTGAGAATTTGTGTCTAAAAAGCGATGCAGAGGGTGTCAAATATTCCGTGTGAGGATACCATCTCATTATGAGGCCTTAAGATCCTTGGAATGTTTCAAAATGAGATACAATGCATAATTGTGCAATTAATAAAATTTAACTGTCTTCATGCAACTATGCCAAATCTTTTACAGAAAAATTAAATCTGCTTGTTCTTAAAACAACTAAAACCAACTGTCTCAAAATAAATTAGGCCTTGCCATTTAATCCAAGGAAGATTTCTGTGTAATTTTACAGCTGCAGTTTGCAGCCTCAGCTCCCCTGGTGTCCAAAACACCAAGTCATCTTTATCAATATTTTCCTGCTATTTGTTCTGTTTACACTCCTTTTACCAACTCTGAAGATCACCCAGAGTTCAACTAAAGAAAAATCTGGCTATTTACCAAGGGTTCTGACTTCCCACTGTCCTCTATTTTGTACGATCACATTAAAGCATGTGAGGAGAGACAACTTAGGGGAGCTCTCAGACTGAAGTTATATTGCTGCCCTATCTCCCTTTTACATTTCACATTCTGTGAATAGTCCATTGGAATGTTCCTTAGATCACACAAGCATGCAAAAAAGGAAAATGTGCCCTCCCCTTCACCAGGTGTGAAACACTGGGCGCTGAATTATGAAGGACCTGGGAAAAGAACTGCAGACCTGGTTCCTAATCCCTTTCCAATAATAAATCACACTCAAATTCACACTGGATGAATCTCAATCCGGAATGCTAACGTATATATATTTGAAACTACCATATGCTAATTATTACATATGTTAGAATTGGTTAGGGATTATTTCTTTAATTTTTATATAAAATTTAATTCACTAGATCTATGGCTTAATTTTCTTTTCTCCAGAAATTCTTAATTTAACTAAAGAAATCTCTTAAGAAACTATATTTTGTATTTAAATCACTGTTTTTAATGAGCTGCACACTGAAGAGTCACACTGCAATCATTTTAATAATAAATGCAAACTCCAATTACAGTACATTCATAAAAATAACTGCAAATTGTGGAAAAGTGCACTTGAGTTTGTTTTTAATAAACAGATTATTGCAACTTATCTTTTATTAGACATTCCCAAAGTAACTCAAAGAGTACATTAACTTGAACAGTATTACAAACAAAGTAAGACTGAAAAGCAAATGAGAACCTCACTGGCAAGAAACAAAACTTGTTAACTTTGCATTTCTTGCTGAGTTACCAGGATCACCAATATGTTCACACATAATGGATCGTCCTTCAAGTGAATTGCCAAATAGCAAATTTTCCCATTGCTTTTTCTCATCAGAAGTTGAGAAAGGCTGAACCTTCACACAGACATATATCAGAAATGCATTTCTATAGGAGCTGAAGAAAGATTGAGGCATTACACAGAGTGGGTTGACAACAAGGGCTGCTATTTTACACCCACACTATAAAGGAATGCTCTGAGAAAGAAAAGCAAGCAAAAGCCATGACATCACTATGGATTCTTTGAGGCATCAAACCCCACAGCCTGACAGGCAGCAAACCCACCCTGGTCCTTCCCCATGGGACTGTCTGTTTCAAGCAACGCACTTCACACTTCTTCCACCCCAGTATCCAACCAAGGAATGTAACATGCCAATAGCTATAAATCAAGAGGTCCAAACAAAAAACCGAAAAAATGTCAGAAGTGAACAACTGTTTCTTACCTCCAAAACTTTTTATTTAACATCAGCAATAAATGTCTCTGAAGACAAGTTGATTTTTCAGCACATCAAGCCATCCTAATTTTGTAATTTGAGAATGACATGAATAAGAGCTTGATGATGAAAAGAGCCAGTTTGGGTTGAGAAGCTATTGGTTCAGAACGTAATTTCCTGTAATGAAGCATTTTAACATTAGCAACACGAGTTTTCTATAAAGAATATGAGCTAAACAGTTCTAATAGAAACTTAAGTCATGGATTTTTAAAAAAGAATTCTTATGGTTAGTACAATAATTAACATTAAATCGTTAAATAGAGGTAAACATTTAGTAACACTAAGTACATTACATACACAGTCATTATTCTAGGACACATGACAGCAGTTTTTGAATTCATAGAACACGGGCAGGTAAAACAGTAATTATTCATTCTGGTCCCATACAGTGGGCACTGATTATTTCACTATGGAACAGCAGTTCTCACAGCCAACCATATTCAAGTTTCTATAAGCAAGAGTCCCTATGAATGCTCTCAATTCAATCTTCATCATCCCACTGGGTAATGGACTTGGCAGTGGTAGAAATTCTGCACTAAGACACCTCATTTGCTCAAACTCTTATCAACAGCTAAAACGTGATTCCTAAGAAAACAATTGTTACCAGAGATGGTCCAGCAGTCAGACAGATGCTGGCTGCTTTAACTGATTTGGGAGTAGAAACAGACACGAACAAGAAGTGGCATTTTTAATCACAAAGAATGGCAACTTTTTCTAAGAAACAGATTTACATCCTAATGGAAAATATTAAACACTATTATTTTCCCCCCACTTGTCACATTTTCATAACACTCAAGAATAAGCTGAACAAAAGTCTGTGGGTAGTTCTAGTCCCACCTCACCAGGTCTCCCAGCAGCCTGTCAAAGCACCAAGAACCAGAAATGCTGGAGGCCCAGCTCTGCAGCAGCCCACCAGGCAGGCAGCCACGGAGCCAAGCAAACTGTCAGGAAACCAGAGAGGCTCCTAATTGAAACTTTGCTGACACAGAAAGATTCCCACAAACATTTTGATTTTAATCAGCACTTGCTCACTGAAAACACTCCATCAAAAAAGTTCAACCAGCTCTACCCAAGAGCATCTTGACATGCATAACTCCTGAATTGTCACAGTTAAGGGGAAAAAAGTTGAAAATTTAGTGGTCCTTTTATGTGCCTTGTACTGAACAATTCAAATAAATGCCAAAAATGGCCTCTCTCATGTTGCCAGAGCCTTGCTGCCAGCAGTGGAACAAAACCACAAGGGATGCCAGACACATGCCTGACACCTCGGCAGTGTCTCCCGAAGCCTTTTCCCACCCCCGATTCCTCCCCGCCCTCGTTCGAGACCGTTTCAATGGCTGATGTTCGCCTCGGACAAGTTCTGCAGCGGGGCTGCCTCTGGTTTTCGGGGAAGAAGTGGCGCAGGAGGCCAGCACTGCCTTCAGAGAGCAGCGGCACGGAGGAACAGGTGCGGCTGCTTTCCCCCGCCATGGAGCGGCCGTGGTCCCAGCGTGGGTGCCGGGAGCAGAGCGCTGGGAGCGGAGTGATGGGAGCGGGGTGATGGGAGCACCGGAGCGCCGCCGGTCCCGGCCCCGCCAGGCCCGCACGGCCCGGCACGGCATCCCGGCCCCACGAGTGTCCCGCCTCCGCAGCACAGCCGGGGCCACCGGCTTGGGTCCGCCGGCCGCGGCCCCGCCGCAGCTCCTTGGGCAGGGCGGCACCCGGGCATCTTTGGCTCCTCTGCCCGGTCGGCCCCGCGCATCCCACGGCTCCCGCTCCGCACCACCTGAGCGCTGCACCGCGGACCTCAGCACCGCTCTCTCTCTTCCCCCGAGCTCCGGCCCGTCCCCGCGGGCGGCCCCGCGGCGGCCACGGCCCCGCACCGCCCGGCGCGCCGCAGCGACCAGCCGAGGTCCCGCCGGGCGCACCCACCTGGACGCGCGGCGCATCCTTCCGAGCGGGCGGGCCCTGCGGGGGCAGCTGCAGCGCCGGGGCCGGCCGGGGGTGCGGGGTGTGCGGGGCGGACCAGGGACGGACACGGGCGAAGGCGGTGAGGGGGCGGTGCGGACACGGGAGCACAAGGGCCGACACGGGCGGTGCCAGCTCCGCCCGGACCAGCGCGGCGGCCGCCTCACAATGATAAAGGGCCCGAGCAGTTGATGTAAAATTATTAATGATGCTGATGTTTCCCTGATGTTTTATTGCCCACATTGCAAAGATTCCGGTGTGAAGCCCGGTAGCCCCAAAGAAGGGGCCCATACTGGTAGGATGTCTCTGGAAAGGGAAATTGCTTTAGACTTGGAAGAAAAACACAAACTGTACTTGCTGGATGAATCTTCAGCAGTGAGGTCGAGAAACAATTATTATCACAAGTTAATCAGGGTAGGGAGAGTGGTTTCTTTGTACATGAACAATCACAGTTGAATCGCTGAACTCTATGCTTTTATAAAAAATACCTTCATTATTTATTTTTCTGAAGCAAAATTATGGAAATTGGGTTAACAAATAAAAAAAAAAAAACAGTTCATGAGCAGAGACTGTGGAAAGTGTTTATATCTGTGAGTGAGAGCTGGGCTTTCTGCAACGTGAGCCAATTTCCAGCTTGTCTGGACTGTGCTCGTTTCTGGCCAGAAGCATCTGTTCCCCTGGCCTAGGTCTTCTGCCTGAAGTGATGGCTGAGAATGGACAGAAGGGGAGAGCACAAAGCTATTACAGGGGGCAGGCAGGGAGCCCACACTGTGCTAAGCTGCACAGGGCACCCCTGGCACCCCCTTTAACCATCACCTGAAGCATTTGAATCTCTGGAACACAGAAAATTGCCTTTCTATATCTGATTTCTGTCAGCTATATCCTGATTATTTTAAGGGAGAAAACAATTGCTCCAGTTAAAGAATTCATGGATTCCTAGACTAATAGCTGACAAAACTTGAACGCAGCAAGTAACAATGTTAGACTGTGAAAGCGCCCCAGCCTATGTCAGAGTCCTGCCCAAAGGACCTTCTGCATTAAGCAGTGTAATTTTCTTTAGAAACTTCTATACAATTCTTTTACCTTCAAGTGGTAGGTGGAAATGACACAATGAAGATGCTTGTGTGACAGGAGGAAGTTGTGCCATGAAGTTCAGACTTGCATGTAACAAAATCTGTCTTCTGTGGGAGCTCAATTAAAGAAGGCTTTAGGTCTGCCTTGCAAAACACAGGATTAATACATCTTTTTCAGCTCATTTCCCACTGGGTGGAATAAACCTCATTTCTTGAACTTGCTGTTCCTTTAGGTTATGTGAACACATCTGTTGCTACAGGCAGTGCATTCACAATGAGATCCATTTCAGTATACTGCTTAGAGAGGACAGGACTGAACCTTCTCCATGCTTTTGAAAATTTAATACTAAATTAATTGATTAAAGTGTATAAACAAAACCAGACATTTGTGTCCCCTCCCACAAAAAAGAAACTAGGAATTTTTCAAGGTATCTGTGTTCCCTTTTTTTTGCATCACACTGGGATTTTTCCTAAAATTCAATTTTCTTACTGAAAGTAATGGCTGATATTTTACAAGAACTTATTAAACATATATAAAAAATATATAGAGAGAAATGTAATATATTTAATTTAAAATTCTTTGTTCAGGGACTATTAGCTTCTCTTAAATAGACATACCCCATCAGGCCAAACACTTGGTATTTGCTAGAGCTCTGCTGCACATTTTCTCATTCAAACATTCTTTTCTTTCTGTTTTTCATTTCCCATTAACAACAGCAAAAGGCTCCAAAGAATTTTAATTTCTTTCTATGGCTAATGATTTCAAGATTATTTTCTGTGCCACATACTATACTACACCAATATATATTGCCACCATTTAGTGATTAGTAATCTAATCCATTAATTTGCAATGCAGATCATAATTGATCTTGAGTATATGCCTGCATATTAAATAGTTCCATAAAAACTAATCAGTAATTTCTATCAGATAATGTTATAAGTTAATATATAGTGGATTAGCAAAAAAGTTATTAACATATCACTAAGAAGACCAGGGAGAGTCCATAAAAACAAAATCAGTAGTTAAATATGAAGCCACTTCCTATTTCTAATTAAGAGTAATTAATCTTTTTCAATGACACAATGACACACTTTCTTCTCATAAGCTGACAATAGCTCATGAAGCCTGAAATTAAATAAATTATTCTTTGTTTGTTTGCTGGACAGAGGTCAATAATACCTCAAGGCAAACACATTCTATAGCCAATTTCTTAAAGAATTTCAATTTGAAAAGAAAAATCTTTCTGAAAGCAAAAAAAGGCACAAATAGCACATTAAAAGAAGAATTTGTAACGCAGTGTATATGCATTAAAAATCCTACGCTCTGTGTGTGTACAGTGTCCCTAAAGCCTCCTTGTACCATGGATCCAGCTGATGCTCACCTCAGTGTGTGCAGGGATAACTGCACAGGGCTGTGCCTCAGCCCAAGGAATCTGCACATACCAAGGCTTTCCCTGCAGATCCCTGAGATTCTGCTGCTTTAGTCCTGAATGTGTTCAGTAATTTACTGCTGTTCATCTGCCTCAGCCAGTGGGAACCAGAGGTGTAAGTGCAGGGTTGGTGTTTTCCATTACCCATTAACTCAGAGACAGCCTTCATGTAATTAGTTAACAAAAGCAATTGGAAAAACTTCTCAGGGTGCTCACTCAGCCCTGGGAACAGTGCTGTGTTTTTGACTCCATCTCCTTTGTTATCTGGTTCATGGATCAGTCGGAACAATGTTCATGTGTTCCTGTGGTGTGCTGCCCTTCCAGCAGCCTGGCAATGCTGATGGCTTGGGGATAGGGGCACCTTGTTCACAGCCCCAGACAAAGGACAGATCCTGACTCTGGAGTGCAATCCCTGTGTGTTTAAAAGGGAGCTACAGAGCAGCTGCTGCCTTTAAACTGCAGGAATGCCCGTCAGTAGGCATCCTGTTCAGGGGAAGATCATGAACCCCAACCCTGGACTGCTCCCAGGCTGCTGGGAGGGAGCCATTGCTGTGGGGAGCAACGCAGGAGCTGCTACAATAAAGAGCCCAAAGGTGTGCTCACAGGTTTGAATCCACAAGGAATCTTTTCTGGCTATGTTTGAGTATTGACTGTAAAACAGCACTTATTGGCTTTAGACCATGATTGCTTCATGTATCTATTAACAGTAAAAAAAATCATCCCCCAAAAGACAGATACCTTTGATGAGACAGGGAAAATTTCAAATGAGAAGGAAAATCCTGCTGAAACTTATGAGAAAACATGAACTATGGAGATTAAAAACTGTTTTGCAACCTCCATACTTACTTAGGCTAGTTGCCATGTGAACAATCTCTTGATATTTCTTAGTTAGTACTTTACCAAAAAAAGATACAAAGTAACAATTTTGTTTAACTATTGGAATTTTGGCTAGACAAAATAGAATGTGTGAAAGAAATTATAAAATAATCTAAAAATTAATATAAAATTGGAACCCTTTGGCATACTCAGTGGAAAAGTGCATTGTGAAGGATGATATTTAATAGTCTAAATACATGGTGTTACAACTGTTTTTATTTCTGGTGAGTAGCATGATACGCTTCATCCAAAGCAGCATTTCAGGAAGATGGATACACAAGTGAGTATGTGTGTTATCAGAGGAGGCATTTACAGAACAGACACTACTGGTAAATATAACAATGTGAAAGGACTTGAACAACAGATGTCTAAAAATTATTATTCAGAGTTGTTTTCATTATCATAGTTCCCGGATTCATATTCTTCATCATCTTCCTCATCAGAATTGTCATAATAGTCCTTGTATTCAATGCTGTAGCTTGCACTTCTACTGCCAGCAGTAAATGCAAATGCAGGAGATGGGTCTGCAAGATGTAATTGAATCCAGATTAAATTAGTTGAAGATAGGAACATAGAGGAAAGTATGGGTTTGGACTTGTACAGCAAGCTCAGAATTTCTCAATCCTTGTTATCTATGAAAAGGACAAGGGTTTTAGGAGATGGCTTGAGCTCATACCATTGAAGGTCATGAGTAAATTTCTATATAGAATCATGGAATCCCAGAATAGATTGGTTTGAAATGGACCTTAGAGCTCATCTTGTTCCACCTCCTGCCATGGGCAGGGACACTTCTACTATCCCAGGTCGCTCCAAGCCCCATCCAGCCTGGCCTTGGGATGGGGCAGCCACAGCTTCTTTGAAAAACCTGTGTCAGCACTTCACCATGCTCTGAGTAAAGTGTTTCTTCCTGACATCTTGTTGCAGTGTGAATTTTGTGTTTAATACCCTATGGTTTATTTCTTTCTCCCCCCACCCGGGGTGGTAGTTTAGCCTGCGTTGTCTATCTTCTCTGATACCTTCCCCTATTGCTGAATGTTCCCTGCCAATCCTTCCTGGTACCGGCCTCTGTCTGGACTGCCTCTCAGGGGAGTCTCCTATTCCTCGAGGCTCTATTGGTCTGTTTACATAAATCTCATCACAGCCTTCCGGCTGGGTTTATGTTTGTAAACTTCACTTTGTGTCCCTCCTTGGTCTTTTCCCTATTGGCCCCTTGACTCCAAACTCCATCCTGATTCTGTCCCTTAAAACTCATGGTCCAGCCTTTGTTCCCCACCTTCACCTCTGCATGGTATTCGGGTTAATAAAGAAATCTCGGACTGCATGTGAAGCCCACTTTGCTCCTCATTACACTGACCAGCAGTGACAGCTTAGGACCCTAGGACCCCAGGGGTTCTGTCATCCCCCCATTAAGTGCCATATCTCCAGGTGTGAGATTATAACATCTAATCTAAATCTCTCCTATTTTAGTTTAAAACTACTCTCCCTTGTCCAACCACTATCTGCCTGTATATAAAGTCCCTCTTCCTCCTTCTAGTACTTCCTCTTTAGGTTTATTAAACTTTCCTCAGGTTTATTACCAGCATCTTGCTCAGCCTGTCTCCAGAGCAGAAGTGCTCCAGCACTCGGAGCATCTCCGTGGCCCCCTCTGCACCTACTCTAACAGTTCAACATCTTTCCCGTGCCGAGGACATGTTGAAAATGCATTTAATTCCTAATAGTAGTAAATTATCATATCAGTCCTCTGTAGCTCCTGTGGATCTACAAATACTTCCAGAGAAAATAAAGCTTTGAAATCCACTGTAGAAAGTGGACAAGTGACAAAGTCCCCTAGACCAGGAGGTAAATATCCTTATCCTGAATTTGCCAGGAAAAACAATTCTCTGTGGAGGAAGAAGGTTATTATTCTGCAGGGCTGGGCCCAAAGCAAACCAATAGTAAAGCTATTTCTCACATCTTTCGAACCACTCTCATAAAGGAACAACAACTGTTTCCTTCCTAATTTTATGAAAAATAAATAGCTAAACAGACCTGTCATGATTCAAAGACTCCCTCAGTTACACCACCTATTGTTCTGGCTCCTGCTAACACCAAAGAACTTCTCTGGGATAAGGACAGTGGAATAATGTGTCTCAGCTGTATGGCTCCAATCCACAGCTTTCTGTTTTCTGGAAGCTGGTATAATTTGCAGCAAAATATTACTATATAAACCCGTTAGGGATAAAGTGAAAATATAGGCAGCTTTGGGTAGTTTCTCCTATGCTTCATTTGCATTCCAACAACCCCATCCTTTGTATCTTGCTTGTATGCATTTTTATATTTTTTACATCCAAATAATTTAAAAAAATTACCATCGATGACTTTCAATCTTGCAGAGGCATATGTTGCACCATGTTTATTTTTGGTGTGGCAGATATAAATGCCTTCATCTGATTTTTTGAGGCCTTGAATCTGCAGCCAGCCTGTCACACCATACTTCTGAGGCCCACCTCTTGCCTTTGAGAAGGAAAGAAATGGTTGAAATTAAGTAACTAGGAGACACCATGATATTTTTCAAAATAATTGTGGATTACAATTTTTGCTTTTTTTAAATGCCATCATGCTTCAATTCTGCTTATTCTTGCTGCCCTGTGTTTTACATCTTGCTGCTCAGGACCTCTGTGTTGGTGCCTTCCCATCTCTGCTCTTTCACCTTCACTGCCCTGCACAGTGCTCACACTCCTGTTGCTCTTCATGCCACTCTTCCCTGTGTCCTCCTGTCCCTTGTCCTAGCACCACTTGCCGCTTCTTCAAAGCATTCCACCTATGCTTAAGCTCAGGATGAGATGGGGAGTGACTTTGGGGGAGTTGTGACGGCCAAGGGGGCCTAACCAAACCTACACTCAGCAGCCAGGTTTTATGATGGATTATCATGACATTCCATGGGAACTTTCACACTTCACGACAGTTTCAGCTTGGACTAAAGCCTCCTAAAGAAGCATAAGTGGTACCGTGGCTATTGTTCCTTCTGCTGGGACTGCTGAAGCACCGACAGAAATCATCATTCTTTGCATAGTTACAGGGCTTATTGGGAATCAATTTATCTCAACAGTGTTGTGTTCTGTAGGAGGAATTCACAGATTAACCACCTTGTTCCTGTTCCCAAACTGTATGCAATGGTAAATTATATTTTTACCTGAACTGAGAGGTGGGTGTCATCTCCTGGCAGAAACATTTTATTCCCCTTCTTTTTCCATTCAAGCTGTGGCATAGGATAGGCCGACACCTCACAACCAAAAATGACATCATTGCCAGTGTAATTCTGGGCATCCTGAGGTGGCATAGAAATAACAGGAGCTGCAAAGAATGGACAGGACGCTTTAGGAGACACATGTGCACAAAGAACACAAACACAAAAGTTTTGTTAACATTAATCCCTGCTTCACAGGATACCATCAGATTGTGTTTGCCTTTTGGCTCTCACATACTGTGAAGAGCTACGTGATTCCAAGCATCCTTTAAAGCTCAGAAAACCTTGCTTATGTGCTTTCTAAAAGCACTTATTCATATCTGTTCTTCCCCTTGCAGATGACTGTGGAAGCTGAGGTGAAATTGAGGGCTTAATTTTGCCATTGTGGACCAGGCTCGGGCCCCCCAGCAGAGCCGGTAGTGCCCGACTTGGGCTTCAGGGGAAAGCACAGGAGATTCTGCCACACACGGGTCACAGGGGGATTTGATTGTGTGATAGCTCTGAATGTGTTATGTTTTGGTTAGCTAAAAGCCAAAATACTACTATTGCTGGCTTTTTCTGGGTACATCAGTGCCTTGAAGTTGCTAAACATTGTCAAGAACTGTTACCCGTGGACATCACAAGTTACAACAGCATTAATACATTTTACATTTATCCTCAATTGCTATGGATGTAATCCATATATAATGGATATGGTAGGAATGAAAGGGATTGAAATTCAATCATTTCTGTAAGGTTTCATGTTATGCATATTATACCTGTTAGATTTCAACTTACTTGTTTCCTCATGTTCTCATACTGTCACCCCCTCCAGTGTTAATTGGTTGCTTCCGAATTCTCACTTTTCCCCTTTCCCGGAGCAGAAGCCGCCGGGAGCCACGAGAGGGAGCCAGCCCGAGGGTTGGAGGCGCCGGAGCCACGACCCCTCCCCGCTTCCTCCGCACCTGATCGCGGGGACATCCACCCCCTGTGAGTGTGTGTGGGCGTCTGCTCATCTCCCGTGTTAGCAGGGGATGAACATGTCCGGCGGCAGAGACAAAAGACTGGATTTACTGTTAGCAAAGAGTTCCTGGGTCGGAGATCTCTACTTTTTTTNTTTTTTTTTCCCCGCTCATCTGTTTAACGACAACAAGAAATGTTTTCCCTTCGAAAACCTGTTTTCTATCTATTTCCAGACAAGTGCTCAAAAAGGAATGCATTTTCTGGGTAATTTGGCTTGTGTTGAAATTTTTTTTCCCCTGCATCCCAGATGCTTGGAAATAGAAACTTGAAGTTTCTATTAACAATAAAATATTAAATTAAATTAGATCAACAGTAGAATATTATTAACAAAATATTATTAATAATAAAATAATTAATATACTTTACTTGCAATATTTGAATCAAGACTTAGGTGCAGCATTTATTCTTCAGCATTTGAAACTGTAACAACCTGTTCCATGCTTTCAAGCAATAATTTATAACATATTTGTCAGTTTTTCAGGATTGGTGTCTGTGCAGAAAATATTAAATGCATACTGATTAAAATTAATTGCAAACAAATTATACCGAAAACTACCGATTTCCCCATTTATAAATGCCTCATTAAACAATCTTGCTACTCTTCAAAAGTAAAGTTTTTCAAATTAGGAAAATTAAATCCTTAAATGCTTGCTCTTTCATGAGAACTGTACATTCAGAATCTATTATTTCAACAATCTTTATTCATATCAGCATTAATTGAATATCTTGGGTGAGAATTTTTTTTTTTGCCTATGAACTGATCACAGAGTCTGATATTAAAACATACTTTTAAATCTTAAAATTAATTGAAACCACAGTCCTTTTAATGATACAGCCACTGTAGTTAAGCTTAAAATGTATAAAAGGAACCAAAATTCTACATTGACTCACAGGAGTTCTTTAAATTGTTCCCACACAGAGGCAGTGTAAAAAACTTTTCAAATAGGCAGATGTTGCCTTTGTTGTGCTGTTAACTCAGGTGTCCTGTGGATCCCCTGCCAACACTGACGTGTGGCCAAGGACTGGGTCCTGCCGATGTCATTGTCCCCAGCCATGGCTCAGCCACCCATGGGAACACATCTGGAGTCTGGAGGACACAAAGGTCTGAATTATAAATCCACATTACAGCTGTCCAGCGCTGCATACCATGCACCAGGATAATTCCACACTGGAAATTAACTGTTGCCATTAATTGTGAGGAGAATACAGCAGACAGCTGGGAAATGCCTGGCCATGGTCCCAGTCCTGCAGCTGAGTCCAGGGCTGACCAGGACTGGCATCCCCTGAGGCCAAATTCACAGCAAGCAGCAGTTCTGGTCTAACTAAACTGCCCTGTCTGAATCTCAACACACCAAACTTGAAGTGCCTTCAGAAATGAAATACTAGAGCCTCACAACATCATTTTGCTGAGTTTTGTGGAAGAAAATTGAAGTAATGTTCTACAATTTAAACAGAAGTTTATAAACTTTCTTTTTGAGTGTTTCAGGTTTTGTGTTCAGACAAATTGTCCCATGTACAGCTGTGTGTACTTTGATTGCATAACTGATTAGATACAGAGCTGCACTCTTATGATAACCTGTCATTTTGATTACTGGAGTAGATAAATTTTTATTGATAGCTATGGAAACTATTCTGATGTCCTGGCATCCAGAGCTGAATGGGCAGGAGCTGCTTCTTTCCTTTTAAAGTCCCAGTCAGTCATGAATTATCCATCTGTGTTATAGAAGACATAAACCAGAAGCAAAGAAAAGTCAAAATACTATTTTATCTTTCACAATCAACCCTATATCACTCCAGAACAATTAATTGCATATTTAATAGGATATTTTTCTCATATTGTGTATTATTAATTTTTGCTAATCTATGTCTGATTAGACAGAAGTGGTGGAAATTTTTGGGGCTTGTTTATTTGTTTTTACTCCAAAATTTATGTTTAAAATAAATCATGTGACACAGCTAAATATAAAAATAATCACTGCTAGATTGTTCTGTTAGTTCATTAAATTATCAATGAGAATTGTTTGAATGTGATTGGGGATGGTTTAAGTGTGGAGAATCTGTATATAATCAATGTACTTAGTAACCTTGGTAAATTATTAGCTAAACTGATCAAAACTAGCTTTCAGGAAAAGAAAGGATTTTTCCATTTTTCTTTAGCGAGCTAGGCCTTTTTTTTCCCTTTTTCTGGCAAGAGAAGAAAGATGAAAGGCTGTACTCCTCTGATGAAAGGAGTTTATTGTTATTTATTTATTCATTGGTTGCTGTGTACAATTATCCATTTGGCATCAAGAGGAAACAGCAGATGCTTTGAAGGAGAGAAAAACAAAACAAAGTATTTCGAGCTGAGTGAAGGTTTTATTTATAGCTTGGTACCAAAACCCCACAGCGCTCAGTGTTTATTTCGCATGCAAATTGCAGTCAGGACAGCTCGTGCTGCAGCGTTTGCTGCTCTCAGAGCCAGGTTCCTGCTGCCTTTTGTCACCACTTGCCCCCAGAGCGGCCGGGGCGGAGCGCGGTGCCCTCCCGGCCCGGGCTAGGCAGGGGGCTCCCGGGACAGCCGCGCCCGTGGCGGCCGCTCCGAGTCCCGCTGTGCGTGCTGCAGCCCCTCTGCAACCCCTCCGAGCCCCTCTGCAACCCCTCCGAGCCCCTCCGACCCCCGGGCTCCGGCCGGGCTCTAAAGCTTCCGAGCCAGCGTGGAGAGCGGCAGCTCGGGGACAAGAGAAGTGCATTTGCGACCCCCGTCGCTGCTAGCCCAGCACCCTGCCCCAGTTCCAGCGCTCTGCCCAGCTCGGGCATGCTCCAACTGGGCGCTTTCCTCCTCCACAGCCTCCTTCTAAATGAAACTCTGCGCGACAGCAACACGGCTGTGAACTTTCCGCAGCCTTCTGTGCAATTCAGTAACCGCAATTCTGAGCGGTTAAGATAGCTCTCTGCATTCTTGGAGAGAGGCTCCAGCTTCTCTGGGGAGCCAGGGAAGCAGTGGGAAAGCGCTGGTGGTGATGCCTGCATGCAGAGCAGCCAAGGTCCTTCTCCTGCTGGAGGAGCAGCAGTGCGATGCGCCTCGGGGGCGACTGGGGGCTGCTGGATGACACCAGCAATTGTAAGTGGTAGTACTTCCAAATTAAAAAGCCTCTGGGACGCGGCTAGTTCTGTTAGATTAATTAGAGGGACCACTGCTTAAGCCTGTGTGCCTGAGCAGCTGCCGCTGCCGCAAAGTTACTGGCACTCGCTAAGGGAGTGGCACTTCTGGCCGAAATCTTCTGGAGAGGCTATGCCGCAAGAAATACTGTTACTCAATCCCAAGCAAGGACTCCTTCCCAAGCTAACAGGCTTTCCGTTGTACTCCAGGCTGGCATGAATGTCCCTTTCCTGACAAACCTCCTTTCCCAGCTTAATACCCTGATAGCAAATAAAGGATTTTCTGAGGCATCTTTCTCTTGTAGCTAAAGAAAGATGAAAGAAACCTGATATTAGCTGTTCATAACTTTTTCTAAGTGTTCAATATCGTTTGCTCATTCTATATAAAATGTCAGCACAAAGTCCAAGACTGCTAGAGAGGAATGTATTAAATATAACCGAGTTATTCCCATATGTAGTCCTTTGCTAGAGCTGCAATTTCAGATTCCCCGAACTGTGACCCATTTGTGACCCACCAACCTCTTCTACTTAAATATTTGATATAACTTAAAAAACCCACAGTAATTTCTCATTTAACAACAAACAAAAGCCTCTTCACATTTTCATTTTATAGTCATGTCTTACGTGAAAGATGCCCAGGAGTGATGACTTGTGGTAATGCAAAGAATGGGAACAGCATATAAGCAGAGAGCAGGAGTCCCCTGTAAGCCCACCTAAGAATCCTTCCACTAACAATCATCAGAGATTTTAAGAGTCCTTTAGGGAAATTGTTTCAGCTTGATTTTGCTCTACTATTTGGATTTCTCCTTCCCGGGTTAGCTAGATTTATGATGATTCTGAATTGGACTATTTTGGACCTTTTCGGTAAAAAGAACAGAGCTGTTAATAAAACCCTATCTATTGTCTATCTAAACCCTTCTATTGCCTCTGCTTCACTGCTTGCCATGCATCCTCACAGGTGGATACACACATGCACACACATGTATACGCACATGCATACATGTACCTGTGTATGTGTGTGTATACACAGGAGGTGTGTATATATATATATATATATACATATATATATCTCCATGAGATCTGCTTTACTATCACTACTTTAAAATTAGGTCAGTCCTGTTACAATAACTATCATTTGCCTGTTCCTCCCAGACTATCCCATCTACTTACCAATGCCCAACTACATATACAACTTTTGTAAAAAAAAAAAACAAAACATACTCTGGTTATAGTAATCATACTCCGATTATTCAGAACAGACCCAAGTTGTAGATTGATGCCTTACTAGTCACCATGAGATTTAATCCACTAGTCTAATATAGAGACTTATAACAGACAAGAGTAATTCCAGATGCTGAAACATGCTAACACAAAATAGTATTATAACTATATATTATAACATATAGAATAATGATAATTGTAACAAAAACACTGTATTAGTTTAATGAAGTTAAGCTAGAGTAGCTAGTAACACAGCTGAAGATAAGAATCAGCTCTTTTTTCAGTTTGTAAGTGCCTCTGTACACATTACCTGATTCACATGGCCCTTTATGTTTCATGCTGACGTTTCTTTTCACAGCATAAGCCTTGTTGAATTGGCAGATGTTTTCGTAGGTTTTCCCATCAGGTCCACAGATGCTCTCTTGAGATTTACACACGCACTGGGGCTCGGGGACTTCCCCAAACCTTGCTTCATCAGCATCCAACCTGCACTCGAGGTGATCCCCACATTGCCCATAAAAATGATTGCCCTGGTCCAAGTCGCAGATCTGACCTTCCACGTTCCCGCATTCAGGACAGCAGCCGCAGCGATCCAGCACCGTCCCGGCTGGACAGTCCTTGGGCTCAGAGCAGAGTGCCAAATCACATTTTCCACAGCTATCTCCTTCCCTTAGCAGCCTCCACCAGCCTCGGTGGTACAAGGCAGGGAAACTCTGTGAAACCTGTACCAGTGCTACCAGCAATGCTGTAAATATCCAGTGCTTCATCTTGAGAGTGTAACAAAAAGCAGAAAAGGTCTTTGGAATAAAGCCAGGGAGAGGACAAAAAAGCAAACCAAAAAAAGAGCAAGCTAGTCAGAGAAAAACATCGCAATCCTGGCTTTGTTTTAGAATATAAGCTGTACTCCAAACACACGCTTTAAGAAAAAATTAGTATCAGATTCCTAATCTGGAACTCATAATAAAAATGTATAAAAAACCAACAGCTTTTCTCTAATGCAGTTTGGAATGTGAGTACAGCTTGCACAGAGACCAAGCTGCCCCTTCTGACAGCTGAGTTGAAGCTCTCTGAAAAGCTTTTTGCTCTGTGTCTTATTGAGCCAAATTTGCAAAGCCTTGCTCTACTGAAACATTACACTGCAGCTATTGTAGAAAGAGGAACAGGGTAAAGGAGTGTAAAATGAAAAAAAGCCACTGCTATGAGTGCCCCTCCCCTCCATCAGGTGAAATAGATCATCAAGAAAGATAAATACACGTACAAAGTAGTACCCCAAAGCCCAATGCCCTGGGGCTTAACCAGTACTCCAGAGACTAGAGCTTGGTGCAACACCAAATGTAATCCATTCCTGATCACAGCTAGGGGATCTGAATTAACACTTTAGTTACAGGCTCTATACAAGCAAGAGGCAATTCAAGACAGCTGGAATTGACTTTAAACTCCCAGGTTTAACACGAAAGATGCTTGTAACCATTAAAGGACCAATTGTTGTCTCTCCATGTATTTTCTTCTCAGTGTTTATGGGTGTCTGTGCTTTGCAACACAAAATAATGTGGTCCAGGTCCATCTTTGGCAAAGATTTAGAGCACAGGCAATCAAGCAAACGCTACAGCTTCAGAAGGAGATTCTGCTCAAATATTAGATCCTGTGCTCATCTTTCCAAAGCACTTCTCTGCCTTAGTTTCTTAAGATGCGCTTATACTGCAGGTTATGAAGGAAGATGAAAGAGGTAGCATGGATTTCTTTCCATGCCTTTTCTGTGTATATATAGCTGCCAGTTCAGGGAGATGGCTTTGCAGGGTCGTTTCTCACCTGGTGTTGCACTGTTCTTTCTCCATCTCAGGATTTAGACATGCTCCCTATCTCCTGGGAGAAATCTCTCTACAACTATCACCCTCTACAGCTTCCCAAAAGGTGGTTGTATCAGGTGGGGGTCGGTCTCTGTCTTGGTTTAGAAAGACAGGTATCTGCCAGGGAAACTGGGGTTCCCCTTAGAATAAAGAATGTAAACCACTCACCCCCCACCAAATTCTAATTTTGCAATTAACGGCTCTCAGGCAAAGATTTGGGGATAGGAATAACGGTTCTTTACTAGGAATATCAAGAATATAAATGTGGTAGAAAAACAAAACCACCCCACCAAACCAGCAAACAAACAAACAACAATTTTGAAAAGCCCTGACAAGGTCAAAGCTACAACCTGATGCCCTGTTAGTCAGGGTGTCGGAAGCAGTCCCAAAGTGAGTCCTCCTGGAGTGGCAGATGCGGCTCCGCTGAGGCAGAGATGGTCCTGTAGCCAAAAGGGCCCAGAGGTGGTGAGAAGGGTCCAGCCTTCCTCCGGTAATCGGATGAAGCAAGAGGACGTCCTGATCCCGAGTTCCAGCTTTATCCAGGTAGGAATGGTTGGCTCCTCCCACTGGGTGAAGCATCTCACAATAGGACGATGGAATGTGGGTATGTGTTGGGAAGGTGAAACAGCTTGTGGAGAAGAACAGCCTGGGGAGTCGTAATGGCCCATCATGAAGAAAGATAAGAACAATGCCCTACCTGGTATTAACCATTGGGCCATTATCAAAAGGCACCTGCCCCTCCCTCAGCAGATGAAAAATGGAATATACTCTATAACCCAGGACAGTCTCTTTCTCCAGGGAGCAACTGACAAAACAAGAGGACACAGTCTCAAGCTATGTCAAGGGAAATACAGGTTGGATATTAGGAAAAAGTTTTTCATGAAAAGAGTGATAAAGTACTGGAATGGTCTGCCTGGGGTGGTGGTGGAGTCACCATCCCTGGATGTGTTTAAGAAAGGACTGCATGTGGTACTCAGTGCCATGATCTAGTTGAGGTGTTAGGGCATGGGTTGGACTTGATCTTGAAGGGCTCTTCCAGCCTAGTGATGCTGTGATTCTGTGACCTCCCTTCCCTTGTCCTGTTGCTGGTATTTTGTGTCTGTAGCCCACAGGCTACTGTTACTATTGTTCAAACCACTTGCAGCTCACCAGCAATTTATCTTCCTGCCTGTAGAGGTGGAAATGGAGCATCAGGGACCTGCAGCCCTGCAAGCACAGCTTAATGCCATGGGTCAAAGATCACTACTACAAAGTAAATGTCTCTGGGTGTTAGCTGAAAATAACACCATGTGCATCAGAGTTGGAAGATAAACACATAAAATTAAGACACTGTTAACATGCTGAAAGAAAAGAGAAGTCATGCTTGTGCCTGCTTTTTCCTAAAATCTTCCACAAGCAGCTTTTCCTCCTTTTTTTTTTTTTTTTTGTTCATGGTGTGTAAGTACTTGCATAAACTCAGTGAAGGGTGAATTTTGTTGCATCAGCCTTACATCTTCTGGCTGCATTCACAAAGGCAAATCTTTTGAGGTCATATGTTTACTTTTCATCCCAAACATTTCCACGGCTTTTCCCAAATTCAGCCTTCTGCACCATTTTAGATTACCTATTCCTTTGAATACATAGCACGTTGCTTCAAAATCACTTCCTTCTCCTGAACAGCACAAAATGCAATTTCCCTCAGCCTACATTGATAACACTCTCAAAGCCAGCCCAGGTTTTTTCCTCTGATCGCTGGGATAATTCATATTCTGTAGGTGCAAGTTTTTGCTTTGAACTCTGAGTAAATAAGTAAATCAAGTGTGTAACTGATGCTTTTAACATGAAGAGTCAGATAAAACCCATGATCACTTAATTTAATGGGAAATTGATTCTTTTTTCCTGTTTGATGTGTTTTATTTCACATTTCTTTATCAAGTCCTAATTGGACATATAGTTTTGTATTATAGGGTCTACTCATCACAGTCTATCTCATTATCTGTCTGTAGGAGATGAGTACCTATAGGACAAGGATTTGCTAAGACACATATAAAGTAAAGGAATGTTTATAGGGGTGAAGCCATATGTGCAAAAGCAGGAAGGGTCTGCAGGCCAGCACCATCCCTGCTCACCCTGGTAAGGGTGAGCTTTGTCTGGCATCTCTCAGGAAACCTGGGATCTTAGAGCTGTAAAACATTGAGTGTATTGCAAGGAAGTACCTCCTGTGAGCTGGCACAGAGGAAACCCATCATAGATATCCTAGAAAGCATTTTTGATATTTATCTGACTCATGTAATCTGAATTCTTGGTCGGTTCAGCCTTTTAATTAAGAACTGGAAGTGCCTGCAGTCTCGTTTGAACAGCTGCCACCTGGCGGATGATCTGCAGCTGAGGGTTATTTGGTCACAGATTCCTGAGATCGTATGGAACAAATTGAGGTTAAAGGACTGTGGTATGATGTGGAGAAATGGCCTGGTAACCCCTCTGAATGTCTTTCATTACTAAGCCAGCTATGACAAGCTGAGGAGAACTCCTCACACTGGATGGATGTGTGACAGTCAGAGCAGAGGAGGGGGAGGGAGAGAGCGCAAGATGCACAGCTGGTTTGAAGAGGCAAATTAAAGGCATAGTCCCATCTTCTTCAGGAACAAAATATGCATTATTTCAGGATGTCTCTAATCTCCAAAGCTTGCTTTGGTAGGGAAAAGTGTTGATTTTCAGTACAAACCCTGAATTAACCCTAAATATCTCCCAGAAGGAAACACAAGCAGCAGTGGATGAATGTCACTGCTGGAGCTGCAGGACAAACAGTGCTGTGTCCTGATCTTTCAGCCAGCGGCCCACAGTTGTTGTCTGCAGGGCGAGGGCATAGGAGGTTCACAACCCAGCAAGGGTAGGAGGCTGCAGTGATGGGGAGCCAGCTGCCATCGGCTGGGAAATGACACCTTGGAGGATCACGTCCTGAACAGGGAGGTGGAGCAGTATTCACGTGCCCTGGTCTCAGCAGGAAGGGCTGTGCTGGCTTTTCCCCTGCAATTTCCCTGGCTTTTCCCCAATATTTCCATATGGCATGATCAGTTCAAGGAGATCTCCACCTTCCTGTGTAAACACAGGCCTGGAGAGGACAAAGCATGGAAAAGCAGCCCTGGGCTGCCTTATGCTCAGCTTCTCATTTGTATCACATTGTTCTGCTTTGTATAATAATAGGTAAGGTACGTGGTGGATGCAATTTGAAATCCTCTTGCTAGTGATTTTTGAGGTACAGCTCTTTCAGACAATATATATGTTTTGGCTCTTTATTCTGTTTTTATTTGTGTCAACGTGAGTTTTAATTAAGTGAAGGTTTCCCAGTGCGGCTCCTGCCATACTTGTAGACCTGGTTCTTACATAGACATGTACAAGAGTCCTGTGAGGAATAATAGCAAAAATACCATAATATTCCATATGTTCCTTCTACCTTCTCTGTCCCACAATGGTTCCTCTCCTTGAACATCCAGAGTCAAGTTTAGAAACTAGAGCGCTCTGTCTCTTAGGCTGCACTAACTACCTATACTTGAGGTTCCTTAGAAACAGGTAAAATTGGCTGCCTCAGTGTGTCTCTATCCAGGGAATTTTATACTTACATTATGTGCCCAAAAGAAGCATTAAAGAATGTTCAGCCTGTTGTCATAGCAGGCTACAAGTGGCTGTGTCCAGTGGGTATGTGCATTACCTGCTACTGTACCTGTCTCCTAGGAAAACTTATCCCCCCAAAGTACCCAGAACTGAGCTTCAGTTGACGTGCTTATCTCACCTGAGAGCAGTATTTAATTTTGTTGAAGTAAGTGGCAAATGGGGCTGACTGATGTCATGTGCTGGTTCCTCCCAGAAGTGCTGACTGGGACAGTCCTGGTGTCTCCAGACAGGGCCTTTTCTGGGGCCAGTCCTATGTGCTGACACTGCTTTCATGAATTTCATCATTAGTGCTGTAAGCACATGAACTATAAGTTAATCCTACTGTAACATGATTATTAAATCCATTAATCAAAAGCAGATCCATAATCAACTTATTCTCCAGCTTCAAGTAAATGATTCTGCTGTAAGCTTTAAGAAAGCAATTGTTCATTAATATGCAAAATACAGTGGGGCTATTAGACTATAAGACCGTAATTGTATAATTAAATTATAAATTTTGCATATTTTAATAACATTTTTATTATTTTCTTTGTAGGTTAAAATGGAGGTTCATTTTTTAAAGGTTTCACATATAATTTTTAAAAAAATAAAAATTAATGTCTGGCCCCTACCTGTAGCTGACCTTTCCATGAAAGTCTTTGACCAGACTTTTGGTGAGTCACCTTGCACCTGTCTCCAGTGGCTGACTGTAGATTTCTCCCGTTATGTATTTTAGCATATTTATTGCTGATCACTGCAGACATGCAAATTTTAACTTGAAAAGATGAAAGAAGTGCCTGATGTCACTGTGCTGGTACCAAATGCTGAGTTTGTTTCAATAAAGGCTTACTGATTCCTTTTCCCACAGGTTATTTCTTTCCAAGAAGTGAGATATATTAAGCATTCTTTTCAAGCCTGTTCTGTGTCTCTGCTGTCCTTTAAGTAGACTAAACTCTTATCCAGAAACATCTGAGCCTCCCATCCCAGAACAGAAAGGTGGTGCTGGACACATTAGCAATTGTTAATCAAGTATTTCCCTGAAGTCATTCTCTTGAGACGTGAGTCACAGCTAGGAGACTTTCACAGAAAATACCAGGAGGACAGTTCACCCATATGCCCTGCCCAGATTTACACCCTGGCAAATCTAGTCTGCTCCTCTTAAACCTTTTTCTGTACACTTCTACCATGTACTGCAGACAGAAGCAAGAGCCATCACAGTTCCTCTTCCTGTTGAGACATGAGCTTTTGTCCACCTTTCGCCTTTGTTTTAGGAATGTTTTTCCACTAGCCCTCTGTTTTCCACAGACCATAGTACCCTCAGGTGTCATGTTTTACTGCCGTTTCATGCAGAGTGAAGCAATTTTTGTGTCAAAGGCAGTTTCTGTGTACATCACCAGTGTTATGGGAGTGCTACCAAGGACAGCAGGCCTTCAAAGCCACCAGGGCTCGGGGAAAACACATCAGACCTTGGCACACGAACCCAGGGAATAAAAGAGCAGCACATGCAGCCGGCTACAAGCAGCAGGACAGAAATCGGGCAGTGGGCTGGGGGTCCTACAGGCAGTGGGCAGCAAAGGGTGGGAAATACAGGTAGGGCTCTGGGTGGCACCCACTCCACCTATGCCACCAAGGCGTGGCTGGCATGAGAGTGAGAATGTCCAGCAATGTCCACATGTGCCCCTTGCTATTCTCAGCCCCTTCTGGGTTCAACATGCAACAGAAGGTCGGAAAACTGGCCTGGCTCCTACTGCAGACCCGCAAAAAACTGGTCTAAGCATCTGGAGAGTGGCTGGAAGAAAACAAAACAGAAAACCCCAAAGCCACACAGTTCTGACTTCAGCAATGTTTCTAGGTGCTTTTAGCTGACAGTTTGAGCAGTGTCAGCTCTGGCTGCTGTGGGTGCCTGTCCATCTCTCTCCTACAGAGGCAGAGACAAGGAGGAACATGAGGAAGCTGAAGCCCAAAGCTGACACTGGTGCTGCTACCAATGAAGTTCTTCAGAGTGGAAACCACAGTGTTTTGTGGGAAAGTCTAATGGAAAGGGAGATCTCTGAAACTTGCAGACAATGAATATAGAGAAATTTTTCTCAGCAAACTTAATGCTGATGCATAGGACAGTTTGCCTTTTCCAGTTTATACAGGAGCAGCTGATAAAAAATTACTTCATAGCTGGATATTTATGAGAAGTTTCATTTCAAATAATACAGTTTTTCTTCTGGTGGTGCTGTGGTTTAGCCCTATTATTACTGGGAACTAAATATTTAGGATATTTGACTTATAACTGTAGGCCATGTCTGTCTACAGAGCAAAGTTAATATTTTCCAAAGCAATGGAAACTTTATGATGGAAAGTCACATTAGCAAAAACTACCTGTCCCTAAAACCAGCCAGGAAATCAGGCACAGAGAGGAAATATGGGGGATATTTCTTCAGCTGCTCCTGCTTTGTCTTACAGCAATACTGAGTGTTCTCCATGACAGTGAACGCACAGATATTTCTATCTTGGTCCTACTCTGGGAAAGGGACCAGAAACCAAGCTGTGACATAAGCAACATTCTTTCACCTTGTCTCTGCTGCACATGGATCTTGCACAAACTACTCCTGTCTCTTGAAGAAATAGGATTCACCCCTGGTGCCAGACCTGAGCCACGTCCAAGCACTGAAGTTGCAACAAAAGCTGTGGCTAATGAAAGCAAGTCCTGTGGGCAGCCACCTGCAGAAATCAGGGAATTGTTCAGGTTGGAAAAGGCCTTTCTGGGAAAGGGTCTGTACACAAGTCATATGAAGAGTGGCTGAGGGAGCTGGGAAAGGGGCTCAGCCTGGAGAAAAGGAGGCTCAGGGGGGACCTTGTGGCTCTGCACAAGTCCCTGACAGGAGGGGACAGCCGGGGGGGTCGGGCTCTGCTCCCAGAGAACAGGGACAGGAGGAGAGGGAACGGCCTCAGGCTGGGCCAGGGGAGGCTCAGGTTGGATATTATGGAAAATTTCCTCACTGGAAAGGTGGTGGCATTGGAACAGACTGCCCAGGGCAGTGGTGGAGTGCCTATCTCTGGAGGGCTCTAAAAGCTATGTGGATGTGACACTTGGGGACAATGGCTAGCAGTGGCCTTGGCAGGGCCAGAGGAATAGCTGGATTTGATTATCTTAGAGGCCTTTGTAGAAAGAAATTCCTTTTGTTAATATTAATATTTGGCAGCTAGTGTAAAACACATTAGGGCATTTTACTTGGGTTTTAAAGAAAGAAACCAATACAGAAAAGAGATAATGATTTTTATTTTTTTTTAGTAGAGAATCCCTCTGAGGGGTGGTGTTCATATCACAAACATTCACTTTATTACATTTAATGGAATGAACTTCAAATGCCAGTATATACAAGCCAACACTTCATTATTGGAGTTTGTGTTTATCCACTTGCCATTGTCAGCCTGTTCCCCTCTGTCTACTTGTGCTGCTCTTTGTAAAAGTGATGATTTATGAATATGTGGGTTAAATCCCTCACAGTATAGCGTGGTGAAGTGGTTCAATAAAAAGTTATTAAAGTAAAAATTCCATCATTTCAAGTGCTCTGCTCACCTTCTCTAGGAACCCCTAAGAAAAGATCCTTAAGCTAAGCAAACACTACCTGCTGAGACTGTAACATAAGCTACAAACTGAGAGGCCTCACCCAGCCAGAACTCTGCTGAATGGAGCCACTGCAGGCAATTCCAGTTCTGTCCACATAACTGCAGGATTGCCCCCTCTCAGTGATGAAAGCAGCACAGACGAAAAGAGGGTGCTGGGGTGGGACAATCTTCAATAACATGTTCATTTTACAATCAGCAAATAAAGACTTTCAGTACTCTCAAGCTACACAACACCAAATGGCATTTGGTTTTTAATGTAACTGTGCGCCCACATTTCATTTATCTTTAAAAGAAAACTCTGGCTCCTGCTGATTGCAGGATAAACAGAGCTGACTTTGGGCAGATTCCAGAGTCCACTTAGAATATGATTTTTCTCAGAAAAGTAACAGTGTTTCAGGCTAAAATAGAGAGTGAAAGGGTGATTTAGACTAGCTTACCCCAACCCATGCATGTCTTTCACCCAGCATCACTGCTGACTTGCCACAGCTGCACAGCCACATAAAGGAGGGGATGACAAATGGGCCACTTGTGCCTATGGCCAGCAAGGAGTGAGAGCTGCTTGTAGCAGTGAAGGCTGAAGGTAACACTCTCCAGGACAAAAAATAATTTGTGAGGAAGACATGGAAAATGGTAGAATCTGTTCAACTGCAAAACAGCAGGAAGAGAGTAAGAGATGGGTTACAAAATGATTTTGCTGCCTTTCTTTAACGTTCCCAAATCTTTGAAAAAATGCAGCTCTACAAACAACAACCTTCCATTTGTCTCAGGAATGGAGAACTTCAGCAAGTGAGGGTTACTTCAGTGAGTGACAGATGTTCAAAGCAGAGAGGCACTGTGCAGTACCGAATCACTGTCCTGGCACTGCAGCACCCGGGACAAAGCAGCACCATGCACGGGAACATCCCTCTGTGCTGCACTGCACTGAGCTACTGCTGCTGCCTCAGGGCTCTCACCACAACAGAACAGCTATTGAGGCAGCAATCACAGTCTCTCTGTTCTCTCTGACAAACAAAAAGTAACAGTCATTATCCCATACATCCTCTGGAACATTTCTACTCGAAGGTTCCAACCTTCTCCACGATACCAAAATAATTCTGCCACCTGTAGTTCTCTGTAGCTGCCAGTGGAGTCCTGCACACCCATCTCCAGCCAGGTGAGGTGTGGAATGAAATGCAGGTACGAGCAGAAGAGCCCAGCACAGCCGCTCTGCTGAACAGCTGCTGTCAGGGCCAGTGCTGCTGATGCATGCCCATCGCACACACTTCTGGGTACCTCAGGAAACACAAGGAAGCTTTTTGTCCACATTGAATTCACTGGCATAATTCCTCTCCTGCTGAAGTAGAAGAATGAAGCAACTAATTTCTACTAAAAATATAGATAATAAGCCCAATAAAACACATTGACAACCATGAAAAACAAAGGGAAAAGCAATTTGGAGTAATGGTCCACATTGCCAGGGTTCTGAATTGTGAAATAACCAATAATCCTGTGCAATTTGTTTCTCAAGACACATTTGATTTTCTCATGACTTTTCATGGTCAAGTCACTGCAGTTAACATTATCGCTGGACATCTCAATGCTTGTGAAGCTGATTTTCTGTTTATAGCTGGTGATGGAATTGTTGAGGATGTTGGTGATGTTAACTTCTTCCATTTCTTCAGACAGTTCATTTGCAGCCCCCTAGGAAACAAGAGTGCACAGTTTTAAGATCTGTCTTATCCTGCAGAGGAAGGAGACCATAAGGATAAAGACACAGGAGCACAGCTTCATATGTGGTCATCCCAATATTCAAACATGCCTTTCAGCTGCTGCCTAATCTTAGGAGGGCCTGAGGTCCCAGAGATGCTTGTTTCCACCACTGTATTTCTAGAGATATTTTTAGATCCTTGAGCAAGTCTTACTGTGGGTAACCCTACGTCTATCTCCTACAGGATATCCATCTCTTCCTGTCTACACAGTAACTGAATAGCTGGAAACTCCTTTTCCCCTGACAGGATTTGGTGACCACTGGACAACAGTCATGCCTGATTATTTATTTCTCACACTAAAGCAGAGTCCTTGAACAACTCATTCTCACAATCCCCACAGAACACTGTGGGAAAGATATCTGGAAGCATCCTCTGGGAAGGGAGGAAGAAGGGTTCAGCTTTCCTCTGGTAGAAAGAAGTACCTCCCTTATTGGAGGTATTTGATAGAAGAGTGAAGAGCTGTGTTATACTGGTTCTTCTCTGGGTGTATTTGAAAGGAGCAGAAGTGCTTCCTGCTAACACAAACTCAAGTCAGGGCTATGGACCCAATCCAGAGCCAGGCCCAAGTGCCTTTCCGGATGTGGTCCTGTGAATTCAACAGGGCTGCCAGTTAAGGCTGCTGCTCAGAAGTCTGCCAGAGAACACAGCACTCCTATGCCATTCATGTGTTTGTTACACACAAAAGTTTAGATTTATTGCCAATTAGGAGAAGCATTGTTGATGTATCCATAGCAGGAAGACCACTTGTCTTGTTCAGTTAATGGAGGACTAATTGCTCTCAGTCCAAGATCACTGGCCTTTTTAAGGTACCTTGGTCCTTACCTCTTCTGGTACTTTAGCTGCACTCTTCTGTGACGAGCTGTAGTGAGCCACTGCATATTCCACAAGGGCACCAAAGATGAAACTGAAGCAGATGCCAAGATAAACATCAATGGCCTTAATGAAACAGTTGGTTTTTGAAAGTGAACTCCGTGAGCCAATCATCAGAGTTGTCATAGAAAGCACTGTTGTAACTCCTTGGAAAACAGAGAAACCTTTTCTTGTGGACACTTTGGAGAAATCTTGGCCTACCCTTCTGCTTATGTCATTGCCCTCTATTGCTGGCCAGATAAAGCACATAACTTCTTACCAAATCCAAATCATCCATCATCGCAACTGAAATGCTTTTGTAGCATTCACTAGCTTCACACAGGCTTTCCCTGCCTTTGGCAGCTTGCCTCTAATAGGCAATTGGCTATCTTCTTTTTCATGCTTTCAGTAAAAAATCCCCCGATCCTCCTCCCTCCAAAGCACACCACAAAGATCATGTGCTCTGTCCTCTACTTGCTGCCGTGGGTCTCCTTGTGGGCACGAGTCCCTTCCACAGCATCTCCTCCACAACAATCCAACTCTGCCCCAAAGAACAGCAGAAGATGAGCAGACCATTTATCCTGGAGCAGGTAGCTCAAGAAAAGTACTGTCTACTCAGCCTTCTAAGGCTCCTCTGCCTGCTTAAATCTTCTCCATTCCTCAGGCAAGAACTCACCAATGCAGGTTCTTGCAGGCACTGAGTCCAGTGTGATCCAAAAAGAAACCCAAGACAACATGACGAGCAGAGTAGAGGGCACATAGGTCTCCAAAATAAAGTAAAGGACATTTCTTCTCAGTTCAAACTGTAGTATAAGCCGTGGGTAACTGCCTGTTTACAAAATGAAAAGACTTGGTGAATGTGAGATTCCCAAGGACACCTGAAGTAAAATTGGGACAGCCCAGTACCAGCCCTTCAGCTGATGGAGCTCAGCAGAGCTTATGCAGGTAACACACCTGACACGGGAAGACACAGACAGCACTGAGGCAAAGAGGCATCTGAACAACACCATCTGAACAGCACACGCCTTGCAAAGGGGCTCCTGCCCCTGAGCACAGCGGGAATGTTACAGCAGGGCTTCAGCTTCAAGCTGATGCTCTCAACTGTTCTCTCACACTCAGCACACCACACCTTTCCAAACACATGCTCTGAGGGTACTTCCAGGGTGAGACTTACCTGATGGCTCATAAACAGACAAAACATTTGTCTCTTGATGTCAGCAGTTCCTGACTCACATCTCAAAGCATCCCTGTGCCCTACCATCATCAGAGAATCAGACCCCCATTTTCATTAATGATTTGTGATTTTTAGAAAAGGTATCTTTTTGTGCTCAAAAAAATTGAGTCATCTTTTTAAAACCAATTTGTTGTAAATACTGACATAAGGTTCTGAAGCTGGATCAGTAGTGTTTTCAGGATATAGTTCTGCTCTGTTTAAAAAAATTCCCTTTGAAGTGTATAAACAGAGTCCATGTTGTTCCTGGGCTGTGTATGCAACAAAATAACAAAACACTGTTATTTTTAAAACCTTGTCATTCTAAGGAAGTTTTGCCCCCTTTCATAGTACCTGTAATTGGAGAAAAGAGTATTTTACGCTGATAATGAGCATCAGCATTGAACTCTGATCTACAAAAATATGTTATTCCATCATGATAGAATTGTGATTTACAAAAAATGTATATTTAAAAATTAATTTTACTCCTAGTTACTGTAAACATTGCTCTCTGCAGTTTCTATAAACTGCATACCTGGATAGAAGGAATAGAGTTTCTTCAGGTATGTGTGGAGGAAAACAAGGAGAATGAAAAAAAAATTTAAAAATCCATCAAGTGAATACAGTATATTTTAAACCTCCATATTTCTGTAGATTTCCATCTTACAGAATACCCTGACTACAACTAATAGGATGTCATCATCTTTCTGTTCATCTCTTTTCATGAGATTAAGATCTGCTAAAGGCTTTAACTGCTTCAGGACTGACTCATACCATCCTAGCCCACAGGAGGAGAGGAGATGGGATGGGGAATACCCAAGAGCTTTCCCTGCTTTTTTCTCTCCCAGATTTACCTGTCTCCTGTTGTGCCTTGGAGACCAGGGTGTGATAGCGCTCCACCGTGTACTGGGAGAGCCGCAGCTTCTCGACGCCATGCACGGAGTCGTTCCCCCTCAGCCAGGTGAAGGTGACATCATTCTCATCATAGCCCCCTGAGGAGAGCACAGACACTGTGTGACTGCTGTGGCCAGGAAGAGCCCAGCTGTGCCCCGCTCTGTCTCCTGTGGGGAGCAGAACACTGACCTCAGCACTGCAGACTGGACAGAGGCCCCTGAGCTGTCTGACCACGGGGGGATATCAGCTGTGCTTTCCCTCACTGCCCTCGGTCTGCTGCTCCGGATGTGGATGGGAGCACACACCTCTGGGGCTGCTGGGAGCCTATTGCAGTTGTTTGCATGGGGTATTTATGTTTTCAAAGATAATCCATTGCTGACATACACAGCTTGATTAGATACAATGGGATATTAGTACTGCTATGGTTAACCCTCAAACACAGTCTCTCTCTTCAGTCTGGGAAGAGAGCAGGAGAAACACAGTTGTTAAAAAAGAGAATTCAGATCCCACTGAGCCTCTTACCATGGAGCAGAAGCACATTTCACTGAGTCATCTATTCAAGTGTTACGAAACATCAGAAAACTCATTTTCAGTTAGTCAGGAGCTTACAGCTGAGACTATTATGTGGTTATGAACCAGGCTCCTCTGACTGGGCACACGCTGTCCAGAAAACCTGCTCACAAAAAACCCCTTTTCTACATGTCATTCCTCCTCTCCTCAAAGGCATTAAGTTATTGAGGATAAATAAATGTACACAACATTTAGGTAACACCAAATTCCCCCCTCAAAGCAGTGGGACTCCACATATGCCATCCGAGTGCATGCCTGAAGGGATGTAAGTGATGACACGACCTCAGGTCAGACTGAGAGATACCTCAGTTTGAAGGATAAATCTTGTCCTGAGTTGCCAGCCTGCCATTTCCTTAAAAAATTTTACTTTATTTAGGAAACAAGTCCATTGGTTTCACTGATTTAATTCTTTTATTAAGAGCCCTTGTTTGAGACCATGAGTAAGGATGCCGTGATTCTGATAATAACTCATTTGTCCTGGTAGAAGGACAGATGCAGTTGCAGCTCTATTTACCTAATTGTGTTTTCTTATTAGTCACAAATTACCAGAGCTTGGGCGTGATGAACTCCTAAATTAGGTGTCCAGAGCATGAATCCCTGAGCAGAATCCTAAGCATGTGACTTTTCAAAGCTCCTAAATGGTTTTATAAATCGTGGTTACTCAGGAAAATTTTATAATAAGTGATAAATTGTTGTTAATTCATCTGGTGTATATTTAAATAGCATTATTTCTGGGCACTTATCCTAATGAAATCTCCAGGCGGCAATATGTATGTAATTTCATTGGAATTATACAGCAACTGAGGATGATGTAGGACCCAATCAGTTTTAAACCAGACCTAAACATGCTCCACTTTAGCAGAACAGGCCAATCATTATTATTTCAGGAGCTATTCTTTGTAATAAAGTTAACCATGGTGAAATAATATGATTTTAATGTGAAAATAATATGTGCTTCCCTAGGTGCTTCTTGCTGCAACCCCAGAAGTTAAAAAGCTGGTATGAATTTTCCATGCTGAGATGGTGGAAGTTTGGTTTTGTGCCATGCAGCATGAGTGGGCTGCCTGCTCATCACAGGTCAGGAGCAGCAGCACTGTGCTGGCTGAGCTTAGGGGTAACGTCCCTGCAGTGGCCCACATTGCCCTGGAGTCCTTCTCAGCCAGCATTGCCATAGGTGAGCTTTAATCTGAGAGCAGAACTCACTGATAATTCCTCTTCTAGAAACTTCCCAGCTTGAGACTCTTCTGTTGACGAGGGCCTCCATCCTCTGTATCCCCTCCCTAGTTGAGGGGCGGGTACCACAAACCTGGGTTTGGCCCTAATTTCAGCTCATGAGTTTGAGAGCCATGTCCAACTCCAATTCTTGCGAGAACCAACCTTCCCAATGTCCTTTTACAGCGGGGATTTGGAGGGGGGCACACAATAGGTAGTAGCTACCTAAAGATGTGAGAATTGTTCCTTGTTGTGCATGTTTATCACATGCACTTACCCCACAAGTTCGTTTAGAAGAAGCTGTGTGTTCAAAAGGACCTGAATTTTGAAAGCCAACCAATATTATGTCATCCTTTCTGTGCAAGATTGAATTATCTATACTTTAATAAAATATTCTTTATTAACACGTTTTTGCATAAACTGCACAGTGATAGGAATTCTCTGGACTGTGGGTTACAACATAAACATTTGAAGAATGCTGACAGCAAAGTTGTTTTCTTTTGGACGTTATAATTTGCAAGAATAAAAATCTACTCCAGAAATTCACTGCACTTAATCCAAATATTCAAGATGTGTAGCTACTTATGAATAAACAAATTTAGACTTTTCTAGAAGGCTATACTTACAGCTTTCTAGCTGCAGTCGGCATGTTTGTGTATCCATAGGGTATTTTGACAGGTCCATGTTACAGGCAACAGTCGTAGTGATTCTGTAGGAAGAGAAAGAACTCTGAAAATTGCAATAAAAACATGTTTTACAAAGCAAACTGGATCACAAAGCTCTGCTCTGTCTAGATTATTTGGACCTATGATATGAATTAACTGAGAACTCTCAAGAAAAAGCATTCTTTGCACCCACCCCACTGAAAATGTAGCCCAAGGAGGAATTTTGCTTTGATCGGGTGGGATATAGAGTGTAGATTCACATTTTTTTCCACTGTTACAATTTGCTCATCTTAAGGAGGCAGCACTTGTGACATGAGGCACAATGACTAACTGCACACATACTCTGGCTTGCTCTGACCTGGAGGTAGGTGAGTCTTACTCTGCAGCTGAGGTAACTGGGACCTGTCACTATTGTACACCATGACAACACCATGACAACACAATGACTCCGACTTCAGAAGGCTGAAAAGGTAACTCCTTTATTCTCAGAAAATGTCTCCCTTTTTATAGTATTTTACACAGACCAATTTGATCGGCGACAAGAAGACAAACCTCTTCAATCACATTGGTCAGACCAGAGGGACATCAAAAAGAAGTCCCTCCTACTGGAAATATGTAAACATTCTTCCTGTTACCAAAACATGTCTCTTGTTTACAGAAAATTCCCTGGGAAAGGAATTCCAGAAAGCCAAAACATGTCAGGCACGAACCAGGGCTACAGGGACCCTGTTACTGCAAGCTAAGAAAAGCACTGTAGGAATTGCTAACTAAAGTGCTGTGCACCTTCCTGTAGTTCATGGACAAATACACTTCTTGGTAAAAAACAGAAGTCATCACTACCTGGTACTGGATAAGTAAATGGTTTCCCACTATCAGTTAAACTTTTACTGTTGTGATGTCCTCCTTCCATTCCTCCCCTGCCCCCATCTGACTGAATTTTTCCTCAGTGATGCCTAAAGTCATGAGCTTTCTGAGCAGGCCTCAGGACAGAGCATGTACTGTGATGGGAGGTCCTGATCCTTGACTGGCATTTCCAGAGGTCAGAAATGGATCAAGGGGAAATGGATCAGCAGAGAATTCACAGCTGGCTTGTTGAGCACAAACTCATGACCTATGACAGCTGGTACCTGCTCCTGTCCAGGGTAATTTTGGAAATCTATTCTGAGCCAGCAGCAGCAAAGCTAGAGGTCTCTGTACCTTAAGGCATACAAGACAGTGCCATTAGAGAACAGCCTGATGAGGCGGTTGCCCACAGTGACATCGTGCAGGAAGGACCTTTTTGACTCCACAATGTAGGTGTCTGGCACCCAGAGCAACTCCACCAGGCGAGCATCCAGCGTGAAGCTCTTGTTGCCATGGAAGACCAGCCGAGGGTCTGTCCAGCGCTGCCGCAGGGAGATGGTGGCTGTGTAATCCTGAGAAACAGAGCAAATCCTGGGAGCAGAGCTTGGGGATGTGTGTCCAGGCACCTGCACGGCACAGCTGGGGCACACCACGTGTGTGACAAGGGACAGAACACATCCTTGTTCAACCTATCACAGCCAAGCTTCAAGCTTCACTTTCATCACAGATTTACACTCTGTAATATTTCTAATACACTTTCACTCTAAGGTGTGAAATTTGAAGACTAAAGATTATACTTACAGTACGTTATGTTTTTAATGAGCAGTTATTGTAACTGATGTTTTTGTGCCCATTTTGCAGGTAAGAGAACAGATGGGAAGCACACACTTGAGGTCATACCACAACTCACTGACATTACAGATCAGTCATTGCCAAGTGCTGGGAAATTCCACACATACTATAGATCTGGTCAACGAAGAGGCACTTTGGAGAAAAAAGGTCCCTGTTATATCAGGGAAGTCTTTAAAAAAAAATCCCAAACAAGTGAAAAAAGAAAACTTGTGCCTTCTATTTTAATAGGAATTTTGAATCCAAGAACACTGGGATTAACTTGAGTTTGGCCTGCCAAAACCAACCTGCCGTGACTGGAGCATTTTCACAGTGCCCCACCAGAAAAGAACAAGCAGCAACCACTCAGCTCTGAAGCTGATGCTTTGCTGAGCCTTGTGGACACTACAGGTACTTGCTGCACTATTCAACTTCCTTCCTCACAGGGGATGCCACACAGGATTGGTTTCTTCTATTTCCATAGGGTCTGATTTCCAAAAGGTGCTGAGTTTTTTACCAGTAGGACTTTTGGAAGCACTTCCATTTACTTGAAAGTCCACATTACTATGGCATCTACACAGTCTGCAGTCATAAGCTCTGTTTTCATCCCACCAGTGAAAGTGGTCAACAGCCCTTGAACAGCAAAGCAGTTTCAAAATGACCATTTCTGTGCTGGACACACAGGAATACATGTGAGTATATATCTCAGGTATATGCCAATCTTATCTTATAAAATAAAAGTTCTTTCACTTACCATGTCACTCTCTGATATACTAGAAATACTTGCAATGTCCAGGCTCATTGCAATTTGTACAGGTTCTCCTGCAGAGGAAAAGAAATGCTTCAGCAGGGGGAAGGGACGTATGAAGGGCACAGTAAAGCCACTCAGGATGCTGTGCAGGGTGCTCACTGTCCTCAACCTCCCTCACTCTCACTAGAACTGCAGAGGCCCAGAGGGTCAGACACAGTCTCAGACCATTAGGCTCACAAATGACATGATCCAAAATGCAGTTGTCACTATTAGGGAGGTGGAGTTCTGTGTTTGGTGATGGTAGAAGGGGGCTAAATACCCAGCAGCACTGACTGCGAAGCTCAGCAGTTCAGATGAGCAGCATTTCAGTGGCATCTGCCGTTGGACAGGCAGCCAGAGCCACTTTGTCCCTTGATCCCAGTCCACACCAGGCACATAGCGGCCAGACCAGGAACCTCTGCACAGAGCGCTTCCCACAACTCAGGGAGCGCTGGGCAGCCCCAGTTCCCGGGGAGGAGCCACCGAGAGGAGAGAAGGTCCCTGACTGATTGCCGAGAGCAGGAGGAGAAACTGCCTGAAATGAGGAGCAGCAGCGGCCTCTGCCCTGTTCCAGCTCCCCCCCGAGAGCGATGCGCGAACCGAGAGCAGCGAGCGCCGGAAGTCACCGCGAGAGGGCAGCACCACCCCGGACAGGGACACGGGGACACGAAAACAGAGAGACACAGACACGGGGACACGGGAACACGGGGACAAGTGGGACACAGAGACACGGGGACACGGTAACACAGAGACATGGGGACACGGGGGCAGGGGAACACGGGGACAAGGGGGACACAGAGACACGGGGACACGGTAACACAGAGACATGGGGACACGGGAACACGGGAACACGGGGACAAGGGGGACACAGAGACACGGGGACACAGTAACACAGAGACACAGGGACACGGGAACACGGGAACACGGGGACACGGGGACAAGGGGGACACAGAGACACAGGGACACGGTAACACAGAGACACGGGGACACGGGAACACGGGGACAAGGGGGACACAGAGACACGGGGGCACGGTGACACAGAGACACGGGGACGATGCGGGAAGAATGCGGGGCTCCGAGCGCGGCTTGGCGCTTTCCAGCGCAGCCCTCTCTGCCTGGGTGACACCACAGTGGTGCCTTTCCTCGTGGAACTGCTGAAACTCCTGTTCATCATCTAAATCACAGTGAGGAACAACCAATGGACACAATTTCCAAAACTCCTTCCAGGTGGTTTTGGCTTTGATTGTTTGTTTTAAACTGTTCATGAATATATTTCATTTGCAGAAAATGTGTATTTTTAAAAGCAGCTGTTGTTCACGTCTCTGGCTATTCAGACTCAGGCCCACTACATTTACTTGAGCACAGGAGACAACTGTGAAGGCTCGGCCTCTGGGGGACGTCACACCAGAGTCCTGGCTGTTTTTTATTTGCTGCAGATGCAGTGGATCTCTGTTATGTAAAGAAGCATCTGCTCACTGGTGTCACAGGATTTAGAGGAGCTTTTCTAGTCCTGCATCAATTCTAGGCAAAAGAAGATTTCTGTTCAAAACAAATTCTGTATTGTCTCAGACATTTATTACCATGGCCAGAAAAAGGAAGCAGGTCAGGGTTGCCAGTAGCAGCAGGTCAGTCTGCAATGGGAAATGTCCATGGCCTTGTGGAAGCTGATGGGAAATTTCTCTGTCAAACAGGGTTTCATTCATGGTTCAGGCACAAAACCAAAATTAATAGAAATAAAAATGGTCATTGCTGTTTCTTAAACTTTAAATACTTTTCAGGTTCTGAATGTCATTTTGAGAAACTCTTTCCTCTGTGTGATGATAGCACTCACCTACCTGGAAGATGGGAGACCTAACACCCAAATTGCTCAATAGTCTCAGATAAGTTCCTAATTTCCTGCCTGCCCCCAATTCTCCAGAGTCTCACCAGGGTTTGGAACAGGTTTGTGTCTCAGTGTGAGGTGAAAACATGTGTCAAAAGTCAATAATCCTGGCAAGAAGAATGGCTTTGTTCCTCTATAGCTGCATAAATAGCTATAATAGCTGTACGTGACCAAAAGTAAAGCAGAAGGGTCAGGCTCTAAACAAAAGCCTGTACAGTTAGAGCAGAATTTAGTTATTTAGGGAGGTCTTTCACAGAGATGTTAAAGTTTATAAATTCCTGCTCTTTACCACACATCTGGACATATTCCCAAGCCCCACACACATACATGCACCAGCTATTAAAGACAACAGTGGATGCACAGAAAGGAAGCCAGGCTGGGACACCAACTAATTTAAAAGAAACACAACTTTAAAACTGCAGAATCCTAAAAGCAAGCTTAAAGCAAGCTTAAAGCCTGCTCTCCCCTCCACATGAGCCTTATAGACTGATTTTAAATGCTCCCTTGTGTGGACCCAACATACCACCAAAGTAGGGCCGGAGGTATTTGTTGTACCCCATGGTGAGGTTCTCAAATCCAGGGAGGAATGTTGTGCCCCTGCTGTGCAAGCTGGATCCATGGCCCAGAGAGCTCCTGGGGACACAAACACCAACTGTTACATGCTGGGCTGGGCACATCTGGTGTGCAGCTGCAGCTGCTTCCAGTTTGTGCTCAAACAAACAAACAAACAAACTGTATAGAATTGTTATTAAAACCAAGTAGATAATTGAAATCACAAGCATTTGCTCACGCTGCTGTCTTGGCTGAATAATTAGCACCTTCAAGAGGTGGGAAAATGGCAAATTGCCTCGGCTGATAGCTACAGGTTGCACACACAGTATCTTAAGAATGTTCTTAAAATATCACAGAAAAATTAAGCAAGGTCTGTAGATCACAAGCCTGAACAATAAACCCCAATCTCCCCTTCCCACTCCTTCTTGTACAGCCTACAGAAGAAATATCCATTTCTTTTTTCCTCCCATTTATGACAACCTGAGACAAATCTTACAGCCCAAAAGCTCCTCCTTTCTAATCTCTAGTCCCCTAAATAATGTTCATCCTCCTATCCTGTGTGTGTCAGCTCCTACAGCTGCTGTCAGGAGTAATACTGGAGGGGAAAGGTGTACTTCACAGACACCCCCTCAGCTCTGGGGGCAGTGCTGCTCCAGCTGCTGGACATACTGAGGGTCCAACTCTAAATTACAGCACCAAAATTTATGTTTTGTGGCTGGATATTGAAGGCAGGAGCTGTGCTTTGAGGGTGATAGATCTGCACCCTCACACAGACAGTGAGAGGGATGGGGTTTGAACAATAAAAGCTGATTGTTATGGTGTAGGGTGGCACACCCTCACCTGAGAAAAGTGTAATCGAGTGAAGGGTTAGGAGCTTGTTCTTGTTTTGGGCAGGAGGAGGTGGGAGTCCAAGCCTTTGCTGCTCCCAGTGCCAGGACCCTGCCCTGGGGAGGAAGCAGCCATGGAGATACTCACAGTTCTCACCAAGAGTTTTTCTTCTGCTTCCTTCACAGCTGGGTTAATAGGGCCTTGGAGCTGCAGGATTTAGGTTAAACAGGACCTTACAGTAGAACCAGGTTTTGCACAGTATATATGTAAATACTTCAACAACTTTGGGACTTGTAGGTCCAAGGATGGTAATAACAGAACTGAGAGCCTTGTGGAAACCATTTCTGGTAAAAACCAACAACCTGTGCTGGTTTTGAACAGGAAATAAGGGGTTGCACTGTTAATGGACGTATTGTGGTTTAGGGACCTATGCAGATTGCTGTCTCTTCTACGGCATCCCTGACTGCACTCTGCCTCCTTTGGGTGGGCTGGATAACTGGAAGCATAGTTTCCTTTTGACCCACATTATTTATGTGAAACATCATTTAAATGTTCCCTTTAAAACAAAACAAACCCTCCACTTACCTTTGGGTTGGAAGGAAAAGACATAGACTGAAGAAGGAAAAATATCTGCAGAACATGTCTGGAGATTGTTTCTGTATTTGGTCTGCTTCTCTGTGAAGAAGAAAAGAAAGACAAAGTTTTGTGGCTTAAGAAAAAATATTTTAAGGGAAGGAGACAGGGAAAAGAAATACTGCATGGTCAGAACCATCACAGAGTGATGTTTAACATACCTGATACACAGCTGCTCCTGCCCTTTTTTCTGGCAAGTATCACTTTTCAGCATGTTCTATCACTTACCACATAAAAGACCCTGGTGACAACTCAGGTCTTGAAGTCCTCAACAAATTCTAGCTCCTCTCCTATCAGTATGGGATGGCAACTCACTGATGTTGAGAATGGCACCACAGGAAGGGATTAATTAAATAGGAGAATGTGTGGGTAGTTCCCAGAGCAGTCAGACTCTGAAGCCAAGAGAGAGCCTGCCCACAGATGGCAGTTTCAGCCTCTTTTAGTCCCAGACTCCCCCACCCAGCCTCACAGAAGTCCTGTAACTCTGTGCCCCATTGACTGTACCTGGGATAAATGCTTGCTATTAACAGCAACGCTGGCAAGCCACTCATCGTGCAGCACAGCATGAGGTCATTGAACTTCAAATGGGTTTCGTTGACTTTTCTGGGAGTGGAACCAAATTTGGCTCGTGCTGGTCTTGGAGCAGGTGCCAGAGTGGCAGCTCTGAACTGTGCTGTGCTCCACTCTGATCTCCAGCTCCTTGCTGGAAGTGCTCTTCCAGTCCCACACCTTTTTTTCAGACCTAGCACCTCTCTCATCACACATGGCATTTAGGGCCTTAGCTTCCAATGTGGCTGCACCATAATAACCCAAATATTATGAGTTTTCTGCTTGGGTTAGATCCTTCCTGTAGTAGCTCTCCACAGCCCAGAGGACACTCTGCCTCCTCAGCCAGATGCACAGCTGTGGTGCTGTGCTATGGGACAAGCAGAGCACCAGGAAATAACAACATTGCCCACACAGAGCCAGTAAAACACCCAAACATTTAAGTACTGTGAATGCAGGGCATCCCACTGGAGAAAGGATGATTTTTCTCAAAACACAATATGCTCTAATACTGGTCCCACATCTGTATTTCCAACAAGGCTTTGCTCTTCTAGCCAATTCTCTGAAACGGTGCTCAGATGCTCCTAGATGCTCTTGAGGGCTCCTCACTATAATGTGAGAATGCAGGACCAGAGAGAATCATTTACCCACTTACAGCAATGTTAGAACATAATTTTGATTGAAAAGAAGGAAGATTGGTCCAGGTTGTTTAAAAAACTTGTAGAAAGAAGTCAATTTTACAAATTAGACTTCAGTTAACATATGAGACTTTATGAATTTCAGCTGAGGAACCTCTCACGAGCATCAGTGATGACTATCCCATGTTTTGCACAGGATAACTGTAAAGACAATAAACATATCAAAGACTGGGAGGCAGTGAAATGGAAATCTGTAACTACTCCTGGGCAAGAAAAAGGTGATACCAGTGCCCAGAGCTGAATATAACCACAGCATGTCTTCACTGCTCAGTGTGTCAGTTAATACAATGGCAATTCTGCTGTTATAGGGCAGGACCTTTCATCAGAGATTACCAGTACTGGGAAGAAATTATAATAAGGTGGTATATTTATGTTTCTCTATCCAGTAAAGGGTTTCATTTTAACAGAAAAATATAGCCTTAAACACTGATGACCAAAGGCATAGTCAAAACACCAAGAGGCTACAGCAAACATGTGGCCACAAATCCTCAGTGAACACGTGGGAATTTTTCTTCCAAGCTTCCAGGTAACAGATAAATGTCAAATAAACTGTGCAGCTCCCCTGGTAATTCAGGATTACTTTCCTTGGTCATCTCTGATGGCCATGACAAAGGGAACTGCTTTCCCCTGCAGCCCCGTGCTGGCAGGCACACCTGGGGGAGCTCATCATTCAATCCTGCCATCGAGGAGTCGTTACGTGTTCCGGGCCACACCTGCACGGCAGAAGCAGCAGGGACTCGCTGACCTCTCCCAGGAGGAAAGGAGTGATGGGCAGGATCGCTTCATTGTGTCTCCACTCTGCCTGAACACCTGCCTCGGCAGCACCTGCCCAGGACGGGAAAGGAGCCAGCGGGGCTGAAGGGAGGGAGTGAGGGTGACAGGAGCTGCCAGTTAATTGAAGGTTTGACAATATGCTGACACATGAGCACAAAAAGAAAAAAAAAATAGGAGATGAGGCCTCGAGGAACACAGTTCAGACACATTCATTTTACACGTCTGTGTTTCTGCAGAGCAGTGAAACACACTCCTCACTGCAGAAATTTTGGGGGAAAACCATACAGTCTTCAGCCCACATTTACCCAACACATTTATTTTGCTCTTGCAGGCAGCACAGTCAAAGCTGCACTGCAGCTGCATGTCCTTCCACACCAACGTTCAGTTTTCCTCAATAAATACTCAGTATCAACAAGTAGAAAGGTATTTCATCTGGATTGGTTTCCACAGGACCTTATTTTTAATGGCCATTCAGCACCATGTTTCTTAATGCAATGTGGAATTTAATACAGTAGTAAAACAAGCAAGATTTTTTTGAATTTGGAACTGTCCTCATTTTAAATCACTCAAGAAATAGCATAAATGTTCCCCAGTTATAAGAACAGAGAAATTAAGGTACTCAGAGGTCAAGTTATTTGTTTCAAGTGCCATCAATAATGGACTATCTGTCAAGATGAACACAGACCAACAGCTCCTCGCTCAGCTCATACCAGGCTCACACCTCCCCAAGAAATGCTGACGGCAGCAGCACTGGCAGGCACACGAAGGAACGGCAGCGTTCCCCCTGCTGGTGTCTAAGCACAGCCCTGAGGAGCAGCGGCAGCAGCACCCTCCAGATGTGCACTGCCTTATTTCCCTCCGCATTCTTCACATTCCATTCCGATCCCTGAGCCCCTCCCTGCCGGGGCGGGGGACTGGCCGGGGGCAGGCACTGGTCTGCCAGGTACCAGCTTTATTTAAGCTAATCCTTCACACAAGTGACCATCAATAACTGCTAACCTACTTCCTAAAAGACACAGATCAATTGACAGAGTATTATAACCCCTTTAAATATTAATGCCCTATCAGAGAGACAATTGCACTGGGCCTAGAGATTCCTCCACTATTAGAAATTATGCCCCAGCCTTAAATAAATTAACTCAATTAGTGTCTTACCATGAATAAAAATTCCTGCTTAGGGCTTCCAAATAAATTATTTAGAGCTGTTCTTTGAGGAAAGACGAGTTGTTTAAACTTGCAAAACAGCAAGGACTGCCATATTCATTAGTCTTTGTTCTAAATGGACTGCTTTGTCAATTCAAATTCAAGGCATCCCTTTTGGAAGGAAGGGGGAAGAATCTGGAAAATTGTTACATTTTCTTACTCTGGGCTGCAAAGGTGCAGATGTCTGCTCCAAACTCCAAAGACGGCTCAGGGTCAGGCCAGCCCTACCCCAGAGGCCCAGTGCCATCAGCACGGGGCACCTGCAGGACATGAGGAGGTGCAGGCTGCTGGCACTGGCCAGCAATCTGTGCTGCTGCCTTGCTCCCATCGGTGCTGGCAGGAGGTAGGCAAGGTCACCACCTCTGAGAAACTCAAGGCCAGAGGAGCCATTCTGCCTTGCTTGAGGGCGAATTTTATCTCAAAAGTAGATGCAGTGTTTCTAGCTTTACTTTTCAGTTTGTACATACAGTTAGAACTGCAAGATACATATGAAGGACACAATTCAGGATTAAAAAAGAGCCACACTGATTCCACTTGACTGAAACAGAAAGGTTTGTAGAAGAGACCATAGATGCAGCTTACTTCTTTTGCCCTAGATAGAGGAAAATTCCATCAAAGGCCACACACAGAGATCCTTAAACACAGAGAATTTTACAAGTGGCTCAAGGGGCTTGCCTCGGCAGCAGCCCGGTCCTCCTCCATGCCTTCTCTTTGCTGCACTGTGTTTGCAGAGGTGCCTGTTGCATGCCCCAGGGATGTATCAGTGAGCTGCTGAGCTGTTGTGACACAAACCCTCCCAGCAGGAATGCTGCTTGTATGCTGCAGCTTTTACCTACAACGTCTGGATTCCCTTTTGAGCTCCCTGAGGGCTGGGAGAAATTTATTGCAGGTCTCCAAAGTGAGAAATTGAGACAAAAAGAAAATGTGGACAGGGAGAGGGGGTGCAACCTGCTTGGGAGGGGGGGGGAGACACAAGCAGTGGCAAGAGCAGCTCTCTCTCTCCCCTCCTTACTCGCCCTCACATCTCCAGGACTGAGAACTCACTGTGGTGCCTCAGCTACCACAGGAACTTCATGCACCTGCCAGCACTTGTGGGCACCATTTCTCAAATCCTGCATCCGAACTCCCAGCTGTCTCAGTTTCCCCACAGGCCTCATATTTACAGTTGGATGCAGACACCAGCCCCAAGCTAGCCCCACTGCCCAGGGGCCAATGCTCATCCCTGGGCAGTCCACACAGACACTGCCACCCACTAGCACAGGGCTGTCACATTTAGGGCCACCAAGCTCTTCAGGTGATAGGAAGATGCACCTGTGCACTAAGTAGGAGTGTCAAAGCAATCTGCAAAAGGTAGGGTGAGAGCAGTGACTTGCCAGCCTTGAGTAGCAGGTGGCTTTCCCGTGGGAGGGCAGCAGCAGTGCTCACCCCCGCCCCTGCCGTGCGGCCACCCCCTGTCCTGGCACCTCGGCCTCCCTGCTCTGTGTCCAGGTGCCACCAGGCTCGGCTCTGCCGCAGTGCAGCCAGTGCTGATCCTCACTGGGGCCGGGGATCCTGGGGAAGATGATTCCTTAATAGGCTGCTCTGTGCTAGCACAGGGCCACAAAGGGAGGAATACCTTGTCAGCCCTGATCTGGCTTTACAGCCTGCTTGCTGCTTTGGTTTTGCCTCCCAAGATCAGAATTAATTGCTGGGCTAGAAAATGCAGATAAATCAATCAGTTCATAGCACATTTATTTTCTGTAGCTGTGCACTGGGCTCCTGGCAGCTTCAAACAGAAGCAACACCCACTCCTGCTACAGGGAGAGGTGAGGGTGGGGCTCTTGCCAGACTACCTGCAGAAAGGAGCACAGGTAGGACAAGGTGGGGGCTCAGCACCAGCAGTGACCTGGAGCCAAATGCCATCCCAGCAGCAGTAATGCCCCACTTCAGCTTTTAAGGTGACTGCCAAGCCAGACCATTGCATAACTTATCTTTCTAGATTTTCCAAAATAAATGCCTGAAAGACAGGGTAGAAATCTGACATTCTGTGAATAAGAAATGCTGTTTTATACCGTAGAGTTATTTACAGCAAACTCTGTGACTTGACAATGGTGCCTACGGCAACAGAGAAAATAAACCACTCAGTCGTTACCAGTTATTACTCAGTCCTTACCCTTTTTTTTGGGTGAAATGATAAAGCAAACACAAACCTGAAATCAGACTCGGACTGCACAGGAACCACATTTACTCAGTGCTTTCCTACCCATGGCCCTAGTCCCAGGCTGCAGGACTTCTCAGCCATCACCATTGGCTGAGGCCTTTTCCAGGGATCACATTAATCCAGGTAGTAACCCTTCCCTTCCCTTCCCTTCCCC
>VZDJ01000078.1:264400-306971 GCA_008694505.1 Cyanoderma ruficeps | reverse complement strand
TCCCTTCCCCCAATGCCCTCTATGCCCACCCCCATCACACATCATCTCTGCTGTTTCCTTCTGCTCTGGAAAAGGGACTCTGATGCAGCAGGTTCCTACTACAGCTTGAGCCCCACAGCTATGGCAGATGCCGTTAGTGGGACTGTATTTTGTCTTGTTGTTTGCATCGTAGATCCAACACGGCAATTTTTTCTCCCCATAATTTAAGGTGCTTAGTTAGAAACCAAGCAAATGCAGCTCTGTTGTCCCTGTGCCTCAAGTGCCATCCTCACTGTTCATGGAAGGGCAGAGCAGGGGCCAGGCTGCCCCAGCACAGGGGAGTGGAGCTGGGGGTGCCCTCAGCTGCTATGTCTGAGAGGCAGTGCTGAGCCTCCCAGAGCCCCTGGGTGCCCAGAACTCTGCCGGAGTCCCCAACACTGGCCACTACCCACGCTGAGGCAGCTCCTGCTGTGAAGTGCCCTGTAGGTTCCAGCTGCTGTTCAAGAAACATGCAGTGCTCCCAGCAAATGCTCTGTCATGAAACCTGCTGTGTTCTGAACAGGGCCCACGACCAGAATCAGGACTACATTTCAAGTAAGAGCAAAAGCTCTGGACTGATACTAGTCATGTTTTTTTCCAATCTGTAACCCCATTTAATTATTTCCATTATGACGTTTTCTATTACAACCTGAAAACATTTTATCTGTGTGCACATCAGCACTGAGTGTTCATGTTTTTTAACTTCACTTAAAAGAGAAAGAATACAATTTAAAATGTAAAAGAAGGTTGATGTAATCTCTTGTCTGATACGGGAATGAGTTTGGGAACTGACAATTAATTGGACACTCAGTTTTAAGTGCACAGCGTTCTGTTATTATCTCAGATAAATGCACAATTGTGGTTTTATCTTTGGCCCAAGCTCTTACCTGATATGATGTCATTCCTTTTTGCTCCCTAACTTGCTAAAAAAATATTTCATCCATATAAGTGACTTCAGCTGTCAAAAACTGGGCAGATAATTTAACTACAAACCAGATTAGGATTTTTTAGAAATAATTGTGTACTTTTATGTTAATAGAATGAAATATACTCAGAGACAGCAAATCAGATCAAGATGTACTCATTAAATGAGCTGCAGTAAGTACTAGTTTTTAGTTTTCATGTTCAAGAGACAGAAAGTTATCTCTACTGATAATACCTGGTATTTCAAACTGTTCTGAACACCATAAACATCAAAGAAGCTTAATTAAAAGGCTTTCTTTTAGTTTAACTTTCTCCCCAGAGGACATAGGCCTATATTGGTCTGTCAAGAGAGGGGTGAGGAATATTTTTAAGGGAAAAAATCCCAAAACATTTTTCATTAATCCATGACTGCTTTATATTTCTCTGCAAATGAGATGGCACTTACCAGTGGGATCCATCCCAGGGCCACAGCAGCATCTCCACTGAACAGCCACAGTGCCTCGGGAGGTGAGGATTCAGCAGGGGCCCCCACAGCTCTAGCAGCTCTCCAAGCACTGCAGCAATATACCCGATTCCAAATCTTTTGGGTTCTCATTTTGTCCTGAACAGTCACAGAGAGCTGATACAGACACATCCCAGTTTTGCTGCTGAGGTAGCTGGATGTTGGTTATAGGACAACACTTCCTATTATTATTTTCATTATTTGAGAATAATAATTCTTGCTGAGGAGCTCTGGCCAGTGGAAGACTGTGGCTTCATGTTATTCATGTGGGATATGTGTGCTCCCAGCAGAGGAGTGAAAGAGCAGATAAATGTCTCACCTGAAGCTCTTGTCCTTTGCTGTTACAGGTGAGCACCGGTCCCCAGGAGCTCCAGCATAGCAGGAGTGGGAGCTGCTCCTTGGCAGAATCCCTCAGGCACAGATTTGTCAGCTTCCAGGTGTGTGTGTGCTATTTCCCTTGGAAGGACCTCTTTGAAAAGCTTCCCCAAAGAGCATTCAGAATTTCCAAAATTAGTGTCCAAGGAGCAAGCTTTTTCTGCTTTTGGGTGAAACAAAATGAGGACGAAAAATCACTGAGGTTCACATGGGTTTGTCTTGCTAAACCTATCAAACAGCGCTGGTAGGTTTGCCAGCAGGAAGACAGCTCTCATTACTTGGCCCGGGTTGAGGCTTGGTAGTCTTAAAAATGCCTAAGCAAAAGGCAGTGCAGTACAGAAACATACTTTGTGCTTAAAAATAGTCTCAACAGTTTTTAAAAGGGATTGAGCAATGTTTTTTTCCTGTATCAGCAAACGGAGCAGGGCAGACAAAGTAAAAGGGCAACTCTGGGAATGAGGAAATTTTATCTAATTTACTGCAGCCTGAGGTGAAACATTAACTTAGCTCTGAGCTCTGATGGGGTGTAAATAGCCTGAACAAAAACACTGCTGCACTTGCTTTTGAGGGCATGAACTCAGAGGTCTTCAAAGCTGTGAATGGTATCACAAAGCACACCTTTCATTTTACTGAAGCATTCACTGAAACGTTTACCTTTGGAGTAGATAGTTTTGAACACTGTGGAAATAAGGAAAAGGAAAGAATTTTATAACAGAAATTTCCCAAAAAAATGTGAAAATAGTTTAAAGGGATGAAACCAAATCACTGCAGACTTACCTTCAGGTTTGCATCTCAAAGGACAGGAAAAGTCTTTACAGCATTTCCCTACAGTTCAGCAGGTGCTACCTGCAGGGATCCCTGCCCTCTGTGTGTGAGGAGCTGGAGTCAGCCCGGCACAGGCTCTGGGCTGGAGCCAGATTGATGCTCCTGGGGCATCTGGGATAGAGCAGGTTTCAGGCCACTCCTTCTCAGGGTCATCTTTGATCTTGATCTGTGTTAGTGACATAGACCTGTCTGCCTGGGAATGCACACACCAAACCAAAAGGGAATCTATAAAAATGGAGGAAAAGATCTCACATTTTCCCTCATGATTATTTAGTTTATCTTTGTCACAGTATAAAGTACCTCCAGACCTGGTAAAAATAAAATAACCAAAAATCATGGAAACACCTGTGAGCTGATGGAGAACATGCCCTTGGGTATGAGACTGATAATCATCTGACAGGGAGAAAATGTCTGGTGTCCTTAAAGGCTCTGTAGCCTATTTATTGCTACACCTGTGGTCATGCCACATCATCACACACCCTTGAGGAAGCTTTGTGGCATATGGAAAACTACTGACCAGTATGTCCCTAACATGGGGGCCAGCAGTGCCCTGGCAGAGCCCTGGTACAATTATCACAGGGAATTTGTGTATGCCAGGGCCATATCTCTGCCTGCCAGTGGACTGGGAGATTTGCACAAGAAGGAATAAAGCTGATGTACAGTTCTGGCCTTGTTATCAGAGGGGAGGAATAGCTCATGCAGTTATTTATTGTTTGCCTCTGTGCCACATGCAGGCAGTCAGCACTCACATAACAATGGCTGAGGGGAGAAGCTGCAGCCCCCCAAAAGCGCTGCGCAGGTTTGGTTCCAGCCTGGTAACTTTGGTGATCTGTGCTCGTGTCCAGAGCTGCTGGGCTGCGTCACACAGTGGAATGACATGAGCTGTCCCCGTGGCTGGGGACAACTGAGTCTCTGCAAGGCTCTTCCACTGAACATGCTTTGGGGAAATTGAGGGCCACTTTGGGAACACTGCATTCGTCCGTCTGATGTCCTGAAAAGCACAGTCTTGAGACACACACCTGATGCCATGTCACATTTGCAAGGGAAATTTTAAGTCTAATAAAGACTAATTCAATGGGACTTACTGTGGGAAATCAAGGCACAGAAAATTCTCAAAACCTTATGCATGCAGGCCCAAATACAACAGAGACTACAGGGTTCAACTTGAGGCCTTGGAAAAGGCTTCCAGATTAAGAGACCAGAAAGCAAGGATGTGGATTTGTAGTGTAAGGAGAAACATTAAGCTAGGCAGTAGAGAGTTTAAAGTTTTAAAGTTAAGATATAGAAGTAGTTATAAACGTAATAAGAAGTTTTAAGATGTAGTTCTGTAGGATTGTGTGTCACTGTATGATTGGACAAAATTATCTGCATTGTTAAAAATGACCCTATAATATTGGCTTTTGCATTTGTGTATTAGCTTTTACATGCTGTTATTAATTTTAAGTATTTAAATATAGCACAATTTATAACTCCTTTTAGCTGCTTACTAATATAACATAATTTCTCATTTTAAGTATGTACTGTATAGCCCATAGAAATAGTAGTGTGATGAATATATTATGTTAATGTATACACCTTATAACTTATAAAAATAATAATGTAACAAATGTATTGTAGGCCTTAGCAAAATATAAAATATTAAAATACTTCTATGTAACTGAGAAAACTGTATAAAGCAATTGTTTCCACATCTGCTGACTGACGTCTCTAAGTGATAACTGTGACACAAACCAGAGCACTGGAGGAGAATTAGAGAAGAACTTGTTAACTACTCGTTATCAGAGGAGTGTGAAACAACAAGATGAAGCCACAAGAAGGAATAAAATATATTTTCCTGATCTGCAGAATGTCATGTAGATAAGTCTGAGTAAAAAACCAAAACAAAGGGAAGTTTCCACAACATCTAAAGCTACCAAAAATGTCTGAATAATTCATGAAACTTATGAATATGTATGTATATTAGTAAAGTAACAGTATATAAATATAAACACTGTCTTAATGTACCAGTCTTAATGTTCATTGGCCGATAGCCAGGAACACCCCAGGGCTGGACATTGTCCTTTTTTATTCCCTTATTAAACTTAAAAAAATTATTCTAAGAGTGAACTTTCATTTTTTACAGCATTGTCGCAGGACATGTAATACTGTTTAATTAGCCATTGGTGTGAAAGTTAAAACAATATGTGTGGCAGTAGATTATTGGCTAGTTAACCTTTACAAGACCTTGTAACCTGTGGTGTTGTGACCACGGGTGACCACTGGCCACGAAGTCCTGGCATATGTGGTGAAGACATTCTCACCCTTCATGAGACTGTAGAAGAGCAGTAAATCATCTTCCACTAATAAGTTACATTTGATTAAATTTTGAGCAGTTCTGAGCAAACCCACAGCCTTTTGTTTTCCATTTGCCAGGCAGGGACTGTCCAGGGCATGACCAACACCTGCTGTACTGCAGCAAGCCACTTTCACTGGGTACTTCAAACCTTTTGATCCCCAAATGTCCTGTAACAGCCTATATAGCCTGTGACAACAGAACCTGCAGAATATGTGACATTATTCTGATGGTTCATACATCCACACACATCCACACACATCGTACACATCCATAGGTTCCACACGTGATGACAACACCGGCTGTTTTGACCAGCTCCATGAAGGGAGTAGGGAGCACTTGGAGGTGTTTCAGGCTGTGGAATGGGCTCAGCCTATTCCCCGTGGAAGCCTCAGACCATTTGCTTGTTTCCATGTCAGTATCCCAATACCTGAGTGCCAGCTGTCCCCTGGGTTAATTCCCAACTCTGCATGTGTGGTGGGTGGAAGCTGAGAGCTTGAGAGCTGCAGTGCTGCCCCTCATTGGGAACAAGGAAGAAACTTGCAGAGCCAGGGCTCAGGTGCCCACAGAGCAGGACACAGAATACCTGGAAAGCACAACCATAAAAGACCAGCCAAACACTATTATTTGCGAAGTGCAAAAAAAATATCTCCAAAAGTCCCAGCACCGGGAACAGGTTTGACCAGCTTTGTCATATTTTTGTGTCCTCTCTAATAACACAGACTCAGACAGGGTTTTGTCCATCTCTTTCAGACTGTGTCAGTGCCATGAGACATCTCTGGGTCTGTCCCCAGGGCAGCTCCAGCCCACTGCTGTTGACTTGCTCCAACCTCCTACAACAACGCATCTCCTCACTCCAGGAACTCGTCCTTGGAGGAAAGGTACAGCTAGTGCATAGGGACTCATCCAGTCTGTAAAACACTACCTTAGTTCCCAGCTGTCAAAATTTCCTCTAGAGTCCTCCAGCTCCATTCAGCTCTATCAGGAACAGGCAGATCCTCCAGGCCTTGGTCTGGGGGACTGCGGACACAGGAGCTGGCCAAGTGCTCCCACAGTGACAGCACAGACCTCCCCCAGGTACTGAAAATCCATACCAAACCCAGAGTAAAGCTGCAGTAAAGGAACAGGATGCCTTTGAATGCGACTTTTATTGTATCTAAAATTACTTGCGGGTCTCTGCAATGTCACATCCATTTCTGCAGAGATGTCTCTGGGCCATGCTGAGCAGGGCTGCTGAAGCCCTGGAATATCCTCTTCACAGGCAGGAACATGATTTCTGTTCCAGGCAGGGATTAAATGTACTCTCAGAAAAGGGATTTTTTTAAGTTCTGAAATTCTGCTTTTGAACACTTTGAAGCTGCTGAAATCTACACCATATATTCCCATTTTTTATTTATGACATGCACTAAATATTCACTGCTAGAGTAGGACAGAAACAAAACTCTTTGGTATTCTGTTAATTTTATTGGTGAAATCACTACAAAGTATTGCTGAGACAGAAATCCCTTACTTTCCTTGCCTTTCAAAGCACTTCATTTGCTTGTGCACAGCTCCATCATTTGAATAACAAAGGAAGCAAAAGAAATTCAGTAATTTGTTTTTAGTCGATGTTCTTCAAGATTTAAGCATTATGATATCACAGCTTAGTGCCAAATAAAGTAAGACAAATAAAGTGAGGTAAATTTTTAAAAGTCCGTGTTTTAGTTTGAAAGACAGGTGTCTGCTAGGGAAGGCAGGAGCCTCCCTTGGAATGGAGAATGCAAACCCCCTCCCTCCCAATTATTATAATTTTGAAAATTAAGGGGCTCTCAGGCAAAGATATGGGGATAGGAATAACAGTTCTTTACTAGTATGTATAACCAGGCAAACAAACAACAACAATAACCACCACAGCATTAATAATGAACAGAACCAGGAACCCCGAAACAGCTTCCCTGAGCGCGGCACTTTCCCCTTTGGTGCAGTTCCGGGCACAGCCAGCAGGGGCGCTGGTAGCTCCCGGTGGGCAGGGCAGGTGCAATGATCCCCCCGTGGCTGCAGGGGGCGCTGTGGGGCGGGCTTGGGAAGCACACGGTAATGGCGGCTTTGTCCGAGATTGGAAGGGATGGATCAGAAAACTCCAGAGTTAAGACTCAAGATGGGAAGGAATGGGAGGGATGGATCAGAAACTCTGGAGCTGAGGCTGAAGGCGCAGGAGGTCTCCACAGGCAGGGGGAGCGGGCTGCAGAATAGCAAAAATACTCAGGGCAGGGCCCAAGAAGCATCAGGGGGCAGGACAACAGCGACCCAGCTCCCAGCAGAATAAAGAGGGGCAGGGTCAGGATCCCCAGATGCCCGAGAAAATGGCCACAGCCCCCTCTTTTAGTGAGGCAGGCGGTAAGAAAGCCCCAGTTCAGTGACTGCTCCCAGGAGTAGAGGCTCACCCACAGCAGAAGAAACGGGACCAAGCTGGGCTTCTGCAGCAGCAGTGAGTTCCCTTCCCCAAGCAGCAGTTCCACCATACTCCACCTCAAGGCTCAAGATTGGAGCGATAGAGTGAGCTAGAGTTTCCCCCCCTTCTTAAGCACCCAGCCATCAGTGCTTCTTAACAGCTCAATGGGAAAAAAATTCCCCAAGGAAAAGAAAAGGCAAGAAAAAACCAACTCCCAACAATCTGAAACAAATATTGAGAACAATTTAGAAGTATTTTTACAGTAATTTTGCAGTTTGTCATACACACAGATGAGTTTTTCCAAAAAGTTTTCCTCATTATCAGTTACAGCACAGATGTCGCAAGAGGACACAAAAAGAAGGACACTCACCTGTCAAATTGAGAGCGAGAAAAAGAAACACTTTATTTTTAGATTCAGGGTTTAAATAGAATTTGGACTTTGACCAGCGACTGGGGGGATGAGACTGACACCCCTCAGACCCCACTGGTCAAACCAGCAGTTCATCAATTTGTCCTTCCCCCTGGAAGGAATGTATTTACCAAACATCAGTCTTTGTTTTTGTTGCAATGCTTGAGAACTCTCCAGTCCAAGAATGAAAACATCAGAAGGCTGAAAAATCAGGGTGACACACAGATAGTGTGCCTCCCTCTGGTGCAATACTTACCCACCACAGTGGGTAATATTCTTCTTACTTAAAACTGGTTGGTGACAAATGCTTTTCCATAACAGCGTGTGCTATGTGAAGGGAACAAGGCTTTGGTACTTCTTTGTCTTCTGAGTTCTCTAAAATTTAGAAGATTTGCTCACACAGAAAACATTGTGCTGACATTTATCTTCATGTATATTTACATTGTTATATATTTTCAATTTATATTCATTTATAAGTAAATCAGTAAGATAATTAGAACACAAAGACTGGATCAGTTTCTGTGAAAATGTCAACCAATTCAATTTAACCTTGCAACCGTAAAATCAATCTTGGATTTTTTTTTTTTAATTAGCATTTTTCAACATCTTATTATTCTGGAAAATCCTGGATTAGCACTACCTTTTCACAGACATTTTAACAACGAGATGACTGGACATTACTACCAGTGGGCCCTTCCACTGCATTCTTCACAACATCAATATATCCACTCCTTGGCTTTCTGCAATGTAAAGAGCAAACACAAACTCTAAAACGCTGGGGCAGTGTATCCCTGGTGTGCTCCATCAGTTGACACAGAGGGAACTGGGGCTGAGTTTGGAGATGTCCTGAGAAAAGCTGTGCTGCAGGGAAGGGAGTGAGGAACATTCTGGTTCATTCTCATGCTTTGTTATCTGGGTGAGGGCAGTGACCATCCAGGCCCATCTTCTGCAGCCAGATTTCAGAGCAAAGCAGATTCCTGCAAGGGGAACCCTGCACTGGTGCTGTTCCCCTTCTCCATTTCATGGCTGCTGACCGTAGGTGCAAATCCCAACAAGTAACTTTGGAAGTGTCCCAGGTTCTGAAGGAAACATCCCCCTCTCCTCATCACCAGAAACTCTGTCCAACCCTTGTAGAATTCCTGAACAAGGAGTGTGGATCACCCTGTGTCCCCCAGGCTCCTCACAGGCTGCTGTTTACAGGGACAGGACAGTAGATGAGTCCCCAGGAGAATGTCCCAGGCAATGTGACAACTCACCCTGTGCTCAGGCAGCACCTTCCTGCTGTGGGGGCTTCCAGCCAGAGCCCCATAGCAATTCCCAGTCTCTACAAAAACAGACAGTGAAACAGACTTTTCCTCTGCAAGAGGAGGGAAGTTTTAACAGAACAGCCTGGAAATAACCACATCCACTGAGGCTTTGGAGATCTTCAGTTCATTATTTCCCACCTCCTGAAGGGTGATGGGGACAGAGCTCTGTTCATAGAGAACCAGACTCTCCTGGCCAAGCAGTAGGGGTGGGTCTATCAGCAGCTCTCCATCACACAGGATTTCTGCTCCTGCAGCTCCCATGCCTGATCCTGCATAGTGCAGATCTGATGTGATGAAAGGACTTCATGTGCCAGTGTGACCAGGCCTCCTCCCTTTCCAGTTTGCTGGACCTGTGTGGTTAAGCAAAGGTTAAAGTATTATCCTCTCAGTGAAAAGAAAAAAAACCAAAGGGCTATTACTGGATTTAAAAGTAACCTTTCATGTGCTGAGTTGTGGCACAGCCTGACAGTTCCCCCCCTGTGCTCCAGAGTGAGAGACAGCCCCTAGACCACTGCAGAGCTGTTCCCTCCCCACTGCCCCTCCGTCAGGTGCAATGCCCTGGACCCCTGAAGAAGCAGGACAAGATGTGCAGACTGCAGTAGTGATGGGCTCAGAATAAAACTAGAGCTGTCCAATATCTTGCAGCAGCAACTGAGGCTTCACCAGCCACTCAAACAAACCTCAGCCAAAAAGTGAACGAAAAACCTACGCACGTGTTTTAGAGCCCGAGCCTGCTTTGCCTGGCAGCAGTTGGGACACATCCCAGGGAGTAAGAGGTGTTAAACAGGCAGTTAGCACACCTTCTTCTTGCAGAAGGAGCAAGAATTCCAGACTGGCATTGTCCAGAGGGCCCTGCTGTTTCTGGGAGCAGGAGGTGCCTGTGGGAGTGGGTGCTGGGCAGGCGCTGCAGTGACACTAAGACCACGTTTCACACAGACACCTTTATTTTCATATTTCTGCATGGATGAATGTTGTTTTTCCTAGGATGTAGTGGTAGACAGCTAATGCTCTACAAAATGAAGTTTAGCAAACATATATATATATATACATATATATATACACATATATATACACACACACACACATATATATAGTCTGGCAAAATCACTTCTGCATTCTTCCATGTGTCAGAATGGATGCTTACAATAAACCAAAGCTAAAGGGACACTGTGAGGTTTTGGGTTATTTTTCTTATCTATAACATAAAATAGTGTTTTCATTTTTTTTCAATGTGATGTCTGCCTTCCTGCTTATACTTAAGCAGAACTGTGGAAGGGAGAAGACATGCCTGTAAGCTTTCAGTTTTCACCACTCTAAGTTACTATCAGTGGTGTAAGTAGAAGAACATTTCTGAACTTTACACAAGGTCCAAACTGTCAGTTCAGTGTATGTCACCACATCAAATGTAAGAGCATCCCTGAATCAGTGATACAAATAAATCATTGGCATGCATTAGCTCACAGCACAGTTCAGTTTCAAAGCCCCCACACACAAGGATACATGTTTGAGTCACACTTAAAAGTTTCATTGCAAATTTTAACCTAACAGTGTCCCTTGAGAAAAAATACATATTGGGTTTAATAAAGGACACCCTCCTACAGGTATTTATTTTTATTATTAAAACCAACATTTTTAAAACCATTCAACAAAATTGAATACAAATTGCCAGAGAATAGCATTTGTAACAGTGAAGCTACACATGGCTGATCCATTAACATGGCTTTAGTTATCAGAATTTACATTATTTGCACATTTCCTTAGGCCTTTCATGGCACTTCCATAAAGAATAAGAAAAGTTTGACACACTGCTGCTACCATCTCATCAGAGGTGACCCACAGACACAAGGATTTTTGTTCTCAACATATATTGCAGTCAGGAAATGCCACTGCCCACAATGCCTGAATCTCAGGGTATTTGTGTTTCAAGCTTTTAGCTTGGCTCATGTTTGCTCACAATATTAAACTGCATTCAGAGGACCAGGAAAACAAAGTCACAGAACAGGCATAGTACCTTTATTTTTTTTTTTTTTGCATTATCATTTATAACATTCCTATTTGTCAACAGATTGTTAGCTAAAAATGCATGTTAGAAGGGCTTTCTTTATAAAACGCTGGCATGAAGATGCAGACTAATGTTTGTAACTAGTGAAACAGTCAGGTCCTGATTCAGACATTATTTAAACATTCATAACTTGGAGGAAATGTGCACAGTTGATAACACTGACAGAGAATCTGACTGTAATAGGAACTGCCTTCTGCCTACTGGCAGGAGGATTGATGAGGGTGGGAGACTGGAGTAGCATAGTGTGTTTTATTTAGAAATATGTAGTAGTGTTTGTCATAAATATTGCAAGCCCCATTTATGAGCAAGCAGAGGCTTGGCAAGTTTACAGTAGAGTAACATTCACAGAAAACATGAAAAACAAACCCAAAGCCATTTCCATGCAGAGAGCAGCTCTCTCACAGTCACTGATGTCTCACCTGCTGGCTGGAGCACACCTGCCATGGACAGATGCTGCTGATGGAAAACCTAGAGGTCTTCTATGCACTGGTGCATCCCAACCTCTGGTTGTAACAATGGGATCAGGGAAATAATTTGGTTTGCAATGGCAAGAACTCTGCCACAGATAGATTCTGTAATCTGAGCTTTGGGAAAATGCAGCTGTGGGTCACACATTGCAAGTATTCCTGTCTCAGCTACTGTGGGCTTCAGGTAAAGCATGGAGCTCAACCCAGGGCTGAACATCAGGGGTTTGTGGGAGGGGTTTGACTCTGGTGGGATCCAAATCAAAGCTCGTTATCCTCTGTGGGCAGACTCAGTGTAGCTGTCAGTATCTCCCTCTCTACCTGACACACCTTCATTGTTCCTGGCAATGAAAAGCAGGCACAGTGGAGCAGCAAAGGAGATGGCAGAAGTGCAGGGCCAGTACTGGTACCCTGATTTCAGCAATGCATGTCAACGTGCACTGACAGTGACACCAGCTGTTTACTGCTGAGCTGGAGCTACACTCCAGAGAAAGCAGTGACAGCCCTGGTGACAAAGACAGCCCCCACAGAACTGCTGCCAGAGGGGCCAGGAAACACAGCTGAGGCCAAATTCATCACAATAACTCCAGAAATTAATTTAGCTTCAGGGACTATGGCATCATGCAACTAATAATATTTTCTTTTGCAAAGGTTACATTCCAAACATTTCTGTCTGTATGTGCCATCTCATAAGGACCCTTGAAGCAAGACTATTAGAGAAGAAAAGGCACCATGCTAGCCTGATTCAAATCCTTCATTTCCATTGTCCTGACTACTTCTCCCTCTGCTGAAGTGAACTGCTTAGAAAATTAGACTAAGCAGTTTTGATGGGAGGGAAAACGTAGTAATTATATTAAATTCTGTCATTTGCTAAAGTGATTGCAAGGAGAATCAAGAAGGAACGGTAAACACAGTAACGGAACACAGTAAACTGTGTATTAGTTCAGCTACAACTGATGTCTTTACCAAGTGCCTGTTAAATAAGGTCTAAATGATATGATAATACCCAACAAGTGGAGGAAAGAAACTCCCACAGCATGGCCTTCCTCCTGCAAATCCCAGCCCCTCACCAGAGCTGCTGGATCATTAATGGTATTTGTATGAAAGGCAATAAACAGGATGGACTAAGGTGTCACTACTGCAGACATGTAACTTCACTTGAACAGCACTGTTGATGACAAGGGGACAACTTAAAGAAATAAAGTTAAGACTACACAGAAGTGTATGGAGGAGCACAGTTAAAGGGGAAAATGCCCCATCTTGGGGAATTGGCATTATCATTATACTAGGACTGATCAGACCTACTTCTGTAATCAGGAATGCCTCAACAATGAAATTTTTCTAAAAATTAGGGCTGCAGAATGGAGGCATTCTATATATTCTGTACTATAAAAACCCTCTACTTACATAATTATTTTCATATCTGTTCAGTGCTAACAGTTTGTCTGTAATACAGTATGTGATACAATAAAAATAGATGCTTATTGGATGGGAAGGATGCAGCACTATGGCAGGGACTGTCCCATCTGTGTGGTTTGAGCAGATGAAAAGTTGGCTGTTTCCTCCTTCTCTTTGTTTCTCAGCCATTGTTTGCCTGGAGATGGCAATGGCACTCTAGTGGGTCAGCTTTCCTAAGAGTCTTCTTCATAGAAGGCTCTGACATTCCCCAGCTGAAAAGTCATCCAACCTTGGTGTAAATTTACTACATGAACTTTTCTTTTTTATTAATTAAAAAAACAAGCCCCTAAACCAATGGGGCTTGTAAAAGGCATGCTACCATCTTGTAGGAAAAAAATACGGGCCTGGCAGCTGATTCTGAGGCTAATAACAATTCAAGAGCTCCCAATCAAATGTGCTGGTCACTTTGTGGGTGCCAAGGTCTGTATATAGAAACACAGCTGTATCTTTGTTCTTCACTAAGTCAAACAAGAAAGCTTAAATAAATCCATACAGGGGGCAAAAGCTTCCTATAATGTCCAGGGATGAACCTAGAAAGTGTGTGCCAAACTACAGCAAAAGGACCAGAGCACATGGTTGTGGTGCTGCTGAGATGCACAGTGGAGCATCACCTGGTATCCCTGGGACTCAACGGGAGGCTGGGATCAGAGCAGGTGCTCATCTTTCTGTACCAGCTCTTACCCACCTGCCTGGTCTCCTGGCAACTTACCATTCCTGAATAGGATTTGTTCTGTACTTTTATATTATGTACAACACGTTCTGCTCCTTTCTGGCTCACTCTGGGATGAAGATCACCTGGTTAATATGTTCAGAAAGAACTCCACTAAAGTCAGCATGGTGGCACCAGTGCATGTGAGAGGATAAGCAGGATCTCTGCAGAAATGGGGATACTGGCTACATGGGCTATCTGTTTAATGTCCCAGGTACATTGACTGTTCATTTTTTCACAGACTGCCTTGGTAGATTGGGGTTTTGTCAAAGCAGATTAATGGCAAGGCATCCACAGAATATTGTGCTGAACGGAGGTATGGACTGAGCTTACTTGCAATAGATGGCTGAATAGCTATCAACATGTGCTATCACAGGGAATTAAGTTTGCTAGATTAAAAGCAGGACTTGTGCCTAGAAAACAGTGCTCTGTATTACTCATTGAACTTCGAGCAGCAGTTCTCTCTCGTAGGGATTTATTAAAATATTCACATGCTTCCAAAATGAAACAAAGGTCCACCAGCATCTTCTGGGGAGAAGAGGTGGGATCGGTTGCATTCAGTTGCCATTTGGTTGGATATGTCATACAAAATCCTCATACACTGGACATGGCTCAGTTGTAAAATCTTTCACCCAGAAAGGAGATCTTTGTTACACAGAAGTCTCAGACTCCTCCAGTGCTCTTCTGGTTACATGACATTCTCAAAGAGCTGTAAGGATCGCATGATATTGTCGTCCTGAAAGCAAGGAGAAGATATTTCCATGAAACCAGCATGGACAAGCAGAATTCATAACTCTGCCTTGGCACTAGGGAGCTCTGCAGCTGCTCCTGCAGGCAGCAGCCTTGCTCTGGAAATGCTTTCCCCCTCTGTGAGCTGGGGCTGGTTCAGTGCCCAGGCCTGATTCAGCACAGCAGCTGGCTCGTGGTTTGGCCCTGGGTTGGCTTGAGGCACACCAAGCATAGGGTCTTCTCCTGAGCCTGACGTCCAGCACAGGGTGTGCCAGGCAGGGCACTGTGTTGGTGCCTGTGCTCAACTCTCAGATGTCCCTGACCCTGGGTTTGCAAACGTGCTCTTGGCTAATGCGCTCCACAAGTGCAAATGAATGGCAGGTTTTTAACTGACAAGCAAACTGCCTTGGGAGAGCACTTCCTGCCAGAAATTCCACCTCAAATCCAAAACACATGCAATCTGTGCAACCTCAGCCCCTCCAAGGCTCCTAGAACCAAATGAGAAAGTTACAGACACAAGGGAAATCCTGGATTATTTCTCCTGAAGTATTGAAATTTTACTTCAAGATAAGAACCAGATTAGTATACAAAAACATAATGATGGTTTTCCCCTCCCAGGAATTCAGTTATTCCAAAAATTAGAACATCTGTTTGCCTTTAACATGAAAATTTTCCACATTGAGCAGCTTAAAAGATCTATTGCACTGCATTCCTCAGTTGTTTTTTGAGGCTGCATCATCCCTGTCAGTGCTCACTCAGTGGGTACAAGGCATTGCCTGGCATGGGAGGCCAACCACTCTCTCCAGGGTCGTGCCAGAGCTTCACTGTCCACAGAGCCACCACAATGGCACAGGTGAGCACTGCTGCACACTTTGGTTTCTTTTGCATAAAGATAAAAAGAATAAATCTTGGTGTTGCAGGACTTGCTCCTGCCTGTCAGGAAACAGCAACTGACAGTACATCAGCCTGCCCAGCTCCCAGTGCCAGGATGGCAGCAGAAAGAACCAAACCCAAATGGGGACAGAGAATTAATACTCTAACAGTTACAGGTAAAGTGAAGCTGCTTCAATACTGAGACCACTGATCATACACACACCTACAGGTAAGTTGAGAATGTGAAGAATAATACACAACACAAATGATCAAATAAAGATGGTGCCAAAAATAAGCCAAACAATCAAGAGGGACCAAGAATGAAGTAACTGACAAAGATTACCCTTCTATTATACATTTGATAAACAAGGATTTTGCTGCCTGAAGTCCCTGACTGAGACTGGATGTGGCCAGAGCCAGGTTTGACACCAAACCAGCAGAAGCCAGCCCAGCCCTCCACAGTGAGCACCTTCCCCTTGCTCAGGGACAGAGGAGCTGTCTGCTACAGAACTGGAAAGAATTTTTCAGGCAACATAAAATACACAGAAGGGCCAATATGCAATCCTGTGCACCAGTGTAAAGGCAAGAGGTTGCCTTTTACACCATTATTGTACTGGTTAAATATTAGAGATACCTCTGAGTGAATATTCACACAATCAAGGCCTAAGACAACAGACATTAGGCCAATTGCATGTTAATGCAGATGTTTCTTTGTGCCAGTCCTAAAAGTATCAACAAAAACTTATCACAGCCAACCTCATACATGGAATTTGCAAGAGGGGGCTTATTCCAAAACAGAGGAAAAATTAAAATCATTGCTCTGATGACAACATTTGCTTTTAATGTTTGACCATGAAAACATCAACTGCTTTTATAACTCAGTGCTATAATTGCAAGAATCTGAGACAACTTTGACTGGGCAGTTCCAGTACCTGATAATGACACCTGGGGCAGCACACAGAGATAGTGGCAGACTCTCAAAATAAAGGGAAAAAAAAAAACAAAAACAAACCAACAAAACCCCAGACCAACCTAAGACAGTTAAGAGCTTTCTCTACAGTTGTCTGCTTGTCTGTAGAATCAGGCACTGCAGTCCACTCATGAAAATATAAACACTGGTCCAAGCACTGCATATGAAGATGCCATCTCCCATATTCTGCCTGACCCTACCTCCTATTGAGTCACAGGCTTCACAGGGCATCACAAACTCAGTCTTGAAGCTGTTTTGGTTTGATTGTTTTTTGTTGGTTTTTTTTTTTCCACAGAGGAAAGAAAACACAGGACCGTGAGAAGTGTCTTGCTTCAAATCAAGTTTATCCAAAGGGAAGCAAATGATGTGACATGAGATAGAGCTTTCCTTGCAGTTATAATTTACTCCTTACCTCCTGACATGATTCAATAAACTCATCTAGAGTTACAACTCCATCTTTGTTTTTATCCATTTTCTGAAAAAAAAAAAAATTAGTTTCCATTGGTAACACTATTGTTACAGTACAGTATCTTGATGCAACCTGAATAAAGCTGGGCACTTAAAAAGTGTAGCCCATAAACTCTGTGCTGGATTGGCCAACTGTTAAGGACTTGTTTACTTTGGGATTTGGAGCACTTTTCAAGTCACCTCTAACTGCTTTCTTGACACACACCAGAACCTCTGTCCTTATTCCATCATTTATTTATTCACTGTCTGACCAACACCAACTCACATTCCTGTCAGTCTTTAGGGCAGTCAAGAGAAGCAGCACAGAAGGGCTGCAACACATGCAGAGGCTTCAGAATTACTGGATGTGGTACATCCGAGGCAAAGGGTCAGGCTAAGAGACCAGAGAGATACCTTTGGAGCCAGGAAATCAGCAGGCATTGCAATGCTAGGCTGAGTGGGTGCTAGGGTTTATTTTGGAATATATAACGAGGTATAGACCCAATTTTACAGGAAAATCTGTCAGTGCATAGTTCAAGTATTAAGAAAAACCCATCAAAACCCAGGTACCTGGAAAAACACTTCTACATGCTGCCTTGGTGCATCTTCCTTGAGCACTGGATACGTGTATTTTCCCATCATATCATAAATTGCCTTTACGATATCCATCATTTCCTGCCATGGCAGCATGCCGGCACAAGCACAAAAAGGAAATTAAGAGAAATGTGAGCCCATTTCTGTCTTGTACTGCCCTATTCTTCACCCTTCTTCTCTATGACAAACCTGCACCTGGAATGCCTGTGGATGATCACGGAGACAGATGTGCCAGACACACAAACATCCTGTAGAAAGAATTGTTTCTCTCTGCCCCTGCTGTGCCACGTGCTCCCAGTGTTCTCTCCCCTCCCCTGGCCTGGTTCTGACACAGCAGGTGCTGGGAGCAAGGGCTGTGCTCAGCCGTGCACTGTGGCACCAACTCTGTCCCAAGGGCCTCCTCCAGGGCCAGGGATTCACAGCTGGAACTGGGTATCTGGTCCCTCACCTTGCACAAATTACCCCTCAGCTCCACGACAAGTGGCAGTAACTGAAGACCCACCAGGGATGCACAATGGGTTAGAGCGGACTAAGATGTATTTGACACATATTCAAGGTGACCATGCTCAAAAGCAAGGTTTCCAATAATGGCAGCAAGCAATACCAGATAAGAAGATAAAAACAGATGACAATGCAGGATTTGGGGGTGGTGCTGGAGGCTTGTACTGCTTCAGATGACCCCCCATGCAGAAAGCAAGCCCTTGAGCCTCAGTCACCAAGTACTGCTACCATCACCCTCCCCTTCACAAAGGTTATGTGGCTCAGAGCTGTAATCAGTGTTTTGCTCCTGGCTAACGCAATTCATTTAAGGAACCATAATAAAGGAAAATATGTCTGGAAAATCATGCAATAAAATCACTGTACACTTTGCTTAGACATAGACAAATGCTTGAGTTCACTCTGATTTGCATTCATTTAGCTGCATGTAAAATTAATCGTGTTCTGCAACAAAACCCAATCCACTCTCCCTTCCAAAATCAACCATGTTTGCCAGGAACAGCCTTACCTCCTTGTTTATATAGCCATCCTTATTTATGTCATACAGATTAAATGTCCATCTCAGCTTTTCATGAACAGTTCCCCGTAGCAGAATGGACAATGCAATCACAAAGTCCTGTTTTGGGGCAGAGAGAGAGGTGTGAATTCTCATAATATCCTTTTCTAAGTCACCCTCTTTGTACAATGCCAATCAAAAGATTTATCTTTTTAGGACGGAGCATATGCTTATCAATATCTTCTGGCTCCCTTTTCCAAAAATGTGTTCTCTCTGACTGAAATCAATGGTTGAAGCATTCCAGGTGCTCCAGTGGCCTTTGTCCTCCCTGCTGCAAGGAGCTGCCACTCAGATTGCCACCACCTGGTTAAACACAGCTGGACTGTGCCTATGGAAGTAGAAGCTGATGCTTTCTTACCTCCAGATCGAGGTGCTGGCAAAGAAGGGAGAAAATTCTATCTGAGAGATAAACTCCTCTGACACAGGGAGCCTTAGATTTTGTTGTCTGGTAGAATCTGCCAGACTTGACCAGATGTGATTCCCACCACTAATTACGCAGTGTGGCACACATAATTTTATTTGGTTTTCTCACACATGATTTTATTTGGTTTTCTTTGCTTACAGTAAAGTCACTGCTTCTGATAACTGATTTACTAATTATACTGCATGGTGGCTCAGGCACTGAGATTAGCATAGTGACAGTGGATTTTCAGCACAGGAAGAGCTTCAGGCAAACAGAGCTATACAGCTCCTGATAACTCATTTAATATCTTAAGTCACTTCCATGAGGTATGCATGGGGAAGTGCAGCACTGCTTAGAAACCTCTGCTCCTTTTTGCCAAGCCTCCAAGGAATTTGAATTTGTTGAACAATACAAAAAAGGGGACAAAATTCTCCTGTTTGACAACCAGTTAAGAGACAAATCTGCCAGGAATGAAAGTTCAGCACTTTCTAGTTTTGATTGTAGTTTTTGGGGTTTTTTTCTTTTTTTTTTTTGTTTTTGTCTGTTTGTTATTTAACAGCATGTTTCTGTCCTCAGTGTGTTTAGGTTTCTGAACACCTTTAACTACTAAGGAGCTGCCTCACTGAAACCTCCCACTGCAGTCCTTGCCACAGAGACACACAGATATATATATATGGACGTACCCCCATTTAACATCTAATGAACGAGCACATTTCCCAGCCTTACCTGGAAATTAGCAGAGGTTTTGGCCATTGGACAGCAAAGGCAAGACTGCCTATGATTTGTAGTTTTTTAGGAATTTCATGGTCTTCAAAACTATGAAGTTCATCCTCCAGAAGTCTATGACTTAATATATCCCTTTGCTGCACTCCTACAGCTATGAGGTGAGCATGAAGAGAGGTTGTATGCAGCCACTACAACACACCTTTTAGTTAAAGGGTGCATTTAGTTTTCAAGTACCTGAGACGTTTGTTCAACACATCATGCAATGCATGATGACTGCAGATGACAAGATGACAAGTTCTCTTTGTCCCTCATCTCATTTCACATGGGTCTCTCCTCAGCCACTCCTCTCTGCTGCATAAACTTCTGCACTTTCTGTCTCTGATCCTGACTAGCACAATCTAGATCTTTCTTTACGGACATGGAACTGCGTCTGCATAAACTAAAGTGAACCAGATGTGCAAACATCAACTGAAGCCTCTAACCTTTAATCCAACAAGTCCTACTACTTTGCAATGAAGACTGGACAGAAAAGGTTAAAAACCACAAAATTGAGAAAGTGGCATGTAAGATGCAAAGCAATCACCTCAAACTTCACGGAGCCATTCTGTGCAGTGTCGAAGGCATTGAAGAGGTAATGTGCATACATGCTGGCATCTGAAAGGCACAAAGGGCAGGGACAGCAGCTCATCATACACTGATGACTCTAAACAAATCATGAACTTGTTTTCCTTCTGCATATAACTCAGTCCTGAAGCATTGCCAGGTATTCTATGAACCAGTAAATGCTACATGGACTTGCAAAATCCTGGCATCCTCCCTTAAAACTGTCTAGAAATGCAAAAACTTTTATTACAGTAGAAACTATTTGGATTTTGAGGCAGAAAGAAAGAGCACAAAAACCCCAAGCATCCCAGAGTGTCTGTAGTTCACATGGTGGGAGACACAGCAAAAATACCAAAGAGTGACTTCAATTTGCAGCATCCTTTTTCTATCTTTTTGTTTTGTGGGAGACACAGCAGAGGTCCCCCCAGGGAATGCCCAGCTTCAGAAGGTATTGCTCCAGGTCACTTGAGGCTGCTGGAGAGCAATCTCACTGAGAGGCATATTTTTGTCCTTAAACTGCTGGGTTTAGAAAATCACTACAGGAAATCATGAAGTTCATACTGAAATTTAATGCAAACTTTTTATAGGTGTACATCTTTGAGGTCACACGGATTGTAAAACATAAGCATAATGTGTTTTATTTTGACATTTAGTTGAAAAAACACTTACTTGTTAATGACCTTTAGGTAAATGCACATGGACACATATACCCTTGCAGCTGTGTTCTGCAGCTACTACAGAGTGGGACATTTTGGAAAGCCTCAAATACTTAATCTTTTGCTAAAAAGCCACTTAAATTACTCACTTCTTTCAATTTGAGAACAGCATCTCAACAGAACATATCCAGTTAGAATATATAGATTCTTGATATTTTTAAAAGGCAAGAATATGTATTATTTGAGAGATTTAATACAATACCTTAATATGCCCATTCATGACATGGCCCTGTTTTAGTCACATAAACACCAAAATGATAATTTCAGGTAGTCAGGCGTTTACTTATCAACTAAAAACTGTTTTAAGAATTTTAAGGAGGTTTTGATTAATTTTCAGGCCAAAAAGAAGTCTGGGACTCTCCTGTGCTAGACACTACATGTCCAGCAGCCCAACAGCAGGGAACCAATTCCCCTTTCTGCCAACAGAAAGTCAGAACAGAACAAAGCATCAACCCCCAGTTTCTATTTTGGATCGGGCAATAAAGAGCTGATATTGAGGGGCAATCTTTATTGGGGTTTTTCTATGTGAAATAACTGTTCAAAGGGCCTAAAATTTTATTACCTTGATGTTTGTGGTTTTGTCTAAAACCCCTCAAAGCTTCAGCTCAATTCCCATCTCTCACACAGATGATCTGCAGCAATTTTGCAGCCAGCTGGCAGTAGGCAATGTTAGGGCTTCAAGAACCCTGACAGGCACAAAGCACTCCACTTACCTCCATGAGGAAAAAACTGTGCATAGATCTGCTTGAATGTTTCTTCATTAACAACCCCACTAGGACATTCCTGTTGGAAAACAAAAGGAAAAAAAAAGAGAGAAAGAGGATAAAGAAAAACACAGGTTTGTAAAGGTTCTTTTGGAAAACCCTACAAGCCCGAAGAGAGCAATGAAACAAATCCTCTTTCTGTTCTCACAGTGCTCTGCATGCAGAGGCTTTGCAGCTGGAGAAATTAAAGTAATTCAGACTGCAATTTCATCTTAAGCATCTCAGAAAGCTGGTTCACCATTATTAACATTTCTAACTGTGTTTTCAGCAGTTTCATTACTGTTTTATAGAATGACCTAGAAAGGCAACTCATGCCTTCTGTCATACGAAACTTTCATCTAATAATTACAAATGACATTCATGCCAGTTAACACCTCCCTGTCTAATGCCTTCACAGGTATGAACCCGTTAATCCTCAGCAGCAGACTGTAGCCAGAAGCCTGACTCTGGATCCACAGAAGTGAACAGTCCATAGCACACTAGTAAATACTTACAAACAAACCTCAATAATAAACACACCCCTACCAGCGCAGTGCTGCTATAACATACATTACAGAGCCTTGGGCATGTGTTGTTTTCAGTTACAGAAAATATTTCCCAGTTGATGGCACTATTTCTCAAATCTGCCTATCAACCAATTTTGAAAACTAAACCAGTGCAAACCAATAAAATAACCACAGCACTCAGCCTTTTTAACAGAAAAGATCACAGAAAAGTCAGCTTCCTCCCACACTCAGAGCCACTGGCCAATAGAGACCCTGGGGTCTGTGTCCTGCCGCAGCACTGACCCCACTCAGCCATTTAATTCCCCAAACTCCCACCAGGGAGGGAGGAGGGAGCAAGAGCACTGTCCCTGCTGGTACGACCTGCTGGAGATGGATTATCTGAGCAGGCTAACTCTCTCTCACAAAACTCATAGAACTGGCGCATATGGCCTGGTTTGATGCCTATACTGAGCTCAAGGGCAAACTTGGGATCAAGAAAGTTCCTCCATTCCTGCCACTTTACTCACTCCCTGCATCCCTCTCTGCCTCTCTGTGTCATGCTGTGATCCCTGCCTCACTTTAACACAGATCTTTCAGCTGGGAACTTCACAAAATGTAACTATTTACACAAGGCACCACCAGCTTTTCATTCGTGGAACCTGACTCCTACTACCTTGCCTGATAGTCCTGAACTGCTGTTTAGACAGAGCAAGCAAACAGTCAATCTGACAACTTTTCTATATGCCATTTGTCATTTTGTAGGTTGCAAGGTTCCTAGTTAGATGAGTATTCTTAAACTGTTCCAAAGCTCCTCATAAAACATCCATTGCCTGGTTTCCTTATCATGAGAAAAATGGTTATTTTTTCATCTGTAATGCAGAAATCATCAAAAGAAGATAATTAAATAGAAGCTAACAGCTACCATAAGAGATTCTCCCAAATATTTTCTAAACATTCATGTTTTCTGAAGCTTGTAAGCCATCATACATTAAATAAATAATCTGATATTCAGTTATGGTATCTTTTAATCATTGATCAGACCCAGAAGCGTATCCACAGCCATTTTTGGGTAGGAGTGTTCTCTTGGTCACTCAAGCGCTGTTGCTGCAAGATCACACAGGGCCCTTGAAGAGTATTTCACCAAACTGTCATTCTTTTTAAAACCAAGCCTGGCACAACTGACCAATCCTTTCCAGCACAGTGCTACACTGAGATTTATTTCCTTCTCTCCTCATGGTAACACAACTGTTACGGTCTCTAAGAACCACAACTTCACCTGCTGAAAGATGGTTTGTAGATGAGGGACTGATCATTCTTTTCTCTATGCTTCCCACAATTACAGAGTCCCTGAGGTCCCCTTCCCTCTGTTTATTACCAGAGATGGGCATGTGCCTGCTACTGCTGCCTGTGCTCTCTCACAGTTTTATCAGTTTTAGCCATTGGGCCTGCTTAATTTTCTGAATTTCCACATGATCCTTATTGCTTCTGATGATCCATCTGGAAGCCAAATGAAAGTTTGCATCACAGCTCTAGGAGTGCTAGGGAGAGACAGCACTGACATTGATCAGCCCATTTAGTTCTCTATAACTGGATTGCTTTCAGACACATATGCTACTAGCAATTCATTTGCAGTTAATTGATCACGATTTTTGTTTTATAAGAACCAAATAATGCTCAAGAGGCCTCATTAGTGCTATAGTACTACTTAATTCTGCTGACTAGAAAGAAATTTCTCTTGTGAAACAGAGCAGGTGAGCTTAAATTCCACTGAAGTTAATAAAAGCTCACTCATTCAAGAAAAAATTCTTGTCAGTAAGAAAAACACAGTCCTTCACTTTAGTATTCATAAGGCTTTCCTTTGATAGCAGGGTTTTAGGGTTTTAAGCTAACATCTCTCATTTCCTTCACCTATGAATTCTTTGGTAATAATATTTTATTTGGTAAAAATACCAAACAGTGAACTTTTTTGTTTTTTTTGGTATTGTTGTCAAGCACAGAACAAATCCCTCATTTTCCCAGGGCTGACTATCAAGCTCTGGCAGCACGAGCTGTGCATCTGAACTTACCCTCTTCTTTTAAATCACTAAACCACAAAGGAGCTGAATCCACATAAAAACCAAACACACCAACCCACAAAACTAAAAGGAAAATAAAACAGCAATTGCATTTTTTTTCTCTGCTGGAATTAGAAATAAACTTCATTGATTGCTTTCAGAGATGTGCAAAGCAGAGATGCAGGGACCACAGCAGAGCTGAGCATGACCTGATTGTCAGACCCTCCTCAGTTCACTTGGCCAGAACATGAGGACGAGTACCCAGGGGTCACATTTTGCTAAATTAGAGGTAGTATGTTAGCTGACCACACACAAACCCACAATCCAGATTTGCATCCCTAAGCACTCACACATCCCATGTAGTTTGTTGCTCTATGTTCTCCCACTTTGGAGATGTTTTGGGGATTATTAAAGTATCAGAACATTTCTCCCTTGCTTATACTGCTCACTTTAATATCTACAATCATGCTTTGTTACAAGTACATCTCATACTACACTTCGTTACAGATTTGCTAAAATAATCACACTAAAGCAAGGTCAGGATGTCTCCAGCAGCCCTTCAGCTATTTGGATCGTCTGTTTCCTGATTTAGTATTAAGAAATTATCCATTGCAACTAACAAGTATTTCCCCTAACAGCACAAATCCCCCCAAACTGAGGAAAAAATCCCACAAAACCCCCAGTTCCTTTAAATCCATGTACTCGATTCTAAAGAATGCAAGCCATTAGAAACATGGCCTAAGTGGAAGATGCTGAATTATCAAGCTCAAATCTCTGTACTGTTGGTCCCTTTGTTAGACATCAGTTTACCAATTTTAATAATAAAAATACTTCCTTACTGTCCTCCGTGCAATTCCATAACTGCTCACCAAACTTTACTCCTCTAGAGGGCAGAAACTTTCTTCTAATTCCAGCCTATGCCTACTCATGGCCATTCTGTTCCTGTGCCAATATTGCTGTTTAGCTTAAACAGTTCTGGTGGTTTTGTATACAGAAGGTATCACATTTTCTTTTGTTAAACTGTACCAAGGCAAGATCCATCAGTGGCTCTGTTGGGTTTACCTGTAACTTTGCTTTTGTAGAATCCCAACCAAATATATGGGACCAAACACCTCACATTAGTCTGGCTCGAGTCTGACCACAGCTAGCAGAGAGATGCAAAGGAGACCATTCACATAAAGCAGAATCTTGTGGGCAGAGGCAACTGCTAAGATAAATGTGAACTGTTGGTCCTGGAACCAAGAAATGCTGGTGGGTGGCACCCTCTCACAACTGGAAAAGCAAGCTGAAGGCAAAAAGAGGGGACATTTGGCCAGGCAGCAATAATACAGGCCTGGTAAGTGTGCTCGTTTCTCTGGAGATGGATTTATTGGTAGCCTTCATAAGTCTGGGGCAAAAACACCAGACCAGACCTAGTGACACCCTGGGTAAAGACTGAGGCAATTTGGAGGGAGGGGGGGAACAGAATTCAGAAATGAAGAAAGAACAGGTTTGAAAGTACTGAGAATTAGGACCCTGGTCAGACAGGCACTAGACCAGAGGCCAGCCCAGGCTGTGCTGAGCTGCCTTTGGAGGAACACCATCCCTGCTCCTGCACACCAAATCCTCTGCAGCCAAGACCTCAATCCCTCTGTGCCCAACATAAGTTCCTGCAAACGGCTCTGTGATTATCCAGGTGTTGCCTTGTGATTAAACAGGACCTGTGCAATAATCACTGAGAGCAAGCGGTAAGTATAAGGCAGGGAGGAAAATGACTGTATTCCCCCAGGGATTTTGAATCTCCAGATGGCACTGTAACATCATCCCAAGGAACAGACGGTTTGGTACAATAGCAAATATGGTAACAGATGAGCCAGCTTGCCTCCTGTGCATAATTACGCATCCCATTGAAACTGGGATTTGGAGGCTACCAGTGTATAAGCTGCACTTTCATGTCAATTTAAACCTTAGATATGAAACTTTGTGTATATTGTGTGCAGATCAGCTGGATAAAAACAGCATGCTTTGTCCTAATATCCAGATATAAACCAAGACCTTGCCATTACTGCCAATTAATACCTTCAGTGATGTCCTAGGTTTACATCACAAGTTAAATTCCCTTGATTGCCACTATTGCCCTGGGAGGTAATGCCTCTGTAGTGCAAAGTGCTAGCAGAATTGGGAAGGGCACGGAGTAAATGTCCTGTGTGCCAAGAGTGCTCCAGGTCTGCCTCACCGGTTTGCATCTGCAGCTGCAAAACCCCCCCAGCACGGAGCAGAGCACACAGGATTCCCATCCGACAGCCATACAGAAGGCACTGTAGAGATCTTAGCAAAACTGGGTTTAACCTCCCTCTGTAGGCAGTCATGTCATATTGGGGTGTTAACCTGCCAAGCTCTGTCTCAAAAGCCATGTGATTTCCTGCTGGCTGGCAAAAGCATGAAGAGATCAGTGTTCAGTTAGACACCTTCACATGTGAAATGACCTCCGGTGTGCAGCAAATGCTGCACAAATATGCCACATGCACCAAACAAAAATACAGAAAGCTGAGCTGTGATTTGGCCCACTTATATGAGCAGTGAAACAGAGGGTGAAACCACCAGATACCTTGGAAAAGTCAAATATGCACTGGAAATGTGATTTGATCAAATTCCAAAAATCTGTCAAAAAGAAAGACTCTTCTCAAAGTCCTGCAGGTTCCTCAGAACTGCCTGTATTTAAGGTAGCTCAGCTTTCTTTTTGACAAATTTTTACCCAATAGACATGACAGAGAAATGTCAGCATTTTGCTATGATGGTCTCTGAATGCTGGAGCTGTCCTGCAAGAGAATATAAAAAATATTCTGTGTTTATTGAGCCAGCTTGATTATGACCTGTTAATCATCATTAAAACATCAGCTGGCACAAACCACCTGGGTGACTAAATCCTGACCCTCAGGCAATAAGTAATGAGTACTCATTCCTCCAGGTCCATAAAGCATCTGCTCCATGTAGCCTCAACATTCCCCATCCATTTCTCCTGATTGTGAGGAGCCCCTGAGAGGCAGCAGTAGAGCCAGGCTGTAGCTTTGGGTTTCCAGGGAACCTGGCTGGAACAGTGGTCACAAGGCTGGGCATGGAGCTGCTCTGCACACCCAGTCATGCCACCTGGCACTGCTGCCTGCTTGCCCAGAAATCTGCAGCCTCTCTCTGGTCTCCTCAGTCTTAATATACATTCAGCTTTTGATTTCACTTTGGTTCCTGCCATGCCAGCCTTATTCCCTACTTAAGCAGGACCCTAATGTCCTGAAGTGCTCTACAAAGACCCTACTACAAGAGCAAGATTTCTGCCGCTAGAGAAGGGATGAAATCTCCATCATGGGCAGCTAATCATGAGTGAACAGTACCTCTTATATTTGAACATGATGAGATGATGACAAGGCTTAAATAAGTAGCCATAAAAACATTTTCAGGTTATCTTCAAGTACTGGCACAGCTGAGGAAATTGAAGTGCGCTTGCTGACATTTGGGGAACAAGTTCAATGAGACTATTATGTGCTGAATATTCATCCAAACCCAGTTTTAGGCAGATTACAGTGTCATAAATATTAGATGGAGAGGCAGATTGTGCTCATTTTGCTGTGGTAAGGGAGTTCTAATACAAAACTACTAATGCTTAGCAGGGGAATAATACAAAATCGAGCTGAGCAGTTGAGGCTGGTAGGGACATACATATTAGATTGTTCATTACAATACTGTTCTTACATTTTTAAATCCTCTGTAAAGAACTTGAAGTTCTCTTTTAGTGAAATTGGTTTGTGCTTCAAGCTGTTCCAGCCCCTCGGGTCTATGGCAGACTGTTGTCATTTCTAATTCATCTTCAATTTTATCTGAAAGAGAAGACAGGAAAATATTTTTTTTTTGTTATTGATATATTTTGATATATTTTAATATTAATATTATTAAAGTTGTTACCTTTGCTCTTTTAACAAGATGGATAGGACAGACTGGATTTCAAGAGCAACAGATCAAAACAGAACCCACCAACACAACTGATATGTGTAACTGTTTTCAACCTCTTGAAATAAAAGCCACAAGAGTAAAGCAATAGCTCACATTTCTTCCTGGGCTGCCAATTAGCTGCCCATTCACAAAGTCAAAATGGTGGCAAGAACAGCAGGGCAGCAGCAGACACAATGCTCCAAAAGGCAACCACAGGCATTTCATACCTAAATATTGAAACAGTGTGGAGGAATGGTACTTCCAAAGTACTGGCTTTAGAGAAAGCTGTGCAAATATACCTGAGAGAACAGACATGCTCAGGCATATCAGACAACGACCTTATACTGAGGGTAAACAGTGAGGGAAACTCCTCTGTGTGCTAACCAAAAAGCTTGCCCTAGAGACACTGAGGGTCACTTTAGTCCTAGGAGAAATTCAAATTTTGTCCACAGTTGCAGAATCTGGAATGAATTCAGCTTGAATTTTTAAGGACTTTTTGGGGGAAGAGGTAAAAAATGAAAAACACTTCTATGCATTTTATTCAAGAGTGTTCTTCTAAAAGGAAGAAAAATACTATCACAACCTGAATTACCACAACCTCACTTTATTTTTGATGCATATTTTCCCCTGTCAAACCCATCCCCCAGCAGTGTATGCAATGCCCCCATATATAGATACTTAGTGTTTCTCAGTTTGAGGTTCTCTAAACTTCAAGGACCAGATCCAGCCTTCAGCTGACATGAAAATCCAACCTGATATATATATATTCCATATATTTATCTGGGCATGGGGAAATTGGATGAAATACAGAAACACACACTGGAAAAGGAACTGGGAGGTGGGGGTTTGGAGATTGCAGGCTGCATCTACAAGTGAAAGACTGAATCACAATGAGGCCAGTGTGGAGACCGGAAACTGAACCTTCAGGTGCATGACAAATCCCAGCCATCAGCAAGGAGACGTCCAACTATACACCCCCTCCGAGTTTCCTGCACTTTCAGGCTCCACAATACACACCAAGCTGTCTGGGGAGCATCACCATTTTGTTAATCCGGAGACTCCATTCAAACTTGGTTTCAGAAAAATTAAAAACTCTAAGGAAGGACACATGTATAGTAAAATCCTATTGTATCAATGGAAAACCTGGCCTGAGGGAGGAAAAAGAGTATAAAGAGGGAGTTCTCAGACCAGGCCGGTGGAGCAGATGACCCAGGGACCTGGCATGGGCCAGTCCAGTGTCTGTCTCCCCGTTCGAACGAATTTGAACTTTGCTGTGGCTAAAATCTTTGCTGGTTTCAGTGCAATTTGGTTGTTAATTTGTTGTGTTTTTGTTTCTTTTCTGTATTTCAATTTGCATTAACTAGAAAATAAAATTTGCCTTTTTTAAATTCTGATTCGGCCCACCATATTTATAACACTCATACTCAAAAGTTGCTTGGCATAAAAGCAAACACTGCCCTTATTGTCAAAACTCCACAATTCGTGCCTTGTAAAAACATTTAGGGTTATTTGGCTCAAGCATAATATACTAATTTCTACTGTAAACCAATAATTCAAATAGGAATTTGCAAGGAAATAGAGTCACTGAATAGAGGAAAGGCATGAATTCATAACAGACTGGCTCAGTGAAAGAAGAGACCGGTCCAAAGGTGTATTTTCATAATCTGATTAATTCTGAAGAGGTAGATACACACACATATATATACATACCTATACGCATATTAAATTGAATGTTATTAATGGAGGGCATATATCAGTAAGTGCTAATGGTTAAATAACATTGGTTCATTTTGTCAGTATTAAGAGATTGGTGCAAAATACTGGTGAATTCAGCCATCCTCTTAATCCACTACATTGGCATCATCACAGTCAGATTTTGTAGGTCTTGAACAGATAAAATGTCTTCCTAAATCCTGTTGTGAAGGTCCCTTGCACAGCAGGGGAATAAAGGTGAGAGGCTGTAACAGCACAGGACAGGAGCAGAGTATCATCTGTTCATGGTGCAGAAAAAGGGACTGAAAGCTGGCAAGGGGCCAAAAGAGGCCTGGAGGACACACCTTCCCCACACAAAGGGAAAATGAAGAGTCTAGAAATTACAGCTCCTGTTAGAAGAAAGGAGATGAAAAAGGATGTCTGCTACACGAAAAAACAACATGACATAAGGGGGAAAAGCCATTTTCTTTGCAAGGGAATTAATGCCACAAAACAAAGGAATGCAGAAGCTGTAAAGAGAGAAAAGTGAGGGAAGGAAGTTCTTTAAAATGAGGGACAAGGAATGAGTGGGTGAAAAAAGGAGAGAAAATCCACCTCAATACTCCTCACCCTCCACAAAGATTTGGGATTTTTTGTTATTTGCTTCCTTTCAGTGCTTGCTCTCCACTCAGCTCTTTTCAAACTGTTTCTTCCATTCCCTGATACCCTATAAATTAACCACAGAAATCTCAGTGACAAACCTGGAGATGGGTACTTCCTCCTCTGCCCTCACTATTTATCATGGGCATTGCATTTCCCTTTATTTACATTTTCATTATCATGCTGGCTCAGTCCCTCCAGCTCTTCAGAGGTGTCCCTGTATGAAATACGAGCTCTCGCATTTATAACCACTACAGTTTTATTACACTGAAGCTCACTGTAGGGTGGTGAGTGCAAGCAGAAGTGTATATACATAAACATATGCAAATTTAAACTTTTGATAAGAATGATGCTAAGATATTTTATCTAATACCACATTTTTTCTCAGTTTTGCCATGTTTACAGTTTGCTCCTGAGAGATTTGTTTGTAGGCAACAACCTTGCTGCTGGTTTAAAGTTAATTTTCTTCTTCAGTTCACAGATACATGAACAGACCTTGGGGCTGACTGCACCCACTGTGAGGGGTGAGTGCAGTCACCTCCCCAGCTCAGTGACACATTGTCTAGGTTTGGGAAGACAGGTATCTGCCAGGGAAAGCTGGAGTTTCCCTTGGAATGGAGAATGTAAACTACCCCCCCCCCTCCCCCCCCCCCATTTTCCAATTATAAATTTACAGTTAAAGGATTTTAGGCAAAGATTTGGGGATAGAAATAGCAGGTTTTTTCTAGTGTGTATAACAAAGCGAACAAAACCAACAACTACAGCATTAATAACAAAAACAGTACCAAGAACCTTGAGGGCTTTGCTTCACAAAAAACCCAGAGCAGTTTAGTCTCGGTGCCCTTGCAGGATACTCAGAGCACCAAGCTGGAAACAGTGGAAAAGTCCCAGGCTGGCAACTGGAATGGCAGGATGTCCCGGCAGGGCAGGAGTGGGATGTCCTGGCAGGGCAGGGGGGTGCAGGGTCACACTGTAGCAAAAGAGCAGCTCCGAAGAAGCCGCACCGGCAGAGCAGGGCTGGTCCAACTCCAGCAGGGCAGGTGGAGAAGCTCAGAAATTCCAAGGGAGGGGAGCAGATGATAGTAGTCCCAGGGCAGGAATTTCTGGTGACAGTGAGCTTCTCTCGAAGCAAGCAGCAACCCAGCTGTTCTCTCTCCCCAAATGGCCAAAAAACAGAGACCGGAGCTGCCTCCAGCTCTGTCCTTTACCTGCCCCAAAACTCGTGTTATCCAAACTCTGAGCTTTGGCCACCTCTTGTTTTGGTCAAGTACTCTTAAGTATCCAACATTTAGTCTTCTTAGTAACTTATGGGGGAAAGAATTCTTTAGAGTAAAAAAAAATAAAAAAGAAAATATATAGTAACAAACCTAACCCGCAACACACCTGTAGCTCCTTGGTGCTTACAACATCCTTATCCTTTCCGAGCTGGCAGGACATCCCTGCCCTGCTGATGGAGACACGCACCCAGGGACTGGGCACCATGCCATGCAGCTGCTCACTGAGAGCTTGAAGAGCTTGAACCTTAGCAAAGCTTTTTTTTTTTTTGGGGGGGGGGGGTTATCTGTGCTCACTAATCAGGTGGAAGCAGTAACTAATGCAGAAGTTTTCTTCTGCTTACAGGTACTGATAAATGGTAATTTATTCTTTTTCTGTTTTTATTTCCAACACTTGTTGAAATCATCCCGGGATGAATCCCTCCCACAATAGATGGCTGCAGTCAGTTGTGTCCTAGGCTGAAGATTGTTTATCCAGTACAGAGAATCCTCTTAGCTGTTTTCCTTACCATGTTGTTATAAATAAGCACCATATATTAATCTGGGCATGAGAAATGAAAGATTTACAGGTGGCAGAAAAACGCTGACAGAGTCACCGGAGGAGAAGAGACTGAAGAATGCCAACCCCATCTACAAATGAAAAGCAGAATCACAACAGGCCCCGATGCCAAGGCTGGTTGAGCCATAAATGGAACCATCAGCTCAAAGCTAGCTGAGCCATAAAACCCAGACAAACCAAAACCATCAGCAACAGACAGTCAGGCAATCACCCCCGTGGAGCCCCGGATTCCCCCAAATAAACACCAGGCCATCTGACGAAGGGACCCCACTCTACAATTGAAAATGTTTTAAAGTTAATCCCTGGACTCCATTCAGATTCTACTCAAGAAAAATTAAATCTCAAAGAAAGGACTCATGAATATCGTAATCCTGCTGCAGACAAAGGAAAACCTCGCCTGGAGAAAAATAAAAAGTATAAAAATTGGACCCTAAAAGCAGAGGACGTTGGAGCGAACGGCGCGGGCCAGTCTAGCGTTCGCTACCCAATTCGATCGAATTTTGCCTTTGTTGTAGCTTGGATTTTTGGCTGTTTCATTATAATTTGGCTGTTTGTTTGTTGTGTTTTTGTTTCTTTTCTGTATTCCAATTCGCATTAATTAGAAAATAAATTTTGCCTTTTTTTGAATTCTAATTCAGCTCACCCCATTTATAACAATGTGTTTAAAAATGGAAGAATGGGATATAGCATTTCTTGAGTTCAGATTTATTTCTGCCCATATTTCTGTTATAAACGAGGTGAGCCAAATTGTAATTAAAAAAACAAAATTTATTTTTGCATGACAGCGAGTACGGAAACAAATCACAAAAAAATCATAGCCACGATAAAGACCAGTTCGATCCCGGGAATCGAACGGGGTGAACACGAGACAGGCCTCTATCGCACCTGCCTCCCCTTCATTCACAAAATCCCACCACCGAAGGTCCAGTTTTTATATATTTTAGTTCCCCCGAGGCAGGGTTTCCTTTGTCCACTTGTCCAGGTATTGATATTCCTCGGTCTTCTTTTGGGATTCTGATTTTTCTGAGTGGGTTTTCAGGGGGAACAGAAGAGATGCCTGAGTGACCATGGCAGACCTCATTAAGTTTCTGGGGAAGATGTTTCGATTGTTAGGCATACTTGCTGGCCCATTTCCAGAGGAGCCACATCCATTCATGTGCTGATCCTCTCAATCTTATTCTGACCTGCTGCCCCTCATCCCGGAATTCTTCATTGAACTGTTTTTCCCCGGTTTTATATAATTTTATTTTCAGGCACAAATTAATACACGGAGGTTATTCACAACATTTCTGTGGCTGCTTTAACACAGGGTATGAGGTCTGGGTCTAGTAGAATCACCTGTGGTAATCTTACCGCAGTGTAGGCCCAGGTTAAAATAATCACTTAGGTTTGTGTTTTTGTGCAAAATAGCATCTGTATTTGCTTAGCCCACAGGATATGCACATTTCCTTTTTTAATGAAAACCAAACAGTGACTTCACTTTACAAAGAAAAATAATCTTGACACACTTGTATGTACATGCATATTTTAGATTGTTGCTAATGAAAGAGACTTCATTTCATTGCTCCTTGCTCAAGAGCAGAGAGTGAATTTTCCTTAAGGCAAATCAATGTTTTAACAGAATACACTTTAGAATTACTTAATGAGGCTCGCTTTATTCATCCTTTCGCATTTGTTCCAATTTTACCTTTTGTTATCTTTACAATTTGGGAAGTTCCATACTCAGAGTGCCTGCAAATGGCCCTGCATTTCACACAACAGTTTGGACTGGAAGGAACCTTAAAGATCATCCAGTTCCAACCTCCTATTATGGGTAGGGGCAGCTCCCACCAATCCAAACCCTATTTGTGCACCATCAAACAATTGTGTGCTATTCCCCAGCCACTGCTTCTGCTCTGGGATTGAGCAGACAGAATTCTGAACCTACCCATCCTTGCTGGCGCTGGAAGCTGCCCTGCACCCACGGGCCCTGCCCAGGGCTGGGTTTGTTGGGCCACTCTTGCTGGGGAAACAAGCATCAAACAGCACCTACCACTTTCCTCAGGTGCAGTCCCACAGCATTTCCAACCCATGTGCCTGCCAAATGAGCAATAGTGAAGCTTCATGCAGTGCTAGGGCTGGCCAAGGACAACCCAGAGCCTCAAACAGTTTAAGGGTGTAAATGATGATTTTAATAAAGATCCAAATGACTCTGTCCCCTGCATCTGAAGGCTGCAAGGTGAAAATGCAGAACACCAGTCTCCATGGTTCATGGGAGGACTTTGACAAGAAGTTGCTTATAATAAATTCACTTTTTCTTAAGGAAAAAATTCAAGGCATAAAGTGCAGCTAATGTGCCCAGTGTTAATTGTAAAACTGACAGGCATTAGATGAAATAGGTAATTTTACAAACACTGAAGGGGATTAAATTACATGCAAGAATTATTAGACTGCATCTTGATTTTATTAAAAAAAAAAAAAAAGGAGCAAGGACCTGAAGAAAGAATTAACTCTAGTTTACCCACAGTATACTGAAATGAATCTCCAGACTGAGTGTGCTCTTGGGCCTGTCTTGCAGGAAGCCAGTCTTGCCTGTGGGAGATCAACTGCAAATATTTGGAAATTTCCTGAAGAGAAATAATTCAAGGACTGAGTATGTAAGAGCTCACTACGGCAGGAGCTGGGCGAGAGCTTTGGGATGTCCCTGGGGCTCTGAGCATTCTGATCCCTGGCCCCGCCATCCAGCAGCACATTCCTGTGCCGTGCCATGCGCTTCCTCACTGGACGCTGTCCCAGCCTGGGGACGCTGTGTCCCAGCCTTTAAGCGACTCCGCCTGGCACATCCCGCACACCCCGGGAGCCGCGCAGGGACAGAAGTGGCAGCTCAGACTCAGCTGTGATCCCAGAAAAGGGGCAAGGAAAATCTGCTCATAGCAAGCAGCAGTTAAAAAATAGTACAGGGGTACCTACTGGGGTACCTACTGATGTAAATATTAAACACAATTAAAGTTGATCAGCCATTATTATTATTATTAAAAATAATTATAATTATTATACTGTCTGGCTGGAAAGATCAAAAGGGACTCACTCCAGGCAATAACCCTAAAAGAGAGTGGTGTCTCCTTATCCACTCTCTTTTTTTTGATATGACTTTTTGACTCTTTCAGGTCTATTTTGAGTTGGATTTGATAGTCCTTGGGGGTCTCCTCCAACTCAGAATATTCTGTGATTCTGTGATTTTCACAACTAAACCAACAACATCAAATTCACTTTACAAACAGCCAAGCTTAGCAGGGTTGCTCTGCCTATGTGAACTTGCAACACCACCACTTGCTGAGAGAAGATACTTGAAAACCCAACAGCATATTAAATTCCAGGATGAAAATGGCTAATAATAATATAATTACTAAAAAATACATTTTTTAGATTTCTTGTCTAATCCTTACAATAAACTATCCACAATGTATAAATATTGTCCTCTGCCTCTCCTTTAATTATTTTCACAGTTGTATACAGGGATGCAAAACCAGTGTTATTCTCCAAAAAAAAGGAGGCACCAGAATTTTCAGGTACCTCCCAAAGCTGTGTACTTAGCTGGCACAGAGCTAAGATCAGGTACAATGGTTTGAACATGAAAGATGCAATGCCAAATTTGAATTCAGATGTTTCTGAAGACACTGTCATTAGAACTGTTCACCTGTTCACAGTTCACCTGTTATTAAAACTATTTTTGTTGTGACCATTACCAGAGGAGGAGACTGCCAAGTGTCCTCCCAGTGCACACAAGGGATATGCAGGCAGGAGCCACTGGCTTTAAACTGGTTTCCCCAGGTGGGAAATGCAGGTTGAGCTGGAACCAAGGCAAGATTACGATTCCAAAGCAGCAAGAGAAAAGAGAAACCAAGAGAATGTCAAGCAATCAAGCATGATGCTTTTTTAGAAGAAATATCAGAAACTCTTCAGAGGACAGTTCATTAAACAGTTGTAAGAAACTTCTGAATTATGAATTAGGTAAGTGAACTTATTTTTTTTCCTTTTATGGAATAGGTAATTTATCAAAAAACCTGTGATGAGCCATGAAAAATGGACTTATTCTCTCTGTGAATTATTGCTGTCAATGCAGGGGGTTTTTTGTTGCTCTTTTTTTTGTCATTGAAAAGCAAATCAGACACTTCAAGTTCTTGATTTATGACTGCACCAATTTCCATTTAGGTCTAGCTTTGAGTTAGGAAGTGGGTTTTGGAAGAACAATAATCAGTGACTATATAATGGCGTGAAATCAAGCAATCAAAAATAGTAATTAATTCAGTGCCTAATTCAAGAACATTTTATCCCTGAGTTATTATGGGAAAAACAGAACTCTGTATTTGTACATTCAGGCAGGGTTTAACTACAATGTAAAACCTAAGGGTATTTTCCCCCCTCAGAGGCACCTTTTTTGAACAGGTGGGATTACACACACGTGGTACGGGCTGCAGACTTGACCGGAGAACTTATAAAACATTCAGAGAAAGAAGGTGAAGAGGTAATGACACAGGGACAAACATAAGTTAAACCCCATAAACCCTTATAAGAGCACTCCCAATCACATACAGTGTTTAAGGGCACAACAGCAGTAGATCACAAAGTTGTAGCTTTCATTCTGGACTGGGACTTCTCACCTGGAGACAGAGAACTTGTACCTCTAAGTGTGTGTGTGTGTGTTCCCTTTCCACAGAGGGCCTGGCTGTGCCCTCCCCAAGGCATCATGAGTGGGGGAAGCACCAAACACAGATCTTGGGAGATTCAGGAGCAGCCCCAGCTGGGGACAGCCAGAGCACTTTTTCAAATTTTATTCCTCACAAAAGTTCACATGACTGTGATACAGCCAGAAGCCATCTCCTCCCTGCACCATGTTTGTGGTCAGTTTGTCAAAGTCTACGGACAGCACAGCAGCTCTTTGCAGCTTTTCCTCTCTGAAGTTACACAGTTCCATAAAATTTCACTTTTTCACTGGGGAACTATGCAACAAATGAGCAGAGCTCAGATACATCCATGCTAATAACCTACACTGCAATTCTCCACAACAGCAATTTCATGCTAAGGATCTTTAAAAAACAATGAGCTGTTTTATCTACTTTGACTTTAAATGTCAATTTATGATCAGTTGGTTTGGATTTTTTGCTGTTGTTGTTTTTTAAATGAAGCTTTGGTTACGGTTTTTGAAACAGAAATATTTATTTTCCCAAGCTGAAAACATGGGTTTGCTCACACTTATTAAGGAAATTTGTGTGTGTGTTAGCATACACTTCCATTTCAGAAACAGCAGTGTATAAAACAGAACTTGCCACAGAAATATAATGCAACAGTGGCAGTGTGAATGTGGGAGCAATTTTCCTCTTTTAGCAGGCAGACCACTGCATTACAGCAATGCACCTGTGCAAAGACTAGAAAAAGAACAAATTGGTTTGGTCCCTGTAGAATTGAGGAGAGAAACACCGCTATAAATGACTACTCTGCAGATCTCATCCAAATGAGCCAGTACTTCCCAGAAGATCACTTTTCCTACTTCAGAGAACTGTTCAAGTTGAACAGATTGCTCCAAAATGTGAAGCATAATTAAGCAGAACACAAGTACCAATTAAGCTCTATTTGCACAGAAGAAACTGCTCAAAAAGTATTGTTCCAATACAGATCCAGATGTTTCAGTAAGAGGAAATGTCCTGGAATGTATGTGGTGCTGTGAGCAAGCTCTCTGCTGACACATGGGGCACAGCCGGCAGGGTGAGGACAGCTCAGGGCCACCTGCTGGGCACAGACTGTGCTCTGGAGATGTGCTTGTATGGGCAGCACCCGCACTTCAGGCATTAAAATGGATCCTGATCTCGGGCAACCAATAGTGCCTGGATGTCTTCTTCATAGAAATATTTATGTCCCAGTTTTTGGTTTGTCAAGAAGCAGAACCAGAAGGGAGGTTTCAGGACACTAAGATAAAAGGACGGTGCCCGAACCACCCTGCTGCCACCTATGTTCCTTTAAGTACAGACTACATACTTCTTCCTCACTCAGATAAAGCTGTGTTGGTACCTGTAATCACTCGTATTCTTCTCTCACAGAGCATTTTGAATGCAGGCAGCTATAAATCAGGTACTGGTTTTTATACATACACACCACTGCCCAGGATGAGAGCATTCACTCGCTGAAACTTTTTATCCAAATAAATGTCAGCTCCTGATAGCAATTAAGAAAAATTAGAATACCTCATCCACTACACTATATTCTTTGGTATCAGTAAGAATCCAATGTGAAAGCAGGAAGTTTTTTCAAGAGTCCCTGTAGCAGTGCACATTTTGAGTTTTCTAATGTTCTGTATTGTTATATGTTTGTAATGGTTTATTCCTACACCCCCATTCCCAAACCTCCCGATGGTGTTTCTCTTGTGATAGGCCTTGTAAATTCCCTTGCAAGATATGGAATATTCTGGGGAAAAAGCCCTAGGATTTGACAAGGTACCCTGGTACCACCTTCTTTCATTGTTCTGTTAAGTTTCCCTGTTCTGGGTCACACCTCCCCTCCCTTGGGATTGGTTCCAAGTTCTCCCCTGCTCAAGGTACACCCCCTGTACTTAAGGTGAGGACAGAGGGGCTGAGGGCGCTCTCACTCTGCCACTCTTGCCCTCTCTGCTCTGCTCATCTGCACATGAGAGGTAACCCGGTGGAATAAAGCCAGGTTGTTATAAAAATGATACATATTGATTGGGGGGTTGAGAAATTAAACTCTAAAAGTTGTCAGAAAACACAGGCAAGAGGCAAGAGGCGACCGTGGAGGAATGCGGGGCAACATCTACAAGTGAAAAGAACAATGCCAGCTCAGCCCTCACAGCTCTCAACAGCCAAGATTATACCTGGGCTTTCAGAGGAGAATGGGCCCATCCCCGGACCAAATAGCCGAAACTGCTTCCATTCAAGAAGGGACCCCAAAAACTTACATCTGGATGTCGGGGGACAGGGACCCTCTCTGCAACTGAAAGCAGGCTGAGCTAATCCTCGGAACCTCATTCGGATTCGGCAGAAACACCATCAGAAATTGAATGAGAAGACCATTTCCAAGGAAAATCCTGGCCCGAGGAAAAATAAACTGTATAAGAACTGGACCTCGGGAGCAGCATGTCGGAGAGCGGATGATCACGGACCCAGCGCGGGCTGGCCTGATATCTGCCTCCCAGTTCGATCGGACTTTGAACTCTGCTGTGGCAGGAACCCTTGTCGGTTTCATTTCGATTCGGCCAAATTGCGTTATTTTACTTCTTTATTTTTTTTATATTCGAGATCTCTATAATCTATCTAATCTGCAGAATAATAAAGTTTAGATCTTGATTAAGAGATCTGTGTCCGGACTTTTATAACAAGGGGAAACCCAAGCGAGAGTCCACTCTTTTTTCCACACCGTTGACCACGCTTCATCCTGAGTTCAGACCCACCAAGCCTTCCTTATATAGTTGCCAGAGAGCTTGCTAGCCGGTGAAGCAGCTCCAGGACCCAACTATAAATCCCAACAGTTTATTCTTTACAAGGAATCCATTTGCCCTTTCCCCAGTGCCATACCTTGTGGTGATGCTCCCAAGAACAGCTGTTTCAACCAATTGCCTTGGCCACAAATCCTTTCCCATCCTTCACCCTTCAACTTCCCTCAGTGTCCTAGTCCTGGCTAGGAGAGGGTCAACTTTTACAACAGCCAGGAGCGGTCCACCTGGATCCTGGGGTTATTCCTTCAGGAAGGGAGTGGGTGGACTGAGGGGTTTGAATTGTTTGCCTGTCCTGTACACTCAGCATTGTTGTTTTTACTGTTCGTTTTCTTATTTCATTGCTGTTTCTAGGGAATTGTTCTTATCTCAACCCATGACCTTTTCTTTTCTGTCCCTTCAATTCTCCTCTCCATCCCACTGAAGGGAGAGGGAGGAAGTGAATGAGTGGTACATGGTCTGGGATGTTTCAGTGACAGCACCAGAGCAGGGGTGAAACAGACCTCCCTGAAATCCCATGCAAGAGCCAAACCACAAGCAGCTCCAGCCAGGCAGCAAAGCAAACACGCAGGGAGTTGAAAGTCCAGCAGACAAGATAGAAGAGTTTCAGGAAACAGACAGTAGCTTAACAATTTCCTAAACCTGGCCTATCTAGTGGTGCTGGGAACATTACAACTTGGTTCTTGTGGCAAAAGGTTATTTGGGACAAGCAGAAAATTTCCTTCTGTTTTTCTGTGTCCTTATTCTGCTTCTCCTGGAAGGCCAACAGGGACAATCTAAGACGCTCTACTAGGATGTAAATGCAACCAACTACACATTTGATGAGTTGCCATGAAGCCAAAATACTTAAGTTAAAACTTCACCATGCTCAGGGTTAGAAGATTTAGATTCCACTAATCTGTCTAAGGATCATTCTGCTTCTGAAACTAAGTAATTCTCTGACTAGGAGAGGAAGGCCATGAGGTTTAAATCTTCCCAGGCTGGAGTCAGGCTTTGATCAGTCCCTTAAAAGCATTGGCAAATTCAGAGACCTGGTCTGTTTTTGAAATACCACCAACACAGAGTGATTTGAGACTAATAAACACCAGTGCTTTAAACACTGGAGCTGTTCTGGTTGACAATATCTGAGGACTTCTGCGGGCAGAAAACAAATACACAATTAGGAATATGACCAATGCCAGAATGCAGCTTATTAAATTTTCATGCTGACTCTGATTACTTTCATTTAGAACCACAGATGTTACACCAGGATGAGGAGATAGAGTGCCCATGAGTACTGGGAAATGGCTGGCAATACAAGCAAGATGTGGAAAAGAGTCATTAGAGCAAGTGTTGCACACATGTGCGATGATCACTTTTACCAGTCAGTTGATTTTAAAGATGCCACAAAAATATTTGAATATATTAAATTTCATAATTCTGGTTGTTCCATTCTGTTTTAAGGAAGTAAGATAGCACCTCTAATGCAATCCATAGGAGGAAATATGCCAAAGAGCAAGAGTCACAAGGAACAGGTTGAGATGAATGTACCATCATGGATAAATTAATCCCAGAGCCGAACACAAAGAAGCCCTATGGCTCTTTCCCTTTTGCATTGTGCTGTGACATCAGGGTGGGGACCACCAAAGGGTAAAGGCAACCAAGACCTACAACAGGTGATGGGAACTTCTGGTCTTGGATCAACCTAGGGAAGCCTGATCAGTGTGCAGGTGCACACTGCTATTTATTCTAGGGAGGAAGAAATACTTAGCTTGAAATATTTTAAATGGTGTGTATGAAGAATAAAGAAGAAAATATTCCCTTTCAGAATGCTTCAGATTTCCTCTTGCAATGTCAATACTCCTTTTATACATCTACATGAAATTTAGATAAGTTTTGGCCTAATCCCAGAATAATAGGACAATGGAGAGCTAGAGCACTGGTATGTGCAAAGACACATAAATGGAGTCTCTGTGAGCTGCCAGTCCTGCTCTGGCACCTGGGAGCCCTCACTCCTGCCCTGGGGCAGCTGGAGCAGCCCCAAAGTGTGGGCACAGGGCACCGCTGCCCCTCTGACCGTAGGGACGGGTGTGGCAGCTCCACCTTCACTACAGGATCGTTTGTGCCTAAACCCCAGCTCCCTCAGACACACTCAGCCCCTGCACAAGGTGCAGTGACAGACCCCAGCACTGACATTGCCACAGCCACATGCCTGCTGTAGGGAGCCAAGGACTGCCACAGCACTGCTGTCAGGAAGGGTGGTAACATAAAATGGACAAATTACGTGTTTTACTCTTTCAACTGTGTGAAGCCTCCTTTTAAAAGAGAAAGAATTAACTTAAATTAGGACTTAATTAAGATACATTAAGATTAATTGGGACTTAATTATGATACATTTGGATATGCATCCTCAATTCAAGGTTCCCATGTGTGGGTTTAAGAATTGCAGAAGAAGGCTTAAAGTAGTGTTAATTATGTTGCATTTATATTGACTATTTATATAGCTATCCCTTTCCAATTATAAGCACCTCTAACTCAATTTCTTCAAGAAAAGCAGCCTTACCCTGAAATTCCTGAGGATCCTCTTCAGCCAAAAGAAATCTCTCCCCCTACAACCATAAATATATTAAACCAAGTGAAATTATCCCATGTAGTGGTGCAAAATTCGGGTTTTTCCAATGTTTTGTATGTTTGTAGTGGTTTGTCCCTGTCTCCCCCACCCCCACTCCCCCC
>VZDJ01000078.1:236653-264391 GCA_008694505.1 Cyanoderma ruficeps | reverse complement strand
CCCCCCCCCCCCCAAAACCCCCTAATGGTATAGCCTTGACCCTGGTGTCAATCACCCTGCTAAAGGCAAAAGATTCTGAGGATGATTTGCCCAGGTAATTAGATGCCACCTACATCCTTTGTCTTTTTAATTTACCTTACTAACAATTGGTCCCTGGCCCATTCCTGTCTGGAGACCTGCCCCTAGGTACTTAACCTGGGGGCAGGGGAATTTTCTCTCTCTTGCATGTGGGCTCTGGACCCTCTCTGCCTTCCACCTACCCTGGAGAGGTTCTCTAGAGAAATAAACCATCCGAACCCAGCGAGAGCCGCTCTCTTTTCTCAAGCCGCAACCATGCTTCAGCCGGAGATTCAGAACCTCCAAACCTCTGACATACAGATTTCCCAGGGCGAGCTAGCCGGTAACAGCAGTCCGTGATAAGGGATTTCTATAATCCCAGATTTCAAAACATGACACTTTAAAATTGCTTTCTTGTGGTTCTCACATGCTTCCAAAAACAAGGACACAACCAGGAAAGCACAGGCAGGTCTGTATCTAGATGAGTGATTCTTCCTATCAGTGAGAATGGGTTCAGCATCAGTGGGGGAAGCTGGAGCAGAACTCTGATTTTAAGACTTACTAGTAACAGTGTGTCCATGAGACTTTGGCAAAGCTGTGAAAAAGATGAGCAATTCTTAACATCTCACCAGAGCAAAGCCATCCCAGATACTGCCCTGGAGCTGGTGGAAGGACGTATCTTCAAAACCCTCATGGGCGCTTCCAGAGTTCACACGGTCAGCTTCAGGTCACACACTTCTCATTCCTTCCAGCTGAGTGCCCCCTTCCCTTTCCTGCCTCCTCCTGCAGGGAGAGGAGAATCTCCTGCCCTGGCTGGACATGCTGCTTTGGGGCTGTTCACCTGTTCTCAGGATGCTGATGCTCACAGGCACTGCTCACAGGAGCTCACTGCAGCAATGGGAACAGAAACCACAGCTGACTGCTCCTCACAGGCCAGATGAAAAATTACTAAGCACATCTGTCTGCAAGATTTCAAACACCTTTTGTGTAATGATGATCTAAGCCATCTTTAATGGTAAAAGCCAAAAACCTATTTTTTAACCTGGCCGTGTCTCTTTAAAGTTAAAGCTGTTTTCACACTATTTAACTTCTATAATTTAAATATGTATAGCAAGGGGAAAAAAAGCTCTACACTTTTTCTGCTGCAATAACAAACCACATTTATTTCATCTAAAATTTACCACCATTATTTATTAGCAGGCAGAAAGCTTCTGGGTATAATAAAAATCTGGTACATAAAGCTGCAGCTTGCCTGAGGAGATGGGGAATTAACTGTAACAAATCTCATTTAAAGAGCCTCATAGTATCACTTTAGAAATACTAAAAAGAAGGGGGAGAAACAAGAAGAAAAAAAGATTTTTTCTGATGATAAAAAAATGAAAAATCACAAAATATTTTCTGTTCTTTCTGCTAGATTCTCATATGAAAACAAAAGACAAGTTTTCCTCTCATGGCTACATTTAAGAGTATACGTGGAAGAAATGTTTTCTTTTCCACACTTGCTAACATTTTACTTCTTGACAGATAGCAATTATGTCTGATGATGATTTCTTCCTGAGTGTCAGATTATTACATTCCTATTTTAGAGACTTGATGACCACCACACACAGGAGGGGTGTGGTGGTGTGTTCTGTACAATAAGTTTGCTGTAAGTCTAGGGTTGCACAAAATGGCTTTTCTTTGTACCCTTGTTCAGTTTGCTGTACCCCAGTTTCTCTTTGTAACCCTAAGTTGCCACTTTTCCCCACAGCCTTGCCCAGATACAGCTCCTGATTGGTTTGCTTTTCCCACCTTGGCTGCCGGTCCATCAGGTGTCAAGAGACTTTCCCACCCTTGCCCAGATACAGATTACACTTCAGACTTCTGTTTCAGTCTTCAGGAGGCTGGATTGTGTTTTTTAAACACCTTGTTTTAGAAACACTCTCTCTGCTAAACAAAGTAACCTGCATGGGACTGATGTACAATTCTGCCTGAATCTCTCATCACCCAACAGCTCTTCCTTTCCATAGTACATCTGAGGAAAGTCTTGCAAGGAAAGAGACAATAAACAGTGGGAGAACAGAAAGCCAGACTCATGAGGTATAGAGTTTGGTCTGTAACAATCGATCACAGACACTGTAACACAGACACTTGTAATCTATCAAGAAGCCTGACAGCTGGTTCAAGAGCATCGGGAAATCTACCCTCCACAGCGAATGTTTCCGTGGTTATAAATGAAGAATAACTTTGACAGCTACAAGCTCTGTACAAGGACAAATTCGGCTCCAGTGATGCTGCCATTTAGTTTAGAAATTGTTGTGCATGTATTTTTCTTGAATCACATTAGCTTTTCCTTAAAACCAACCCCTGCCTTGCAGGCAGTGCAGGTCCCAAAGCTTGAACCCTTCTCCCCTCTGGCTGCCTGATGCCTTTACCCCTGCTGCAGCTGGATAGAATGCAGATCCCCATAGTCAAGGGCAGCACCCAGCACCACATCCTGGCTCAGGGAGCTGCACTTCTGACATGTGCACCCACCTGGAGCCTGCGAGTTTGCAAGGTGGATTTGAGGCAGCATTTACAGTCCACAGTCTCTCTTGCAGCTCTAGAAAATGGGTAAAGCATAAGCTCCCCCTCTTCAGAAATATCTTAGACCAGCTTATCAGCAGTGCATTTTATCTTGGAAAAAAACTGAAGCCAAACAAAAATTCTTGAAATAAAACTTAGGATTTCCATCAAACTTTACACAGTTCTATTCATTTTATTTTAAAATAGTCTACAGAATATGAAGTGCTTCTAACAACCTTCTGCCCATCAGATAAAGTGATGGATGTAGGGAGGGAGTCTGAAGGGATAGAGGCAAGATGCAAGGGAAGAAACATAGGCAGGTACAAACTCAGGTACTGTTGCATTTTTATATACGTGGGGAATTAACAGAAACACAACAATCATGGAATATGGTGTGGGATATGTTAGAAGTTTTGCTGGGGTATATTTGTATAATCTTTTTGTATGTCTACCATGTTTTTTTAAGAAAGGTTCATTTCAAGTTGTACTTAGTAAAATACCTTAGTAAAATACCTCATGATCGTTATCTATCTCTTGCATCACTATTACAAAGGTTTGCATTTTTAAACCTTTAACAAACTTCTAAGTCAGTTCAGCACCCAAGTTCTTCAAACATTGAGGCATAAAACACAATAAGCAGTTCTACTTCACACACTAGTATACTGTTTATCTTCCCCTCAGCACTCTGCCCATCCCACTGAGAACACATCCCGTTCTTCTTCTTGTGGCCATCTGCTCCAGAATTTCAAGGAGGGCACTTCTATATTTCCAGTCATGATCAGTCCCATACCAGCAATTAAAGAACAGGACATGGGGGAGGGCATTGCCGAAGGAGTCAGTCAGATGACACCTCCTACTTTCAAATTCCTTACAGAGCATTAATATGTACTGTAGTCAATCCTAAGCAAGGGGTTTGAGGCAGCCATTCCTGCCCTGCCATGTGCTGCCTGTGGGGAGCTGACACTGCACCAAGAGCTTTGTACTACACAGAAAGAGAAAGGCAAGAAGGTAACAGTTCCTCAACCAGAACCTCTGTAAGACAATTTCAAACATGAGGCTGTGTGGAAAGTGTCCTGTGATATTCTCATCCTGTTTTCATTTCCCGTTTCCCAGGACTGGTGATCACTGTGTTTTCTCTACCTTTCCCTAACTGGCCCAAAAGACAGGCCCTTCTATTTTCTCCTGTAAGGGAGAAACAGCTAAAGGAGAGGGAGGGATACAGTAGTATGTAATTTTTTTCACCTTTCATTTCAGTTCTTGCATGCTTTCAACATGGGTCACTGAAAGGCCAGAACTGCTGGAGAATGTTTGTTGGAGTGGTTCCTTGTGCAGAGAAGAGAAACAGAACACATTACATCTTCATTCCAGTAATGCTTTTTGGCTCTGTCTCACATATCATTCACTCCTGGAAGCTGGGGAAAAGAATTGTCTATAAAGGGGCTGTGAGTCAAATGGAAACTGACTTGACAGCTGGAAAGGACTGAGAAAAGGCCTGGAGATTCCTACTGATGGGTATCAGTAAAGACAGATGCAAAACGTTACAAGTTCGACAACAGAGCAAAGCACGCAGGTACAGCTGAAGATCTGCACAGGATCCTGAGTCAGGAGCTGAACAAAAATGACTGGTCTCTCAAAAGGCTGCAAAGCCAGCACCAGAAGTTAACACAGGAACAGGCTTTGCCAGCTAGTTTTTTCTCTGTGTGGTTTTGTTTTTTTTTAATTAGTAGTATTCTTTATTTAAACAGAACAAAAGAATACTGTTTAAGTAAGCCTGTTCCATCTTCAGAAGAGAACAGTTCTAAAAGAAATATATGTAGCCAATTGCAGTGCCATATTTTAGTGTTACTAAGCACAGCTGAGAACACACCTAGAATTTCTAGGTGTTTATAAGTAAAAGCAGTGATCATTTCCAGTGAGCATAAAGATGTTAAAAATACTTACATTGCAATGTAAGCATCCACTTTGCCTTTTCCATTGCTGCCACAGCACATCAAAGAAGATAACCTAATGTCACCTTTAAAGATCTCTGACTTATTGAAATCTGTATTGCATGACATTAACAACCACCCACATTATAATAATGTTCTATTTTCACATACAAATAATTCTCAGCACAGGAACAGAGTCAAAAGGGAGAAACACAAGCTCATATAATAAGTACCAAATAAATATATCTTGGTTTCCAAGTGAACTATTTTGCAGTGAGAAACACAGAATTCCAATAAAAACTATTCAAATCTGATTAGGTTTATAATACTGTATTTCTATGTGTAGGGCAGCCCATGCATCAGAGCTCTGTGTAGCAGTAACTGTGATCCCTTACAGAGGGAAATGCACCCCCTCCTGCACCTGCACGGATGGAGAAGACACTGACTGCTGACCACGAACATGCACAGCTCTTCCATGATACAATGTGGGCTATCTGCTCACTTTTACTCATTTCACTTTCACACAGATGCCTTTCTCACCTGTCACATATTTGACTTTGCTGGGCAAACACTAGGGAGACTCTTCTACGAAAAGTAATTGCTTCAGGAACCACACACACTGGAATTATAGTAATTAGGTCTGCAAAGGAGGTGTATAAACATTCTTGCAGTTACTGCAAGGCAAATGAAATAGCAATGCAAATTCCTCAACATTTGACTTGGCAGCTTATTTTTAAAGCAAGCATTTCTACTCCATTGTTTGAAATTAGTTGTCATTGTTGGAGATCTTAATCTATTTGTAATTATGCAATTGCAATCCAGTGACATTCTAGGACTAAACTAAAAGCTCCCACAATATTCATTTTGTAATAAGGAAATCAATCATATAATAACAAATAGATGCCAATTTACATATCTTAATAGAAATCACTCTTAATTAAGCAATTTTTATTATTTTTATTCCTGATTCTGCAGGAGAATTTCTACAATTATGGGACAGCATGGATTTTACTGTAGCAGGGCTAAAATTCCATCTCCTGTTCTTAATCCAGTAAAATAGATTTTAATATATAAATTTTCTTTACTTTTTGAAAATTTTGCCAGTCTGTGCTAACTCATATTTTGAAGAAATCTGAATAAAGTAACATAGGTGTTTATGCTAGTATTTTATCCTTACTGTTTCCTTTGCTAGATAAACCTGACACAGTGATTAATGCAAGAACACAATCAGTGACTTGGGGGTCCCTTTGTTTTAAAAAATACCTCATTTGAATAATAAAGAAGTTTTTTGCTTTAAAATTTCAGTGATATCGATATCCCTTTATGAAAAGATGAACCCCAAAGCACACTTCATTGTTAAAATCTGTGTGCTTTACTTATCCAGGAAAACCTTTAAGAGAAAAAGGTTCATTACTTTAATTTGAGTTCATTACATTGATCCGCTACAAGTCAAAGGGAGACCAAATCTTCCAGCTGGTAAAAACAGAAGTATTTCTTAGGTTATTTTGCTGAAATGTCTGGAACAACAATTACAGTGAAGTTTTGTTTTGTTCACATTCAATTCATCATGTCTTCAATCTGCAAATGTCACAACAAAACCCTTGTAACCTCACGAAGTCACACATCTAATTATCAGTTCTGGTTCCATTATCCCAAGAGGGCCTTTCCTTTTTCAAGTTTGGTACTAATTTATTTTCAATAGAGAGCAAGAATTAACAGAAAGGAAAAATAATTAGGAAAACTTAAAAAATAATACACAAGGGAAAAACCATCACAGCTTCAGATTCTCTCTGGCAAAGGCAATCAAAAGCAAACAAAAGTGCTCAATAAAGCAAAATGCAGAATTGCCTCTTTGCAGCTTGTAAGATTCTTAATAAAGATGAAGCCCACACTGAGAATCTGTGCACTGACAGACACCACTTTCCTCCACAGCCATCTGCTGCCTACACTCACATGCATTTAAACACAAGCAAACAGCAGCTGCAAAACTGGAGTTCTCTTACCATCTGATAAGTCAATTAGCCCGAGGTAGTGCAAAAGTTTCAGAGAGGAGCACACCACCACCACAATTCCTAAAGTCTGGAATCCCTCTGACTCGCCTTTAGTCCACATCCTGCAAGGTACCATGCAGACACCACTAGTGTGCCTGCAAACAACTGCCAAACATCGGAAGCTGAGAAATCCTGTTTCAAGCTTTCCTTCCTGCTGCTCAGCTAAGTGCAGAGCACATTCCCCTCTCCCTCCCTCTCTTTCCCAACCTCTCCCCNTTTTTTTTTTTTTTTTTTTTTTTTTGGAACAGGCAAGCAACAGCTGCATTCAACCATAACCTATGGTTATGGTTTCACCTCAGAGTAATTCTCTCAGGAGTTTGCTCAGCTCCAGAACAACAGAGCACTGTGCTGCTAACCTCAGCAACATCTCACACATTTTTTTTTTTAAATACCATGATACCAGTTGCATTTGAGATTTTCTCAGTAATTCTGCCAATGCAGATGCTTTTTGTCAATGCCTCTTCTGTAGTGCATAAGAGAATAAGGGACACTGTAGGAAAGGAAAGGGCTTCCCTTTTCTTAATGCCTCCCCTCCCCTACAACATGCTGGGATAAACAAAATCACACTTCCCACATCTGTGCATGCACCCACACCCAGCCCAGGAGCTGCAGAGTAATTCTGTCTATTAGAAGCTCCCCTGGGGTACAGCTGGACAGCCAGGAGTGCACCCCAGCATCTCCAATGCAGCCACACCAGGGTGGGCCAGGCTGTCTGAACAAGACCCCCTTTGCAGGTAGAAGAGTAATTTCCACCGTTTCATCTCAGTGTTTCCCCAAGCTGCTGGCACTGGGCAGCACTGTGGACTGCTCACAAGCCAATTATGTATTTCCTCGTTATCACCACAGATGAGAAAACACTTGGCAGAGTGAGCTTTCATCAGGATGGCAGATGCAATACTGCAACACCAGTAAAAGCTGGGTTTTTCAAGCATGCTATTAGATGCTGGTATACCCATGCAGGATGTTCAGGAGAACAGAGCTCACCAATGCCTTTTATTTTACAGGACTCAAAGGCTGCTGCATCACTATACTCCATCCCAGTCCAGGCAACCAGTAGCCCCTCTTCCCTGCAGTCCCCAGTGAGCAGGGCAGGCTGCCTTTCACCCACCACACTGGTCCACAGCCTTTCCTGGTGCTGCCTCTGCCTTAAACTGCTGTCGAACACCAACATCAGGTGCAGAATCTCAACAGGATTTTGTGTATCACAGTAACCAAATACTGCACTTGAATTGCTGAGAGAAGCTTATAGTGAGGCTAGGTTGGAGGTGCAGAGTACTCACACACACTTGAACTATCAAGTCAACAAATAATAAACAGTTTAATTGAATTTGAGCTTTGTTTTTGTATGCAGGTGAGCAAGGAGGAGAACACATTAGCAAATGTGTTATGAGGGTTGTCTGCCATGGGCATCCAAGCCTTCCCAGAACTCAGTGGCATCATATCAAAGCCGCTTCTGATGAATACTTTAGACCAAAAGACTTTTTAGTGCTCTGTAGCACCTGCCACATTAGGTTTTGATTGTCCTGGCTGTATGACTGGCTGCAATGCCACATCATGCTTCATATCTCCCCAATTAACACATCCAGCATTAAAACTATCAAGGATCTGAAATTACTGTCAAATCTCTCACAGATAAAGAGAGAAAAATTTGAAATAGTAACATGATAAGCAGACCTCAAAACATTTAGATAATTTCTTGGTTTACCATGCCCTGTTCCCATTAAGAAACCAAAGTAGTACTACACAAAACCCCCAAATCAACCAAAAATCACCCCCCATCACATGAAGTTTGGACAGGCATAATGATCACAAAAATAGCCAGGTTCTTTCCTGTCTATAGAAAGGATATTTGTCAGATTTACTGGCTGTCTGGTGGCTTTTGCATTGTTTTCTCAGACTCCTTAAGTTGACAGATCCTAAAGAGTACACAGAACGAGAGCCCACTTCACCCACTTGTTCACAGGCACTTTGTTTACTTACAGATACATTAAGTCTCAAAGTTTCTTCCCAGCAATGCACAAACCTGCTGAATCCAGTTATCACTAAAAAAAAAAAAACAAGGGAAACTCAAAAAATGATGCTATAATGAGTAATGAAACTCAAAGCACCTGGCTCCCCAAAGGTGTGTCTTGATTCTAATTCTATGGTTCTCTCACTGTAATATCTTAACTCCTAAAGCAGCACCTCAGCAAGAGAAGGGGGGAAGGACACAGGAAAGTGTGAGTTCCATTGCTTGTTATACTGCAATCTATGCCCAGTCCAACATGTTTGATGCTTTAAGTGTTCCGGATTCAAGCAGCTTCAAAAGAGCATGCAGTTTTGTTCCCTCGACTGCTCACTTCTTGAAGAATTAGTGCATGCCAGAAGCTCAGAATTCATTTGACAATATATCCAATGCTGTGAAGGCCAAATCATGATTTTTCTGAAGTTGAGTCAGTTTTCAAACAAGCATGGAGGGAATGTTGAATGAGAATTTTCCCATTCAGGATGTTCAGGCTGTTTAGGGATTATTCTGATGCTGGCAGTTCCTCCCGGATGCTGCTTTTTCTCTCTCACTTCCCAAAACTACTTGAAATCATCACTTGGTTTATTGTTCACCTCCTCATTTCTGCCCCAAGAACAGGGATTCCTTATGCTGGGCACATGTTAGGGTCACATTATGCTAACTTTATGGAAAATGCTGTTAAGTTGCCTGACATGCAGAGTACCCCCCATCCATCCAACCATCCAGCTGTGAAGCCACATAGTGACCTACTGTTATGGTTTATGCTTAACCCAAATCAGCTTTCTGCTGTTCCTTAGACATTCAAATAATTACAAGTGACTGACTGAAGAGCTGATTACAGATGTGTCATGAGAGGCAAATCCTATGGACCCAAATACTCATGTGTGTTTTCCCCATAATAAGAACTAATTTTAGTAAAGGATAGAGCTTTCCTGAACAACTGGGCCCATTCCCTACAGCCACACTCATTCTTTACTGTAGTATTGAGCTAATGAGATAGATTGGTTCTGTAATTTAAACCAAAGGAAGGCTATCCAGCTTAGTTCTTCAGTAGAAATCTGCATAGGAATAGAGGATCATCAACTCTTAAAAAAAGAGGCAGAAATATTAATCAAGATATTATTAGGCATTTTATTTGAGTCGCTTCTGAAGCAATGAGGAAAAACCCAAACCAATGCCAAATAAATACTTTGAGTGGCTTTTTTTAGTTTCTACAGAACTCTACAATCTAAAAACCATGCTGCATAATCAGCTTTTGGATTGATGCCTCCCAAACATTTCTAATCTGCTGCAAAATACTTCCTGTCATCCTCAGAGAGGGTAGGCAGCTCAAGGGACTATGATTTTACCTAGAATCACACATGGAATAAACTGCACAAGCTAAACTGCCTGGTTTTCTACTGTAGACACTGATCAACAGATTTTGCAGAAGAGCAGCTGGAAGAACATTTTTCTAGTTATATACAGACAAGGTTAAGCTTACCAATGAAGCAGTAAGCTTTGTTTTAACCAAATCTTAAAGAATGAGGATGTAAAATGCCTAATGTTAGAATATCAGATGTTTCAATAATAGAGATAGATGTTTCTGCTAGTGCCTACAGTACACATTTCTCACATGCAGCAAAAGGAGTTGAGTGCCTCAATTAGCTGCAAAAAAGGTATGCACAACATGTGCCCTCTGAGAATGTAAGTGGGAACTGCATAAAGATCAATCAAAATAACATGTAATGAAAAGGATTTTCTGGTAATGAAAGAATTGCTATGATGAATCATATAAATTATTTATGTAATCTATAATCAGCTTTTAAAAGTGGTTTGAGGGGAAATAATGCATTACACAAAGGTGAAAAAAATCAGGGCAAAATGGAGAAAAATATTCCTCTCAGCAGAAGCTTCTCCAGTGACCAAGCTATTTGGAACAGATTTACACTTTTGAAGAAGAGGATTTGTCTCCTCATTTTGCATAATACAAATGCAGCATGACATGTTCTCAATATCCATACCTTTAAAAAAGCCCCTGTGGTATTCTGTGATTTGCCTGGTTTAAAACTCAAAATATTAGATTTTTGTCATTTTGATGGATTATTCCTTTGCTATTGTGTTATGCTAAAGAATAAAAAAGGAACATCTGAACAATTCTTCTTGTAGAGAACATTATTTCATACATCCCCAGAACAGTTTACTGATCTTCTGACACTCAGCAGTCCTGAATGGTCTTCTCATATAGCTGCTGTCCATAAATCTATTTCCACTGCAGATTTCTGAAGCCCTTCCACTACTGTTTTGTTTTAGAAGGAGCATCATGAAATCATTCACAGCATGGCAGCATCAAGAGTATGAACTTACAATTCCATACCCATCTATCCAATGAGTTCTTTTGTGTGTCGATAAAGTTAGCAGGTTTTGTTGCCATTTTGATTTAAAATTATTCAAACCAAAATGAAAACTAGGCCTTTCTCATGACTGACTTTAACTTACCTAGTCCCAAGCAATGATATTTACTACTTAAATGGAAGGATTTTTATCAGCTTGCCTTGATCACCAGTCATTTCTCTGTCCTGTTCATGACAGGTGATTAAGCTGCATCTGTATTTCCTAGATTTCTCTGGATCTCACTGGTCCCAAGGAACGTGTGTCATCTGCAGATTGTGTGTTGGGAAAATCACTTACTGATAACTATTGACTACAATTGGAAAAAAAAAAAAAAGGTGTGAGTAAATTGAGAATTTTGGTGTTTAAGTAACTGATTATTTAGAGCAAGTCCAAACAATCTCCAGCTGAACTAACAGCCATTCAGTGCCAATGAGCTCAGGTCCCTGCCCATTGGCACCACTACAATTCCAGCCTGACCCCTCTGTCTGCAAATTAATTGGATTTCAGATCACACTGGTATTTCCCAGTAGTTATTCACCAGATAGGATAATTTTTTTTAAGTCATGGCTAATTATTACTTACTATTTTTGTCAGTAGACATTCAGTATAAGGATAGATGAACCACAAATATCTCCACAGTTATTTTGGACAACAGGCAAATTTGGATGCTTTTCTATTAGTGCTACCCAGGAACTGGGGAATAAAGAGCTCCGTTCTTCAGCTGGCGTTTACTTGCTGTGTGAGCACAGGGAAATAATCAGCAGATGAATACTTGTCCTGACATAGTATCAATTTTTCTGCCATAACAAAACCAGCTGTAATCCCTTTAACATTCCTCCCTTAGTTCAGTGCTTCTGATTCATGTGCAGGTGATGTTATCCTTGTGCTCTCAGAATCTCCCTGCTTGCTGACAATGGAAGGGGGTTGTGGGGTCAAAGAACCCACAGACCCATGAGGAAAAGCAGGAGGACACCCCACTTTCAGAGGACTGTCTTGGGCCAGTGATTCCCAGCCTTCTCATGCCTGTTGCCACAATTCACATCATCAACTTCACAACCCACAGGAATAGCTCTGAAAGGTTCCAGAAATCTAATCCAACATTCCTGACTTTTCCCAGAAGAGTTGGCAGCACAGACAAGCACATCCCACCTCAAAGTGACGATTTGGCTTTACCCTGGAGCTCATGATGGCAAAAACTGGTGTTAGCAATGCACACCCAGGTCATGAGAAGACCAGCAGCTAACAAAGAAACCCAGGAACCTTGAAGAAGTGACCTGAACCACAGTTTACATGCACAGCCTGAAACTGCAACAGAGGCAATATATAATTAATGAAAAAGTACTAAGAACCTCTCCCAGCTGTTAAATATCCTTGACAAGCTCTATTTCATGTTTCCCTTCTAGTTTTCACCTATTTCTCTAGATTTTTATTTGTAAACCTACCCAGGTACACAAACCAGGGCAGCAGACCCAGCAGCCTCCTCTGAGATCACACATCACTCTCAGACTTGCAGAAATGCAGTGGCTACTCTCAGGATGGACCCAAGAAAGTTCTCCAGCACCAAACTTGCTGTCCTTTCATGCTGTTCCTGAGGCTGGATGGACTGCTAGTGATCACTTAATGACCTCACCTGCACTAGGAGAGGAGACAGAGAAAGGCTGCAGGATGTTTCTCACTGTCCTACTTTTAAACAGGTAATGAAAGTTGAGGAGGACACATGCTGTGAGGAAAAGAGGAGAAGGGCAAAGAAGATGAAAAGTTAAAAGATGAAACAGGAAAAGAGGGTATTTCAAGGCTGAAATAAGGAACAATGCATAAGGGCATGCAATGGGAAGAACAGATGTGTGAGGGACTGGGATAGGACTGTGTACAACATGAAACTGCTCAAACATAGAAAACCTGATGTTTCAATTATTCTGGAGGTTCATTCCCCAAAAAGAGAAAATGCCACTGTATGAATCCATGCAGCCAACCTGTGCTGAGCCCTACACCCTCAGAACATATACTCAGAGGTGAGCACACCTCACCAGCAAATATGCATCACTAATGAGTAACAAGCAGCCAAAAAAGTTGCCAAACCCCACAAATAACCAGGAGACAGATGTGCTTTGCAGTGGCAGTTTCTTGCTGATTGGATTTCTGCCACATGCACGGGGAGATGTGACCCCTCCCTTGCATTGGCAATCACTGGTCAGGTTCTGGAAGCAGTTAAGAGGCATAAAGCCCAAGCCTCTGCTATAAACTCAGACTGCAGTGGACTCATCACACCTTTGGTGGTCTCCAGTCAAGATATCCCCCTTATTTACCCACTTCTCTTTATTTTTAATAGGGAAACTGAAAAATCACTTTGCTTCATGCATTTTTCACTCACACTCTAGTGTGCCATATTAAATTATGCTCTCATTTTTACATAAGGATTATAAAAAACACGGCCCAATAAAGGTCATCTCATACATTTTTCTTAGTAACAACAGGCCTAAGCACTGAAAAACACTCCACTTGAAGATCACTGTTTCTTTGTGTGTAACATTAAACTATGTTTCCTTACTATTTTTCATGCTGTTCTAGATTTCTTAAGTGACCCTAAGTGATCACTGACCTCAAGTGATGAATATATGCACACAATATTCTAAATAAGCCTGTATTTCTTTCACTTACCAAACTGTTGTATGAGGAATTACCTTTAAATATTCTTGTTGACTCTTTGCTGGCATTTCACATTCATTTTGCCATCTATGCAATAGTTGCACTTAGGTTTATATTTGATCATCTGTAATTTGTATTCCTGTTCTACCCGCAGCTCAAAAGATTTAATTTATTTAGATATTTGCATAATTAACTACTAGAACATAAATTTATTACTAGAGTAATAAATTCATGAAAGAATTATGAACAGTATAAAAGTAACCATATTTTAGATACATCCCAGTAAATTATGAAGTAGTACCACACTATTTTAGTTACCTCATAGTCTCAAATTACACCATCCCCAAATTTTTTGAAATCTGTACCATGCAGCAAAACTCTTAGCAAACAAAAAGGCCAATTTATAAAGTCACTGTCTGAAATCAAACTTTCTAAACTAGTTTGGGAAACATGGGCAGCAAATGCTGAAATGCCAGTTTATGCTGTAGTTCTAAGCACACAGAGAGTAGGAGAGCTTTTAGAGGGCTGTCTGGAAAGGAGGCTGGCTTTGCTTTTGCCAGCAGTGCTCCCACTATAAGGTTATGGCAGCAGCTCTGTGTAACCTGCACTCTGTAGAAGGGTCAGCTCTCAGAGTTAACCAGACTGACCCTGATTTATTTTTAACTGCTCCTCTAGTGGAACCACTACTGAAATTCTGACTTCTCGACATGACACAGGTAGGCTGACTTTCATGGAAACAAAGCACATGAAGAGCACATGACAGAAACTATACTTAGGATGTTAAAGCTAAGCAGCAGCCTCAGATAATAAACCTCCTTCACATATCTTCCCCTGTCTGTATCTAAAAATATTCCATGACCAAGCATGTATCACGCCGACTTGAGCAGGCAGAATACTCCCCCAATATTCCACAGTCCTCTTGAATCACAGTTCCATTTCCATTCTAAGATGGTATCACAAGTATAGCTGGAGGGTTGTGTTTGTGTGAGTTTCTTCAAAGGCCTCCAACATACAAAACTCAAAGCCTAACTTTTTTTCCAAAAAACGCAAGACACTTGAGAGCCAGCTCCTCGATAAGAGAAACATTCATCTGCATGAAAAATTTTGGATATTATTGCAGAGGTACTCGTCCCCTGAAGGAATTATACATCTCTTAGGCTATTCCCAGTGCTGAATGGGATAAAACCAGGTTCCAGAACTAGGAACATGGTTCAGTGCATCTTAGAAGCACTGGAGCACATGACTGGAGTGTTTCTGCCAATGTCTGCAGAATACCAACAATTCCTGAGACTTCTACCCCAGAGCTCTCCAGGAACAGCTGCTCTACAGCAGCACACACCTAACACCAGCACTGTGAGCCAAGTAGTTTCCCCTGGGCGTCCATATGTAAATGACCACATGAGCTTTATCAGTTGTGCTATGACATTTCTTGATAAAAATCAAACACACCGCATGCAAAGTACAGAGAAGAAAGGCTAATTCCCATTATGAATTGTGCTAGACCAGTTCCCTGTCAACCCAAATTTCGATCAATTCAAGTACAGGAAGATCATTGTTCTCCAGGACACTGCAGTGGACTACTCAAAGAGCATTTTTAAGGAAAACTTGGTCAAATATGTCCATCCCAATTAACTAGATATTTTTGCAATGGTCCATACTATCAATTGAAAATTTGAATAAACCTTTGTCTCTACTTAAATATTTTTGCCAATTTGCTTATTGGAACAGATCCTACCTAATGGAAAAGAATATGACAGAGGACACTGCTTTCCCTGCCCTTCTTGCAATTTAATTAAACAACAGCTTATTAATTAATTGCAAGTTACATTCTCATGAAAAAAGTGCAAAGCTTAATTGCCATTATTAAACTACACATCAGTTTGGATGCATCAGTGCATGCTTTGCTGCTGTTCGAATACATCCTTGCTCAGGCTTGGAAGGCAACACACTTGGATGAGATGAAAGGGTATTTCACTTGTCAGTACTTTTTCTGTTCAGACTGCTTTCAGGCAAAGAAAAAACCCAAAATCCAGCAATGATGCCAAATTATGTTCGGAGGTATTGGAAATAACAGTTTAGTTAATTTAAAACATGGAACACTCTTCAGTTCATTGAAGAACCCTTGGCTTGAGATTTCTCTATCCTTAAGCATTTTACATTCACAGCAAGTAGCTAATTATTATTACCTTTTGCTAGTAATCAGGAAAACATGCACCACAATACACTTGTATATTTTGAACAAAAGTGTTGATATGAATTCTAGAGACACATCTCTAGATATATGTCTGTTATTTCTAGAGAGAAAAAAAGATGGCACACATCCAAACAACTCTACTCAACAACAAACTACTGAGCAGGATCCCATTTGCATTGAGCCTTGAGAATTGAAGGATGCTTCCCTGCAGGAGAAAAGCATGCAGGCTAACATTTGGGAAATGAAGGCAGGCAAAAATTCTTTAAATTTTGTGGCAAATCATAAAACCACTCTGCCAATTTAGGCTTCTTAGAGAGAACTAGAGCACTTGGGTGATGCAAATGTAAGCATTCAAGCTACTATATAAAGGTTTAGTTTGCTTAAGGGAAGCTGGACGAACTATGCTGAGAAACATCATATTTGCTGCCCTCGAGTCCACTGTTTGGTGCAGTATCTGACTGTCAGGGGTGGCCTTCACAGACTGGTTATTGCCTACACCCAAACTGGAACAGAAGCTCAGCTGGCAGCATTAGTGTCTTTCTGCCTACTTTGACCATTTCAGCTGCATGGGCTGCATACAAGAGAGATTGCTTTTACATTAGAAGAAAAATGCATCTGAATCTTAAGGCATTATGAAGATCTCACACATCACGATTAAGGGGATTTTTTTGAAAAAGATGCATTAAAACATTTGTGAGTATGTGAAGCTTTGTGAGCCTGAAAACTATTTGCAAGCCTCTGAAATCATCTAGTTCCACAAAGTGCACTAATCCTATTTCAGTTGCCAGCTCCAATATAATCAAAACAGGGAAGTGGAAAACCACTTGATTTCACACATGAGCAAACAGGCATGGATTCTGCTAAAATAACTGATCTAAACAGGAAGGAATTTTCCAGTTTGTTGCCCAGGTTGCAAAGCTGCAATCTTCTGTACTAACCCATACAAAAATCCAACTCCTATGTGTTTCTCTTGGATACCACGTAGCCAGCCTGTTGCTGTTAGGATATAACCATCAGTAAGCATTAATACTTAGGTTTCTTCAGACTTGAATATAAACTGTTTTCCAGTGGAAGATACATAAATACAGATCTTGCTGAACCACAAAAGAGTGCTATGAGAGTCAGTTAAGAATGAAATAGCATTTTCTCAATTAACATAATCTCAAATCTACCAAAATTTCACTGTTATAACTCTAGAAGGAGAAGGTGAATTTGGCATGTTTATTCAATACATTCTGTTCAGTTTATACAGTAACTGTGCTCAGAGGGGGCATTAGACAGCACATAGACTTGCAAATGCCATACAACAGCCTTAAACTTTAAGTGTCAGCTGAGGGTTCGGGTTATTACTTGTTTATGGTGATGTTAACTGCACAGACACTCAACTGAATTTGCCTTGGTCTCTGCTATAACTCCAAAGTACTGCAACAGGGAAATTAACAGTGCCACAAAGCTGACAAGCGTTTGTTTTGTGATAACAAAAGCTAAACTGACAAACAAAAGCTAAACTGACAAATCTTATACTGGGGCTGTACTTGAAAGTAAAGCTGCACCTTGGGTCATGATGAATTGCAAATGCTGAGCTGGAGCCTTTATGAGACCAATTTCTCCAACCCAGCTCTTGCTTAGTGTGCTGGAGGGAAAGGATGCAGAGTCCCACCTGCATATCCATGCAGCAGTGAAGCAGGATCAACTCACCATGCTCTGTATCAGACACACACAAATGAATCACCAGGGCATCACATGCACACTGCAACTTGCTGGGGGCTGGCTGGCTGCAGACACACAAAGCTGGCAATATATGACCTGGATAGGAGATATGGGAAGTCCTTTTTTGCACACCTGTATTCTGCCTGACTAGACATAAAACACCTAACAGAAAAAAAAGTGACCATCAAAGCCAAACTTTCTTTATTTCTATCACCTTTACTTTTCTCTTGGGCATATCTCAGTCAACACCACTTGGATACTGGAATTGTCCTTTTTCTGTCATTGTTCTTGCCCAGCTGAGGTGTTTGTGTCACCACTGTTATGGTACTCCTCAGTTACTGCTAGGTGACTCACACAAATGCTGTTACTTTTGTGAAGCAATAACTAATAGGTGGTCCGTGTCAGCCCTTTCTTGTTCCTAACATGCCACAGGGAGTCACAAAAAGAGAGGAAAAAGACGTATGTGAGCCCAAGCCTTCAGAAACCTGGTTGCTGCACTGGGGAGAAGTTATGAAACCACAGTCAAGTCACAGACACCAAAATGTGCTGGTGTGTTCATAAGCCCACCTGCCCTGAGCCTCTGCTCCCCTCTCCCAAGCAGGTAATGGTGCTGCCTTGGAGGGCTCTCCCCTCCAGTGTGCTCAGTGCTGTGCAACACTGGGAAGTTACAGCATGGGACACTCACAGAGCAAAGTTCTGTGTGAGACACACAACAGGGCAAACTGAAGCCATGAAACAAGCATTAGTATCAGTGTAAGCCTTAGCTCCAGAAAATAACTGTATGTCACAAAATATTAACAACCTCTTCATATAAGTTTCAGCCTCTCAGAGCTCAGCAATTCACTCCCAATTTCCTTGCATGCTGACAAGGACACTTGTCTTCCAGGAAGTCATCTGGGATAAAACTTGATCCCTCTCCCAGGTGTCATCAGCATAATTTTAAAACAAGTTCCTTGAAAAATAGTTCTGGCCTGTTCTACCAACAGATAGGGAATAAATACATATTCAGCTCACTGCATTCCAGAGAGGCCCCAGTCTGGGGTGCCCTTTATGTAACGGTGCCCAGTAAGACATCAGCTGCTGGGCACATTATCTTGTTGGTTTGCTGTGACTTAGGAAAGGCACATACCAACATTTCCATTTTAATAAAGAAATCAGTTTACTAAAAATGCCATCAGGGGAAGGTAGTTTCAGTAATGGAGGATTAACAAGTTTCTGTAATTAACCAATTATCTTAGATATCATTCATTAGAAGTTGCATGTTCTCATTTCATTAACTTCTCTTTCCAGCTAATTGTAATTGCAGAAAAAGGTGGGAGAGGTAAGACCCAGCAAGACACATCTACTGCAACTGCTGCAGACTCAAGCACACTCCAGAGCTGATCCACACTGCACAACCAAGGAAAGCTGCAGGGACTCAGCTGGCAGATTTGCCCAGAGCCTCCTGCCATTACACAGAAGACAAGTAATTTCAAGTAGTAGTCTGAACATAATATTGAACTAGTGATGAACTGGCTCAGATCAAGACAAGGCCTGGCAGCATAAATCTCCGTGCAGAGTAAGCCTTGTGTATCCAAATATTCAGGATGAACTATTTGGAGGCACCTTAGAAAGTTCCTCCAAGACCCTGGTCTACCAACAGAGCATGTGCTCAATACACAGGAAAAATCAGCAAAAGCAAAGGGCGGTTACAGGAACCCTACAGTCACACCGTTTTATTTACCCGTTGCTAGGTCATAGCTCAAATATTAAAGCTTGATGTATTCAATGAGTGTAAGAGTAGCAGCTCTTCAGTTCTGCCTGAAAAATCACTTACGGAGAAAGAATGCTAAATTCCCTTTCACAGCAATTTTTTTCTAAGTTATCAGTTCACCTCTCTTCCTCCTTTCCTTCTTAGGATTAAAGAAGGGAAAAAACTCATAAGCTAGCTTTTCTTCAGTTTCTGCTTATAAATCAAGCCATAAAATCTGTTTTAACATCTATGTGATCAGCAGGAAACATTCACTAGCTGTTTTAGGAACTGGCACTGCAACTGGGGCTCCTTACAGTATTGCATTATTTCTTGAGAAGCAAAGATCTCCATTTCCCAGCTATTACAAAATGGAACTATGTCCTGAGAACTGCACTTTCATAGTATGCAGATATTTTTTTTCCAATTCTAGATGATATGGTTTGTGCATTACATTGCTTAAATGAGGTTTAAATTGTACAGTGCAATGAAATTTACCAAATTATTAGGAAAGGGGAGAAAGTGTCACACAACCTGTGTAATAAGAAAATAGCAGCAACAGAAAGCAAATGAGCAAATTATTTTGGTAGAAATTTGTCTTAGGTAAATACCATGCAGGAGATTACTACTACTACTACTACTACTACTACTACTACTACTACTACTACTACTACTATTATCGAACTTTCACCTACATTTTTGGAATATTTTACAAAAAAAATTCTAGTAAGAAAAAATCAAAGAAAGCAAACAAATGTTTCCCTGAAGGAAACCAGCGACAGAGGTTAGGTTTCCCGAGTTTTTGAAGCAGCTTAGTTTCGTACTCTGCCTTCTTTCTGGACCCCTAAGTTCAAATTATTCAGGCTCAGGTTTATAAACACCTTTGCCTTCATTTTTTTTCCTCCTAATTAAAATACTGTTTAATACTGTTTTCAATGACTTATTCACTAAAGTATATTTTCCTTTTGTTCAAAGTCACTGATTTGAAAACTTCACTATTCCTTGTTCATTGTTGAGTAGTCTCACCCTTTAGAAAGCCTCAGAACACAAGGCAGAAGAATACACAAAGGGGGGAAAAAACCAAGAAAAAAGAAAGAAGGAAACAGTGAAAACTAAGTGATAAACCAAGACTAAAAGGATGAGAAACATCAGATAAAAGCCAGTTTAGCCATGCCACATGTGGCAGCCAGACCTATGTTGCTTATTGCTTAATCCTATCTAGAGATGCCTGCCTTTGTTTCAAGAAATGTGTCAATTTACTGAACCAACCTTGAGGGAAAATGCAAAGACAGAAAAAAAGTTAAAAATAGCCTTAACAAGCAGCTCAAAACCCAGGATGGATCTAAAGCATTTATCTAAATTCAAATACTTCCATAGATATGAGGAGTATAACCTAACATCAAGTACTTTTTGTCTAAATCTGCAGTTACCCATCACAAGCAATTCTGTTTCCTCTGCAGGTGACACCAGGCACACACAAAAACAGAGCACAGCCCAGCAGCAGGTTCTCCTAGTAGGATTTCATTTCAAGGAGTAATTTTCATAAACCCATTTGAAATTCTGCTGATCAGGGAGCTCACTTGGACTCAACACTGAGCAAGTCACAGCAGACTGCAGCTCATTTAACCTTACAGGCAGCTCTTGAAACCCTTTGCTTTTACCCAAGCAAACATCCACAAGCCATTCTGACTTACTTTCCAGAAATTAACTGAGACCATCACAGAGCAGGTACAATCTGGGCCAGGAGATTCCTAGAAAACCTGGAAGAACACTTTATGGAACATGTCCTGAGGGAGCTGACTGGGAAAGATGCCCTCCTTGTCAACAGGAGTGGAACTCATGAGGAGAGTGGAGACTGGGGCTGTCTTGGCCATGGTGAGCACAGAGCCATCAAGTTTAAAATCTCTGGTGACAGGAGGAAAAGTGCCAGAAAAACCTCAGCTCTGGACATGAGGAGAGCAAACCTCAGGCTACACAGAGAACTAGTGAGTAAGGTCCCCAGGTAAAATGCCTTGCATGAGTAACTTGAAATACATAAATGCTCACTGCTCAGGAGAGAGCAGTAATTTTAAAGCGACACAGGGAAAGGCAATCTGTAACAAAAGAGAGGCATTTGCATTTTGTGGTCTATCCAGAAAACCATTCAAGGACAGGCACTTTGTAAGAATTTTTCACAAATTATGTCCAGCATCAATACAAATGGACAACTGATTAACATGTCCTAGGAAAGTAATGCCACTTTTGCACAGAGAATTTTTTAAAGTTCTACGTAGACAGAGAATAAAACAGCTGTAGCTGAAAAGCTCAGTACAGCAGACTTAATATCCTTCATTCAGGTACATTATAAAGCTATTAAATGTCTGCCATTCAGGTAATTATTGGAGATTTGCTATCAAAAGAGGAGGGGAAGTTAATGGATCCAGCCAAGGAGAGCTTCTCAGTAATTATGCCTGATTAGAAATTTGTCTGCTTCAAAGAACAGAAACCTGAAGCTTTATTAGCAATGAGAGATTTCAAGTTTCTAATTAACTGAAAAGTACCACACATTTCACATTGTACCTTCTTGTCACACACAGTCACTGTTTTCAAATTACTCTCTGAAGGACTAATCTGTGCACGACATGACAGAGAGAAGGACAGGGAATCTTAAAAATAAAATAAAATAATTCCAGTGATTCAGGAAACACAGTTTTGCTTGTCTAGAAATCCTCAAGATTCTCTACCTACCCTAAACCTGCCCAGATTCCAGTGCAGATGTGCAGACTTTTTATGCATATATTCATGTGAGAGGAAATAAACCCAGGCTCACTGTGAGGCAAACAGGGAAAAACATTTGAATTTAGGGTTTTTTTTCCCATGAGTAGAAAGCCAGAGGGAAGACTGCATGGCTGAGGGCTGACTCCTGTGCAGGGTATTTTCAACAGCATGTTATCACCCTTTCCCCTTGTACCTCTGAGTGGTGGTTCTATGTTCGCCAAATTTTATTTGCCAACTGGGAATTAGGATTTTGGGAGAAGAAGGCAAAACAGGTTCAATTTAAAGGTAAACATGTCCTTTATTAACACACAGTAAGGAAAAGGGGGGAAAAAAAGAAAAAAAATGAAACTTTTAAAACTCTTCTCCTTCCCCTATAAGTGTTCACTTTCCTACAAACAACATAGAGACAAAACTTGTGACATTCAGTCAGGTTCACCATTTGAATATAGTCTTTTATCTATTCTTCAGGAGAGGAGTCTCTTGTTGTCTATGGAATTCTCTCACTGGTAACCCAAAAAAACTTCTCTTGTGGGTTGGAACTCTCACAGAAACAGCCGCCCAGGGAAAACCTGCTTCCATGTGGTCTTTTCTCATTAGCAGTTTCTCAAGCTGCTTATGGGTCGTGGAATTCAGGCATTTGGGGTGTCACTTTTTAAAGATAAGCAGCTTGAAGGCAAAGGATTTCTCATCTCAAGGAATGGAGATGTCTTCTCATTTCTTTCACTGGTGTGGGAGCTTCTCATCTCTTTCTCTCTGTTCAGGCATCTCATGGGATTGTACAGTCCATCACAAACACCGTTGCTCAAAAATCTACAAATCATCTCCCCAAATGCATATTTTTCCATGATTTAAAAGACAATCTACCAATAGAGCTCATTTCCATAGCTCAAACAAGAAAGTCCAGCCAGCAGGCAGCTCCTTCATCCTTCCGCTAATTAATTCTTTTCTCACTCTCTTCATGTGACTGTTATGCTAAGTCTTCTCTCTGCTCCATCAACTTGTCTGTTTTCATTCTGGGAAGAGCCCGTGCTTTGGAAGTCCCAACTGCTGGCAGGAAAGAGTTAAAACTTGCCCAGACTTGCCATGGTCACATGATCTCTGCCGCCCAGGAATGGGGGAAAAACTCAGGCAGGTCTCAGAGCAGCCCGGCTGATGAAAGGCTCCTTGCCCCCACCCCTCGGTCTCATTCAGGGTGGGCCCAGCTCTGAGCGGCTGCAGGCTGCAGGCTCCCCTCTCCCTGCTGGGGAAAGGGCCCAGGCTCACGGCCAGTCCTCGGGCCAGCTCCCCCCCATAGGGGAGCGGCAGGGTGTTTCCAGCTGCTAAAAACCGATCGATCGGGGTCGGGATGGAGGCATATCATTGCCTCCCCTGGCCTGTCCTCTGGCCTGGGAGTCACTGGGCCAGGCCGGCCTTCCCTTAAGGCCCGGGCAGGCCGGGCCATCCTGGGCCCTTCTGAAGGGAGAGAGCCAGGACTGCCTTACCTCCTTTGAAGGCAGAAGGAAAAGAGAGCGATCCCAGCCTTCCTTCTAACTTTTTTTAAGGCTGTGTGTGTCCCAGAGGTGTATCTCTGCATGCAATTGGCTATTCTGGTTGTCAGTTCAAAAGAAATCGCCAATTGTACCTCACCATCTGTGCTAAACTAACACACTCTGGGAGGGCATAGATGTCACCTTCTTCAAGAAGGTAATTGCTTCTTATTAAGCTCTGCACACTAGGAATAAATGTTGGCAGTTTCCAACTGAAGCCAGAAGGTCCAGAAGTGAGAGACCTGCTGCAAACACCATCATGTGAGAGCCTCTGCCCACAGTAGCCCAACTCTGAGAGGATCATAATCTATACCTACACTTCAACTTATGTCTGACTTTAGAAGTTTTATAGTAGTAAACATAAATCTTCCCTGTTGTTGAAGATGATGGCACCGGTAACTTTTGCAAAGAACCTCACTACCTGGGAAAGTCTGAGCCAAGATATTTCTATGCTTGATCTCTTGACTGATGTTAACAGCAAGAACATGCATTACATCCAGCTGTGAAAGCAGAGAGAGAAGAACTCCCCCAGCCAGTGATAACTGGAGTAAGACTGTCTTATTTCACAGATGTTAAATCCAAATTATTATGTGGTAACATTTAATCTAGGACAGTTGAAACCAGGATGTCTATCTCTACTATGTGTTCAACAGAAACTAATCACATGAAGAGAGGGCAAATCTCATTCCCAATTATAGGCAGCACACAGAATAACAGAAGTTTGTAAACTTCCTTTACTCCCCTGCTAGAACAATCATGAAGTCGTCCTTACATTTCTTATTTCATCAGACTATATCAGAAAAGCCTGATTTATTCCAAGAAAAATATAACATTTACTTTAAGTTCTCTTTCTTCTGTTAAATATTTAATTTTGCAATTTCATGTCCTCTTTTAGTGCATGATTGAGACATTAGCATCTTTTTTCTTATACAATATCAGAGACCAGCTGATGTTAGGAAGATGATGGAAAGCACTGTTCAGAGCTGGGTAGTTTAGAGTCAGGCTTGGGCTACTTCCAACACAGACTCTACAACCCATCAGATCAGCCTGTTGCAGTGTCGGATCTAAAATGTGCTGGAATCAACAAGCAACCTTCTACTGACTTCAACACCTTGTGAGCTACCCTGCACAATGACACTCATTATTTAGGCTCATAAACACTCTGGAAAGATCATGGAGGTTTTTTTTGAAATAAAGTGGTTCTGCCTTCTACTTCATAAGACAGTTTGATGCAGTGGTATGGAAAGTGGCACATTTCCATAAATCATTCTAAACAAATTGGAGTCAAACAGCTTGATACCTTTATATTTATCAATTTTCCATGTCTCATTTAAAAGCAAAAAACCATGTAGACCTCTCAAACACACTCTCATAACTCAAAACTTCAAAAAAATTGTTCACTGTTTTATACTAAATTGATCTACATATACTTTGGTTTAAGGACTTGTAATAATAAATAAAAAGGCTTTGGCTTAGACTAGATTAAGTGTCACTGTAGTAATTCAGTAAGATAATGAAATTTTTAAAAAATAGCAGAAAAGCTACACAGTTTATTTAATCATGTAATGACAACAGTTTTCTGCAAATTGCCATGGTGGTCTTTCAGCTAACTAAAAAGATCTTCCACCAACTTTTCATTATTTAAAACAAAAGGCCAGAGCAGGGTTTTGGGGCTGGAAAGAGACACCTTCACTGAAAAGGGCAGCAGAAATAAGTACTTCTCAGCAAAAAAATTTTGCAAAAACACCAAGATTTTCTTACTGCTCCCAGCCCCATATTTAGATCCCTAAGTCTCATATACAAGTGGGTTTTGCTGCCCCACCTTCCCTGCCCCCAGTGAGTCATAGCTCACACTGGTAGCATCAAGAAAAGCTAAAGTTTGTGGCTAATCCAAGTAGTTTGTGGCTAAATCCAGGCAGTTTGGATGGGGGAAATGAACTGTAAGGGCAAAAGTGGCTTTGTGTCCTTTTACTTCAGTTGAAAGAAGGAGGAGACAAGCACAGGCTCCTGGTAGCTCCTGATTCTGCCTGATGAGTCCATCAATCTATGAGAATCTGTTCCAAGTTTCTGGTGAATCAATATATTAATTCTATTCTCTACCCCTTAAAGAGGTAATAACTTCTACTATCTTACAAAAAGGAAGTATTGTGGGACAAAATACACACTTAAAACGTTCAAAAGTGAAAATCTCTGTTCTGCAAGGCAGCAGCTCCTCCCTCCCCAGGCTCAGGATACTCAGTCTCAGCAACAGCAAAGGCAGCACAGCCAGGACAGCCCTTACAGAGCCCTTGGGCTCTGCAAGGCAACATCACTCTTGAAGAAAGGACTTTTCCAGACCTTTCCCCCATCCCCCTGCCTCTGCAATCCATTCTATTCCTCCCAACTCCTATTTTACAGGGGGACTTTAGATGAAAATTTTGCTACTTATTTCATCCCAGCAGTGTTAATCGATACTATAGCCATGACAACTACAGCATGGGCAAAACCCAAGGGTAGAAATGAGGTCTGGGAAAGGGGCTAATGAAGAAACACCCACAAGGTTTGACATTCTGTCTGTACAGTTCTTTATTCTTTACTTGGTATCCTTTGAATGCTCAGCAGTGCACAGCACAGTTTTTTCTCTAATTAAAAACCAAGTAAAAGTGGTCCTTACTAGACAAATGATGGTTTAATTAAAAGAAAGGATTGCATAACTAGGGGACAGCCATAAGAAGAAATTACACAAACCTTCAGAGACCCCTGACAGCTGTGGTCAGTCCTTTTACAAAGGAGACTCCATTTCGGAGTCCTTCAGCTAATTTTATTAGTCAGCTTGCACTTTCTTACACAAGACAATCTGTTCCACTCATGGAGGAGGGACTGCTACAAGTAAGTCAACATAAAGAGTTCACCTGTCCAGGCTGAATAGCACACTTACTTTTTTTTTCTTACCACGTGTCATAAGCAGCTAGTAAATACACAATACTTTGAAGAGTTTTTTCTGTTTTAAGAAAAGTTTTCTGCCTCAGCATGTTCAAGTTAATTGTTCTGTAACACTCAGGGCTCACGAAAAACACTCTCACAGTAGCATGATTAAAAGTCAACATGACAATAGTGCCCTACTAATTGTATTTCCTAATAGGATCAGGTTGAAAAGGTTTAGTTTGAATTTTGCTGAAGGAAAAATAAATTAGAGACAAAATGAGAAAAGAAAGATAGATCCAGATATGTAGATATTTGATATAGGTTTTTCTCGCCTCACAAGCGACATCAGACAAGTCATTTTTGTCCTCAAGCAGCTCAAACATCAATCCTGACAATCACTTATTCCCACATAAAACTTCATTACTCTTGAACTGGTCTTCAAACTGTACAGAACTATTGCTAAAACCTTCACTAAAAGAGAATGGACTTCAGTTTGCCACAAGAAAGGCACAAAACCCCAAATGAGACAAGATGCTATAATTGCCAGCAGGTGTGAAGACATGAGTAAAATTAAAAGTTTTTGTCTTCTAAGTGCTAGTTTTACGGTCCCAGCAGCTATAATGAAACACTGGAGCCACAGTTTGAGTGATCTCTTTTCTGACCCTTTATCTCATCAAGCTGACCTACACTTGAGTTTTTATGGGTGTTATTAATGATACAGATTGATTGGGGGGGTTGAGAAATTAAACTTTTTAAGTTGTTAGAAAACACAGGCAAGAGGCAAAGAGGCGAACGTGGAATGCAAGGTCCAATCTGCAAGTGAAAAGAACATGCCAGCTCAGTCCTCACAACCCTCAACAGCCAAGATTATCCTTGGGCTTTCAGAGGAAAATGGGCCCATCCCCAGACCGAATGGCTCAGTCCTCACAGCCCTCAACAGCTAAGATTATGTTTGAGGCTTTCAGAGGAGAGTGAGCCCATCCCTGGATCAAGACAGCCAAAACTGCTCCTATTCAGGAGGGGACCCCGAAAACTTACATCTGGATACCTGGGGACAGGGACCCTCTCTGCAACTGAAAGCAGGCTGAGCCAAACCCTCGGAACCCCATTCAGATTCGGCAAAATACCATCAGAACCTGAATGGGAACGCAGTTTCCAAAAGAAAATCCTGGCCCGAGGAAAAATAAACCGTATAAAAACTGGACTTTGGAAACCACATGTCGGAGTGTAGATGGTCACGGACCCAGCGTGGGTTGACCTGAGATCTGCCTCCCAGTTCGATCGAACTCAAACTCTGCTGTGACAGGGATTTTT
>VZDJ01000078.1:110424-230020 GCA_008694505.1 Cyanoderma ruficeps | reverse complement strand
GAATGCAAGGTCCAATCTGCAAGTGAAAAGAACAGGCCAGCTCAGTCCTCACAACCCTCAACAGCCAAGATTATCCTTGGGCTTTCAGAGGAAAATGGGCCCATCCCCAGACCGAATGGCTCAGTCCTCACAGCCCTCAACAGCTAAGATTATGTTTGAGGCTTTCAGAGGAGAGTGAGCCCATCCCTGGATCAAGACAGCCAAAACTGCTCCTATTCAGGAGGGGACCCCGAAAACTTACATCTGGATACCTGGGGACAGGGACCCTCTCTGCAACTGAAAGCAGGCTGAGCCAAACCCTCGGAACCCCATTCAGATTCGGCAAAATACCATCAGAACCTGAATGGGAACGCAGTTTCCAAAAGAAAATCCTGGCCCGAGGAAAAATAAACCGTATAAAAACTGGACTTTGGAAACCACATGTCGGAGTGTAGATGGTCACGGACCCAGCGTGGGTTGACCTGAGATCTGCCTCCCAGTTCGATCGAACTCAAACTCTGCTGTGACAGGGATTTTTTTGTCAGATTTATGACAATTCGGCCAAATTGTGTCATTTTGCTGTTTTTGCTTGTTTTATTGCTTGTTATATTTTTTCTTTCTTTTGTATTGTCTTTTTGTTGTTTTTTGTTCAAGATCTCTATAATCTATCTAATCTTCATTTTAATAAAGTTTAGATCTTGATTAAGAGATCTGTGTCCAGATTTTTATAACATGGGTAAAATTCCATAGCTACAGCTTCAAACTGATGGAACAAGAACTTGCAGATTCTTTCTGCAGATCTCAGCTGTCAATTGCACATCTTAGACCCACAGACCTGAACTTACTTGCTTTTTTTATTTTTAGACACTTCAGTTCTTTATTACCTGCATGATCCTTCCACAGTTCTTTGTTATCTGTGTCATAAAGGAAAAACCAAGCAAGAACACTGGTCTCAAGACACAGGTACTGCACTTTTGCCATCAATGCACTGCTGTGAGCAACTATCCCAGGCAGGCTAACTGCATGTTAAAGACTTGCTGAATCAGAATATACTAGAAATGAGCAGGTTTATTTGAACGGAAGCCACACTTTATTTCATGCATAATTGTATTATCAGTTTTCCTGAGGTCATTGATTAATTTGAGTGCTGAATTATTTGACGGCACTGAAATGAGAAATCAGGCTGTTTGCTACTTCTGACAACAGATGAATTGAGATTTTGGAATGTTTCCAACCACTGGTACAGCAGAATAAGCTTTGATTTGCCTTCTAATCAAATTTGTATAATATAAAATGTACATTAAACATAGAAAGCTGCATCTTTTGAGGGAACTGCTAAGAAAAAACAGAAGTAAAAGTTCCAGATATTAAAAGTCTTTCATTTATCCTCAGAGCAAGCACAAAGAGCACATCTGTGTTGCATCTCCAGCCAGGGCTGCTACTTGCATTATCCCTGCTCTTATGTTTCCCCTGTGAGACTTCTATACTGCCATCACTAAGCAATCTGGTACATTATATGTAGAAGAGGTTTTGATACTTTCATTCAGATGAAGCCATTTCATAAAAAAACCAAAAACATGTTTACCAAATCATTAAAGCAAATACAGGACAGATTTTAAGACATCTGTCAGGTCACTGAAATCAATCCTCCCACCCTGCACAGAACATTGATGGTATTTGGGCATTTTCCTTCCCCTTCTCCTTCACTGAAAACTGTGTTTTCCTTCACAGATTTTCTGATACTACATTGCTGCATCACAGGGTCTTTTAGTTAGTTGCTGCAAATTAAGGAACAGAAACCAGCAGTTCCCATGGTTCCCATGGCAAGACCATCAACTAACAGTCAGCAGCAGTGAGCCAGGCCCTGTGTACACATATTCATCACAGCCCTCAGGAACAGCAGCGTACAGACAGTGATCAAGAAATTGGTGTTGCAGATGGAAGTATTTCTCCCAGGTGAAGATCACAAGCATGGGTTTTGTACGCCCATCCTGGGCAATATGTAATGAGCATTGATGCATGCAGTGCATTTCCCAGCTCAACTACAAGCCACCCTAGAAAATTATAGGTGCTACTTTCCCCCATCCTTAGTGGGCTCTGAGAGATGCTCCACATTACAAAAGTAAAAATGCTAAATTTGGAATTGATCAAGTTGGCAGTTACCTGCTGTCATGGCTTAACTGCAGCAAGCAGCTCAGCTCCATGAAGCTGCTCCCTTGCGCCCCCTCAGTGGGACAGGGGAGGGAATTGGAAGCATAAAAGTGAAAAAACTCATTAATTGAGACAAAAAGTTTAATAACTCTTGTAAGGGGTGAATAATGCTTCCATTTGCTTCACTTGTCTTCAGGTTTATTTCCTTTTGTTAATTTCCTTTTTCTTACAGTTCCTATTTTTAAAGGATTTCTGACAATACCTATGGACCACAGTACACTCAGAGGAATTCAACTGTATATTTGCAAAAGCTGAATTATTTATTTTCTATTATACTTAAATGGCACTAGGCTTGTGAAAGGTATTAGACTTGACAGCTTACATTTCGTGACTTTCATTCATGATGGTCACTTGAACTTTATCAATCTCGCTCAGTGCTTCAAGAGAACCATTTTTTGTTATGTTCACATATAATTTACCAGAATTTCATTTCCTGATATAACTTATTTCACACACTTCCTAGAACAAATGCTTTCCAGACTCATGAAAAGATACACAGGCAGTAGTCCATCTACCTGCAGTTTCTGTGTCATATGCACCTTGGCTAAAAGAATGATGTTATATTCATCTCTATAAGGACAATAGGAAAGGCTTGTCACCCTCCAAGGAACCACAAAATAAGTTTGCTTGGTGATGAGACTGCCCCAGCATTTGCAATGCCATCTGTGGGAAAGCTCAGACCATCTAGGACCCAAAACCTTGTATCACTCTGGAAAGGCATTTGGCCAAGAATATTCAAGGGTAATAACATCTGCAGCAAGGAAAGCTCAAGAATAGATATTTTTCTCCTACACAGCTGGAAGGGAGAGTTCAGATGTCAACTGTCATTAACATATCTTTAAAATATGTGTTCAGTAAAACCATCTGAAATATAAAACATAAGACTTCTCTGCAGGAATAAATATTGTGATTTATTTTAAAATGGAAGTTTGGGTGGATTTTTTACACAACTTCTCCTCAAAACCTTCATTCTCTAATACATTTCACAGTTCATTCACACTGAGAAGTACTTCTTATCTTCTAAAACTCCAGACTGTTGGGCTGAACAAAATGCATTCAATTTGCTTTTAACTGTTTCAGCACATTGCCAGAGGGATTTCCCTAATTCCTAAGCAGCAGCCATTTAAGCTAGAAAACAAAGTAAAAATCCAAGTCATTCCACCTTCTCTGTTCTTTTAATCTAAATGAGTCAGTTCAGTTTGAAAATTGTTAATGAAGGCTCTCTTCTGTCTTTCAACTGCATCACCATGGCAGCTGTGGTTTAACCTGATAGGAAATGTAATAAAGACAAAGTTTGGAGAATCTAGAGAAGAGGGACCATGAAGGATTTTGAGCAGAGACAGAAACAGAACAAGGACTGGTTCTAGTCTCCTCCAAATTCTCAGTCTTATATAATATGTAGCTAATGTCACAAAAACAAAGAATTCTAAGGATTAAGAAAATATTAAAGAAAATATTTTTACCACACAATTTTTCCTTAAATAAATTATTGTTTACTTTCACAAGAGACAACCATGTAGCTAAGTTTATGACTCAATTCGTACTGCTTTTCTCCCCAGCCTTTATCTCCTGCTATAGTCTTTGAGAAGAGAACAAGCTGACCTCCCATACTGTATTCAGAGCAGGCTGCTAATATTTAGCCTGAAGTAATGTCTGTTGTCCACCAGGAGTTTGCCTGAAGTCAAAACCAAGCAATGCATTTAATTCAGCTCCAGAGCACTCCTGCTCTCTGCAAGCCTGATCCACTTGTGAAGTTACACAAACTCATTGGCAAGCAACTCAAAATTTAGCTAGACTAAAACAATTAGAAAGTCTATTTACAACTAAATAAGCAAAAAAGAAATAGCAATTTACAAAAACCTGTTTTAGGAGCACTCAAAATACTTCAAAAACAAAAAGGTTTTGAAAGCCACACACAAAAGTCTTTAGCCTGAAGATATCTGGAGAAATTGACTACTAAATAAATGGTTTTACTTGAGAATAAACAAGACAAACATACATGAATCAGCTCTGTCGCACCTGAGTGCTCCTCCACCCTAGACAAGGGCTCTGACCAGGTATTCTAGCCTCTTGTACATCATCTTTTAGCTCAGGTGCTCATCCAACAGCAAGCACCTTACCTAATAAGGGACTAGGCTTCATACAAATGCATTTTTTCCTAACGTAAATGTTACATAGTGAATGAATCCCCAAAGTAAAACTAACAGTATATCAGCAAATATTTACTAGCATTCAGCAAAGGGATACATATACCCCAGAACACACATCAAGATAGGCTAATCTCAGGTGTTCATTAACCTGGAATATATCTACCAGTTTGAACGGAACCAGCTGAAACTAAACTCTGAACAGGTGGGCTGAGTTATGGGAATTGTCTCTCACTGAGTTATTGCCCACTGGCGAACTGGCCCCCACCTCTGCACGGCTTTGCTGGTAGCAGCTGAAGCTGGAGGTGAGTGGCGCTGAGGCTGGGGAGGGAGTGCTCGTGCAGGTGCAAGAGCTGTCCTGGCCCCGGGGATACTGCCGGCCCCGCCCTGCTCCCTGCAGGAGCTGCCGGCTGCCCAGCCCTACCCTGCCCAGCTCTGCCCAGCCCAGCCCTGCCCAGCCCCGATCCCCCCCGGCAGCACTGCTGCCCCTCGCCGGGCTCAGCTGGGCTGGGTTCGTGCCAGAGTCCTGGGAAAGGACCGTAATCTAATCTGGATCCAAGGCTTCCTGCAGCACACACAGAACAGAAAAACGTTACATGAGGAAGGAACTGCTGTCTCTTATCCTAAACACAGCTTTCTCTTTAAATTCACCTGCTGTGCATGAACTGGGACAAAATGCTGACAAGCCGGGAAACCAATGCCTATATGAGCAGTTTTAACATTAAGCAGATCCTCAGAACCCACCAAAAACCTAAGAAGAGCTGGTGCTGTTGCTGCTATAAGTTGGAGTTGATTTTTTCAGTTTTGTTTGTTGGCTTTGAGGGGAACTTTCTTTTCCCTAATTGGGTAGGTAGTAGGTCAAACCCACTTGTTTTAATGAAATAACTTGTCTTTAAGAGGTATCAAAATCCATAAAATTTATGAAAAGTGCAGGACTTCAGAAAACCAGGTTATTCCTTTTCAGGTCTAGCTATTAAGATGGATAATTTTTTAAAATAATTTTGTTTGAATTTCGTCAGCAGCTATTTTAGGAGACATTTCATAGTCTGTCCTGACAGTTGATCAGTCCAAATCAGTGTTAAACCTACCACTTTCACCAGCAGTACATTCACTCCAAACAAGACAGTGAACGTCTTTTGTATTTATTCACTGAGCATAGTTCTTTTAAGGTGATACTTTGACTTGTGATACAGCACATGTGCTAGAGATTAACTGGAAACTCCTTTTAAATATTCAGTATTCTTGTGATTGTATCAATGATCAAAGACACAGAGAAATTCTACTTATTAATTAATAAACCAGGCTTTAAACCACAGATATGGAGCAACCAGAAATAGGGAGCTGTCATTCATGAAACATAAAGCAGCATTTTCCATTTCTTTTCCCACCCAGCTAATTTCAAATAGTAATGAACCATAGACAAAAAACTCAATTACTTTTTTGGGGAAAAATTCAATGCCAAAATGGCCTATTTAACCAGTTGATAGTAATTGTGTAAAGAACATTATCTAAACTTCAGTTTTCTGAGCAATTATTGTAACAGGGAAAGCCTGAAACTAGGGAAGAAGAGAGATGGAATTCAGGATACTTCTTTTATGGCAAAACCTGCAAGGGAAATTAAAAATCTTAGTCTCACTTATTGGTGTTGATATTTACAGCAGATTCTCCAATCTGTGTGCTTTTATAACACATATCACTCAGACACAAATATTTACTCTTAAGGGACATTTTTCCTTGAAGGAATGCTAAAATGCATTTTAGCATTCTGCCAAAGCAGAAGGCTGTAAGTTAACTGCTATTGTCATTTCTACTCAATTACTGCCTACACAAGAACTGTCATGCAGTGAAGGCAAGAGAAACACCACCACTGATGGTGAATTTCCTGGCTTTTATCACTGTGTCAAAACATTATTGTTCTGTAATCACAGGGTTTCATGTAAAACAGTCAAAATGGCAGCAAAATCCCAATGCAAAACATTTTTGAATATCAGTTTAGTGATGGCAAGGAGCAGGATTAAGCACTGCTTAAATTTAGTGAGCAGGTACTTAAAGGAAGTTCCACCTGGATCATGGGCCAGGCTCTCCACAGCACAGGCTCCTCTGGAGGCTTTGGAAGGTCTGCATTCTGTGCAGGCAGCAGGAAGGTGGTGGGAAGGCCCTGTGGACCCATCCTGTAACACAGGCACTTCCCTCTAACAGGCATTCACTGCCATGAAGCCTTTCCCAGAGTTCCTCTTCAACATTTGGGGACCAGGAATCCTGTTGTTCATCAAGAACACACAAACCCAAGTTTAAACTGCTTTCCTGTGCCTCAGGTTTCTAAGCCCAAGTTTAGAATCCTCTTTCCAAAAGATATCTTTTGCTCTTTGGCCTTGTGAATATTACAATTATCTCTATTACGTGTTGAACCCAACCAACAATGCTGAAAGAGACCTGGACCAGAGTACCTCTTGTGGTGTGACACATTCTCCTGGGAAAGGAACACTCAAATCTCACTTCAAAAAGAAGGAATTTTGCCCCAAAACCAGACTAGTTCTCCAGCCTCTTGGACTAGGAGTTTCTTCCTCAGGCTCCCCAAATTTAGCTCATGGTTTCCTCAGCACCTGCCAAGATTCAAGTATTACTATTCTGTGAACTACCTTAACTTCTAAAATGAGCTCAAATGAAATGTGTTGTGTATATGTCACTTCAAAAATCTATTTTTGGCTAAAACTAGTTGTTTAAAGGTGTCAAATTTATGAATGAGTTTGACCATTCTGCTGCATAAATATTTTAACTGAAAAGATCCAACACCAATTCCACACTTTAAACCCTAGCAGAATGCCTCCCTCTGGATCACAACTCATCCCTGAAACACATTTTTATGAAAACATACATGCAGACAGTGCAGCGGTGAAGACATCCCATTATGACAGCAGATGACACATCAATGTATTATTACAGCAGTAAGTCCACACCTAACCAAAGCTGCTCCCATTAAAGAGCAGCATGTCTCCAGCCGTGTGTGATCACACACTTTTAGATACAGACAGTCCTGTACAGCACTTGCAAAGCCATCAGGTGGGAAGCCAGATCAGTATTTTTAATGACATTAAAACACACACACTCGCCATATCCCTGTTGCTATAATGAGCGATGCAGGGACCCCAGGCAGGTGCAAAGGAGTGTGCTTTATTGCCATAAACCCAGCCTTTTAAAGCAGTTAGCCAGTTATCAGTTTACATAGTCTTAAGGCACAATAAGCCCAAGTCAACCAACCACCATACACCATGATATGGACTTGCAGCAGTCACGCAGCACATCTCCCATGTCTCTCATGACTCTCCACCCCTATTCCAGCTGAGTCACTCTCCCACAGTTCCCTTCTATTTAGCCTAAGTAACAGGCTGGAGCCATGTTACAAGGCCTTCCCTTTATAAAGCCTTACTTATTGGTAACAATACCTCTGCTCATGTGCAACCTTCACTCCACACAGGAGGCTCTGTTACACCCCACACAACTCCGTGCATGTCCTGTTTAGATTGGTTTCCTGCAGAAAGCACTCCCAAAAGAACTGCACCGAGACACAGGATCACTTCCAAGCAGCAGAGTTGTAACAGAGGTATTTATATGCTTCAGCAGCTCCTTCCCCTCAAGTCAATCACACATGATTCTTTCCCTGGAAATGAAGCATGAAAGTGTGGGAAACTAGTCACAGCTTGATGACTGCATTTCCTGCCAACCGAAATACTAGGACTGTGTGAATACACAAATCTTATTTACAAATCAGGCTGTTAGAAAACTTGGATACAAAAGGAGGCATCCGTGTGTTTTCTGTGCTACAAGTAGTCACAACAGCTTGCCTGAAATGGCTTGTTTCTTTAGCCTGTGGGCAACAGTAATTTATTAAAATGATTTATTAGATAATTGTATCTTTTAAAAAGTACATCAATTTACAAGTTATAAGTTTTTTTGCTTCTGAAATGTTCAAGGAGTGTCTCTGGGTCTGGGTCAAACTACAAAACTGTTACCTAACTCCCTGGGTGTGGAAAGCAGAATAAGGGAGTTGCAGTGCTGTACAGTTCCCAGGCTGGGTGCTGAAGCATGGCCATTTCTCTTTCAAATGTCAGGATGAGCCTTCCCATCCCCAGCTGAAAGGCTGTGATAACAGAGCTGTGTGACTGATACATTCCCCACTGGTCTTACAGGCAACATTGCAATTTCTACAGTACCTGATGTAGCACCAAAGAAAACCAAACCACACAAACCTAAAGAAAATAATTAATCCAAATAGCTCAAGTTTTGCATTAAATGCAGCTAAGGAGCAGCCTTCCAATCAATTCATGGTGCTTATAGTGAGCACTACAAAATCCTTGGAGTACTCTACACAGATATTGAACCCTGCCAAGACAGCATGACTTAGAGTTTAGTTACCATCTCATTAAAATACATAGAACTGACATGGATGAATTCCCTTGTCTGCCTTCATAATCCCAGGTTTTACATTTATGCTACACAAATTTTACATGACTAAACAAAAATCAAGTCTAAAATTCAAGTTTTTAGACTTTTTTTCCTCACTTAGGACCAGATTTTGTCACAATACTGCATGTGCTGCAGATCTTGGCCATATGAGTAGCTGGAATCAATTTTATTATAAGAATCACCTCTTTGTTTGAATTAATTCTTGGGCTAATAAGTAATTTACTTATTATTAGAAGGGATGACAGGCACCAGAGCTTGCAGCAAATTGTCATTAACACCAACAGATGCTTCAGTGTTATTATCTAGGAAAACTTAAGCCAAATGTATCTGGGTGAAAGCCAGGCTTTCACTGGGAAAAAAAGTAAAATGTATGTTTCAGCTGAGTGGGTCCCTGTAAATACAGGTCTATGCTGCCAGTATATACATCTCCAAATTGGGGCTTGTCTCACGAATAAAGAATAACTGAATGACATTGTCTGTACCTTATTTTTTAAAAGCACAAGTCTTGAATGGCATATTTATTTGTATGTTAACATTAATAGAAGAGCAAATATTTTCATTTAGAACTTGATAATGACAGAAAGCCTGATAGCTTGCTATGGAATGCCAGCCTAATCTCATGTGTATTTAGTTTATAGATTGGTGTTAGGCTTTTCCCTACAAACCACATCCCATCACCTCAACAGCTCTCAATCCTCACATCCCTTCTCAAGCTAAAGATTTGGGGATCCTGCTCACACAGAATCACAGATTGATCACTTGGAAATTATTCCCATCCAATGGATATCCCCCCACTTTCCAAGCACAACTCCTTTGATTGTATGCTAAGGCATATTTTGAAATGTACCTTGTTTTTGAAGAAATCATTGATTAAGAAATTTGGGAAATAATTTGGGAATAACTGAAACTGAATTTTCCTTCCAGCATTGTATCATGAGTTTAACATTATTTCGTGTGATATTTATGATGAACACCAACATACAAAAGCCTTTATATTATCTTTGAAGTAAGGAAAGCCTGGTATGCTTAAGACCAGCAAAGAAGGGCAACAGTTTTGCTTTGCTTTGTGCACAACTTCTACTCTCCCTTTTAAACTGTCTTTGTATCAATCCAGGAGTTTCCCAGCTTTTAGTCTCTGATTCTCTCCCTGAATCTCCTGGTGGAGGAGTGAGAGAGAGGCTGTATGGGCTTGGCTGCTGGCTCTGGTTAAACCATGACACAGCTGAAACGCAAAGGTTCGGAGTTTGCATTGCGTTGCGTTTACTCAAATACTTTGGCTTGAGTAAGAAAACCTCACCACTCTGCATAACTAAAGAAACAAAGTGAAGATAACTATTATGTTTGCTACAATACATTGCTGAAATCAAACCTGATTTATCTTATTAACAAACAATACATGGTGCAGGAAAGAAACTCAGAGAGAATAATAATTCACAGCTGTTGGGGGGGGATTTTTTTAACCCTACCATTTCTTTTCCACTGAGGTTTCCTGCTCCTGCCTCTGCAGCTGCCACTGTAAGAGTCATCAGGCACTAAGAGGAAAAGCCGGACTTCAGCTGTGCCCTCCAGAAGAATAATGGACACACAACAGGCTTGCAGCCAGAGGGCCCAGTGGCTTGCAGTATGCATTCGCCAGCCGGAGTGCTGGCTCTGTGCTCAGCTATTCCTCCCAGCTCTCTTTTCTATTTCCACTGCCTTTGTCCTGGTTTATAGAGGAGGGTGCTGTCGCATTGCTTTACTTTTACTGAGAGGTTGCTTTCTAATTTGCATGCATGCGTATTTGTGCAAGGGCACAACATGCAGTTCAAAGCTATTTTCTCACTTTCAAAGCTGTCCCAGGTTTGATGTGTACCAGGCTGGTACTTTTGTTCTTGATTGAGGACTGCTGCGTTATATTCTTTTTAAAACTCTAGCTATTTTGGGAGAGGCACATAATTTATTATGTTCAATAGTTTTCTTGTCAGGCATTCATGTACAACTTCCTTCATCTTGCATTCAGATGTTTGATATTGAACAGTAATTGGATTGGCTGCATTTGTGTTTACTTTTATGGCCTTACAGTAAATGCTGCTTTTTTAGCCAAGGACTGGTAAAGTTTTTGCTGAAACCTACAGTAGCCTACATGGAAGGTTTTCTGAGGCTTGCAAGGTCAGTTTTTGAGCAGTTTGGAACCCTTTTCACAAGTACAACTAATGTACAGATTAGTATAGCCTGAACACTGCATTAAGCAAAAGCTCTTCCCGTACAACAGCAGCTGTGGGCATGCACTGTGACCCTGTTAACCTGCTCTTTGGCCAGATGCAGAGCAATATTACTATTATCACTTTATTATTATCACTGGGCCAAATATCCTAGAGAGACAAGGAAGAAAAGCTTTTGTCACTGCTCTGACACTGCTCTGAAGTCCATTCATAGGCAGAACTGCCCTCCCCACTGAAAAGAAAATGAGAAACCTGAAGACACGCTGTAGAAGAAATCTTCAAAACCCTCTGCATGTTCAGCACCAATGTTCCATGGAACTTGGACCCAAGAAACAGATCTAGGACTGCAGAACACAAACTGTGAGGAGGAGAGCTGTAGGACATCTAAAGACTAGTCCCACCATCTCTGCCTGTAAAACCAAAATCCAAACAAACAATTTCCTTTGTAAGCACAGTTAGATATCTACAGACAAGTGGAAGACTGTCCCTACTGGCATGGGGGATGCCATCCCACAGCTACGAAAGCAGGCTCTGGGCTTCTGCCAGCTCTGTTAGCTCATTACTCAGGTCTTTACTTTGGAACTAGTTTCCTTTCTCACTGAATAGATGTGGGAGAATCAAGATACAGGATGAAGGCAGGAGAGAGGCCAGGAGTAATCATAACATAAAAGAAAAGCTTTCAGGACATCATTATTGGGCCACACTTTTTAGTTTGTCTCTGATGTTTGCCCTGGTCTTACTCAAGTTTCTCCTACAAGTCCCATCACATTTGTTTTCTTTCTTCTAAACAATATGTGTGTGTTGTGTCATGAGTTGTCTTTTCTGCTCAAGATCAATGGTAGTTCCTTTCAACCTTTTCCTTTTGTATTTAAAAAGCCCAGCTGGAAGTTCTAAGCAGTTGAGCTCAAAAAGTTGTTTTTAAAATCAAGAAGCTAAAGTGCAAACAGCTGCAGGGAGCATTACTGAGACCTTCAAAAGGTGGAAGGGAGCATAAATGCTCCAGTACAGCCAGCTGATTGCCAGTGTGTCCATGCAGGATGCATGTGGCAGGGCCTGGGTTGCTTGTTCCAAGTAGGATTGACATCAGGTTTTTCCCAAACATCTTTGCAGGGACAAGCAAGTGTTAGAAACTTGAAGAACCTCACTGCTCTTCAAACCCTCTGGTCTGCAGGGAGTCTCAACATAGGATCCTCAAGTTTTATAAACAACAGAAAACTTGAGGAAAGCAAGTGTTGAGCACTAGGTAGAGGATGGTGAGCAGATTGTCAGCAATAGCCAGTGCTCCTCCTGACAAGGAGAAAAAAAGCTAGCACATTGTCCTGCTAGGAAACAAACTTAGGTCAACTGGAAGCAAGTGACACATTCATATTCTTTGGAGAAAAACCCAGAGAAAGCAATTACTGGAGCTATTTTTATTTACAAAGGTGAAAACCATCTTAGGCTGTGATAAAGGAAGAAGCTAATTGTTCACATGGTTGGGAGATTTGGGTCTCTTCCATTCCATTACTGTATAATGATTTGCTTTTATGATCCTAGTATGTTCTCAAGTAATATTAGACTGGTAGAGCAGCTCGCATTCTGTCCCGGACCAGATAACCCTTGAGTTGCAATGTATACCTCTCTGCCAAAGGAAAGCCTCAGACTGCCTTGTGCATGACCATTGGTCCTACACAGAGAAACCCTTGAGGACCGGCCATGGAAAAACAGGAACGCAGAAGGACCCCTCTGGTCGTACCTTCTCTTTGGTTCACTGAACCTTAACCTGTCCATTCACAAGGCTTTCTTTAACCTGTTGAGATGCTACAGAAGTGCTTTTTATTCAGACTGTTTCACTCCTGGAGGCTCCCTTTCTTCTTTTTTCATGCGGGAAGATACCAACTGAAGTGGGAGCCTTGAGACCCTCCTCCTGTGTTCTTTTGTGGGCTACCTTTTCATCCTGTGCTTTTTGGTTCATACAAGGCAACAAGCTTCTACCCTCATAAGACAACTCAGATTTTTCTGTGGTGTATGACGCTGATCTCTAACAGAAACACTCTATGTCACCACTGATGTACAAGAACATTATTTCCCTATTTTTTCAATGAAATACATCTATTCAGAGTATATTAACCAAGGCATTACAAATTAGTGACTGTATATGAGCTGGTGTGTACTGAAAGAATCGAAAAATGTGCTATAGAAAGTACAATATTATAAATGAAAATTAAGATGCATCACATTTTTATGAAGTATCTCTTCTTTTTCCCCTCCTAAAACATGCATATTGTACAGTAGAATTTTCACAAGAATAAACTAGGGAAAAAACCCACCTTTCAGAGCATGTCAGAATTAGGTTATCTTAACATTGTTGGGATGTTTATTGAGTTCATATTTTTCTACAATTTTTAAATGACACAATAGAATAAATTCTTAAAGAATAGTAACAAAGGTTAGGACAAAAGATAAAAAAGGGACAGTTTCAACAACTGGTAAAATCCTTTGAATCCAAGACAACTGAACAATTTTAAGAACAGAAGCATTCCAGTTAGGACAAAAGTGGGTCAGGTGTTTAATGGAAAACCACAGATTAAAGCAGAAAGTTTTTTTCCACTTCAAAGTTCAGCAAACTTGGACTAAAAAACAAGCCCAAAGCTAGATGATTTTGAGGTACAAAAATAAAATTGACATTCCATCAATATGAATTTAGGATTTGTTAGTAAGTAGAGTCCAGGGAGAGCCCCAGAGTGGTTATGTCCACCACAGTGGGCTCTGTGCTCATCATGGGGTCACAGAAGCTCCCCTAACCTTTGAAAAAGATCTGAGATGATGAAACTGTAAATAGAGTGACTGAGTGACTCTCCTATTGGGTCACCGTGTCTTGCATCTAATTCCCCCAGCAGAAATTTTCAGTAACACCATTTGTGAATGGTGGTACCACCTTGCCAGGGGCCATGCAGCACGACTGACACAGGAACAGCAGCTTCGTCCACCAATACGGCCACACTCAGGGCTCACCCTTGTTTGTGCTGATACAATTTCCCTGGGAAGACAAACACTACCAGTTCCTGTCTGAGAAAAGAAGTCTCATAATGTTGCAGAGCCACTTTGAGCAACCTGATCTAGTGGATGGGCAGGGGGCTCAGAACTGGATGATCTTTAAGGTCCCTTCCAATTCAAACAATTCTGTGATTCCATGATTCTACAATTAGGCATACTCCTCCCCACCTGAAAGAACAGGTACATTCTTCTGCCCTAACCTGCTTTCCTGCCCTTTTCATCTTGACAACTTATTAGGAATTATACACTAAGACAGAATCTTACTTTGTCATTTTCCACATCTGAAGTAAGTGTGTGCTTGAGGAGTATACTGAATGCAATAAAAGTGCAGCATTATATTTACCTGGAAAGCATCAAGCACTTTCAGTGGAAAGACATTTTGAGTGTAGGTGATAAGCAGAGATGTAAAATATCCAGCTGATATTACAAAATAAGAGTCATGTAAGATAGTGGAAAAAAATTAGGATTCTGATTCTGCATTACACCCACCAATTCTCCTGTGATGATCTCTCTTCCAGCTTGTAAGGTGTGAATTAGATGATCACTATGATGAACCTGTCAGCAGTGGCAGAATGAAGACAGAAGTTTATTACATGCACAGCAGTACATAATAGCACACACTGCTAGCAGATTCTTACAGTTTACAGCCTGCTGATTTAGAACTTTTCCATGTAAAAGTTCCAACTATTTATGGTCAAGGTTAAGCTTGGACGAAAATGGATCTAGTCATTACTTTTAACTCCATTTTACTTGTGCATAAATTGAGTATGTACAGAAAAAGACATTCCATTTGTCTGAGCACCATCTTGAAGAAGCGAGAGGAAAACCTCTTGCAAAGTCCTGTCACTGTTAGAATGTAGAAAACCATTCCAGACAGTAGCAAACAAGCTTATTTCTCTTCAGAAGGTCCCTGTCCTTTGGTTATTCTGTGCTCACAAAAGTGGCACAGTCCTAGTGGCTCACATGAGTGCACAGAAGTGATTTGTAGGCCAGAGCTCATCTGTAGGTATAAATGCTTTCTATTGAGCTCATCAGCCACTTAAAAAAAGCCAAGAAAGTGCAAGGATGTAAAAATTCCAAAGCTGGAACTAGAAGCTGAGTACTTAGTCATCCTGAATCCACATTGAAGCAGATGAATCTGCCCAGTAGCAGATTAATTGTGATAACCTGGTACAGCCCAAAGCAGAGGTGCTGACCATGAGCTGGAGGCTCTCTTGCGGCATGTTGTGGGGTGTGTTGTGGGCACACGTGTCAGTGTGCATCAAGTACCAACACCTGTGAGCAGAGACACAGCACACAGCCATGCTGTGACTGCTGTGGGGACACAGAGAAAATATTACAGTTCTGATAATGACTTTCTTTCAGCCAGCAAGTGTGTGACAGCCAGTCTGCTCTGTCACCTTCTCGAGGACAGCAGGTGTCACTCAGCTTGCAGAGGTAAACACCTACACAGGGTTGTCGATGTCGTTAGTCTGGAAGCTGCTGTTTTGGCTCAGTCTATCCAGAGCCAGTCCTTTGTACTCAAGGACAGCTCTCTGAGCTCATTCCAGGGCACTGGCATGATCAATCTATTTTAAAGATAAAAAGCAGTCACAAATGGGCCATAAAAGGGAGTAGCAAAGGGAGAATTCCAAGTGTGGGCACCAGAAAATACAAACTCAAGCCTTTCAATCTGTTCTGGGATCATATATTTCTAGCAATGCTCTTGTGTTTTGCTGTGTAGAAGTGGCCCTGAAGTCTGAGAAGCCCTGCTCATGCTGACACGCTGTGCCCCACTGGCCACATGCAGTCAGCGCACTGTCGTGGTGCCATCGCCATCTCGGGGAGCTCTGCCACTGGCCCTGCTGAGGAACGCTGTCCAACGCCCATGTCCTGCCAAACAGCCAAGCCACAGCAAAGCAAGGTACGGGAAGTGAGCCAGGGCTAAGACTTAACAAGGCATACACTTCAAGAAAATAAAGAAGGAAAAGGAGAAGAGATTTGATGAATAGAAAGTTAAATTTCAAGATTGCATGGTAGTAGCTCTCAAAAAGATGGGAATTAATGTACAGGTGTTCAAACCAAACTAAGACTATGAGGTGCATATGAACATTTGAATTGTAGTTGTCAAGAGAATCGTCTTGTCATTCTGCTTTTCTGTAAGAAACTTCACTCTTTCCCTTTATCCCACACCTTGTGTACCACGGGCTGAAGCTGAAAGACAGCAGTTTTCCCTAGGAACGTCTAGTGCTGAACATTGTTCTCCACTGAATTTTAGCAGAAGGGGAGGAGATAGGAAATGCCACAGGAGTATTTGGTTTTTTTGTGATTTTTTTTTATGTTTTTCAAAACCAGATTTGGATAGAAACAAAAGCACAGTTAGGAAAACTCTGATGTCCTCTGCTCTGCTCAGTTATTGACAGACAATTTGAGCTAATGCTTTTGCAAAGAAGTTTATAAGTTTGAGTGCTCTATGTGATATTTAGACAGAGACCCTTTCTCAGCAGCACAAAGAATCAGCTGGCTCACCTGTCAAGGTACCCACAAAGGTTAGAATCAGAGCGAGAGGCCATCAAGAGACAAGGACTCAAACTCCATCACCAGCATTTCCTTTTAGTCACTGTGATCTTCCAGAGAGCACATTTATTACTGGCTGGTCATGACTGGCTGGAAGAGTGCAGAATTTCAAGTTTTGCCTGTTCCTCTCCATGGTAATTTGAGTCCTCTTCCTCCACTTAAAATGTATAGATTTTATATTCTGTATTTGTAAGTCACTTTGAAAGCCTCTGTAGAAAGTACTGATGAATTTGAATGATAATTACAATGGTTTCAAAACACAGTTTGTTAGCAGTGTATTTTTGTAAGCTGTTCAGTATAAAACAAAGTCCACAACAGTCCAGGGAAACTGAAAGCACAGCCAGGAGTTATTTGGGCCCAAGGCAAGGTCCAGCTGTTCCAGCTATTGCTGGCTAGCACTCCATATGCTGTGCTTGAGGTTCAGCACACACATTTCTACAGCTCCATGTTTAACTCAATAACTGTTTTCTCTTTGGTCAATGAAATCTGGCAACAGAAATTTGTTTCTTCTTATGATAACACGCATTTGTGGAATTCACACTGTATCGACAGTGTAGATTCCTATGGAGCATTATGTTCTGTAAATTCTATAGCATTATGCAATACTATTAAAAATAATGGAAGTTAAAAGTAGCTCAACCTTTTTCTCACTACAATATTAAGTATAATTTCTTTGTATAACAATCAACATATGAGCATTAAGAACTAACCTATTGTAACAGTCAATAGGAGACAACCTCATTCGTCTCACCATTACAGCAAAGCAAGCAGCACATCTCACAAGAACCAGAGCTCCACAAAGTATATGTATGCTGCATTCTTATAAAGGGTGGACATGACAGAAGCAGCTGTAATGAAGCCATAACTGTGTACAGGTTCAAACTACAGAGTCTAAATGATAGATTCACCTGAAGTTCTAAGATACTAATGTGAAGTTAACTTCGTCCCTTTTTCAGCATAATTCCCTGTATTTTAATGTAAATTTCATCAGAAATACAACTAGACATTATGACAATTTGATCTGAATCATTCAAATATTCCCAAACTTTCCGTCTTCTTAGGAATCAGCAATGTGCCACTTGCCCCTGATGACGTGAGTACAGCTCACAGGTACACTGCAGACTGGGCACTAGGAAGGAGCAGCTACACAAACCCATGAACTGACCTCTCTTAAAGCTTCCTTCTTCAATGTTCTATTCTTTTTTAACCAAGTTGTTAAATAGAATCTGCCCTTAGACGCATTCAGGCAGATAATAAAAGGATTCCAAAAATCTAGGTGCCCAGATGGACCAATTCCTAACTGACTTGGCTAGAGCTGGAGACAAGAAATTACTTGTACATCAGGTACCATCTAACACCTCTCTGTGATAGGAGCACACAGGCATCTGAAGACTTGCAAAAGCCAGAATAAATGGATTTTTCTAATGTCACTCTGTCTTGCTCGCATAATTTGAACATTTCAATAGCCCTGGCAAAGTCAGAGCTGTTAGGCAAAGACCTTGTTATGTAATCTGCATTACTGCCCTAGCTTCAAAATGCTTTGCATCAGTCAACACCAGGTACCTCTTAATTCATGCAAACATAAAAGTTAGGGGAAATGCTCACAGCAGCAGGAAGTAGGAAAAGCAAACGTGCATGAGAACTAAAATAAAGCACACAATCAATGAACCAAAAGTTTTATAACTTTTTCCCTCCATTTACAGTACTTTCTGCTAATCTTCAAGATTCTTCAAATCTGGCACCAAATGTTGTCAGGTAATTAATATAAGGCCAGCAAGCTCACCTCTTCCAGGCTGTCATGAGCTCTGAAGCAGAAAGGAATAATTGTTCTCTATCTGAGGTAGCTGAAGGTTATTTTAACAACTGTGTATTTCTTGCTTACCATGAAAAATTACTCTCAAGTTTCTACGAAAAGCAGCTGTTCAATATTCAGAAATATTCAGGCACTCTGTAAATCTACTCTCCCTGTTAAACAATGAGACTGTCTGTACAGACATGCTTAGATCTATAGTGCTCACTATCTAAAACTCATCCCTTCTGCTTACATGTAATATTTGCATGTTTCTACATGAATTACATTGTTTATAAAAACAGAGATGTAACAAGAATTAAGATCTCTTTAGCAGTCAGCTCCTTCAAACTATATTCTACAAAGCAAATTTACATTTCAATCAGCACTGTTTTCCTAAAACATACATGAGAATAGAGAGATAAATATTCTGAAAGAAGGCTAAATTGATTATGACAGAAATATTTATCCAAATAAGTTCAGTAAGGTTTTTTGATTTTCTGTAGTAATAGCCAATAGCTAAAAATAAGCCATGACATTTCTAGAAATTAGAACAAATTGAGAGGCTATAATGATAAACTTACTAAAATATAAACCTTTCATTCAGAGGTTTGGGATGTGAGCTGCATTTTACTAAAGCACACATATCTGTATTGAAGTTCTTGAAACAATCTTAAACATAAACAGAGAATAGTTTAAGATTATGTCACATTTATTTTCAGAGTTGCAATGAGAGCTACAATATTATACAGACATTTAATACATTTCATTTGCCTAAAGTAAGCATATAATATTATTTCAGCTACCTTTCAGCTCTCCAGATACTCAAAGGTTGCACATGCACATATAGATTAAAGTAAAAGCCTCTGCAGCAACTGGGTTTCAGAATAAAATATTTTCTATTTCTTAATATCCTACCTTCAAAGTTGTCTTCTAGGAGACCCATATGCTCAAGTGCCTTCACAAATCCAACTATTATCACCAGTACAACAATCATTTCAAGTCCCTCCAAGTTCATCTTGAAAAATTATTTATGTAAAAGCATCTTTTCTTAGGGAGAGTCCTGACTTCAGAGTTAGACTTTAATTAAAAAGCCTTCCTAGTCCAAGACATGCCACACAACCAGATAAATACAATGCTAAAGAAGCTCAGAATATTCACACCATAAAACATTTCCATTGACAGCCAGATGAACACAGGAATGTAAGGAGTCAAATCTTACCATGTCTGCATCACTTGCCTGCATGGATACAGATGTTTCAGTCTCTACGGCAACAGAATATACAGTAACCACTTTGTTTAGCATTTCCTCTCTGTCACAGCCAAAATCCACCCGAGCTGTTTGATACCTAGTAAAAATTTTCAGACTAAATTACAGCTTTAGAGGGATCTTAAACAACACAGATAAAGAAGTCCAAATATGCTTTTTGCCTGACAGTGAACTTAAAACTCAAAGTAAAATAATTTCATTAAAAAGATGCTCTATTTCTGTATTTCACTGTTGACTGGAATACAGTTACAAAGGTTTAGGTATTTGTTCAAGTAGCTTGTTTTCCCACACTACAAACACTTTTACAGGAACCTAGTAAAATCTGAAATACTGTAAGAAGCAGCTTGTTAGAGGGAAATCAGATAAAGTCTGAGTGGTCTGTGGGAAGCAAAAGCCTTTCCCTCCCGCTGCACAGCCGTGGGGGCTCATGCAAATGTAAAACATCTGCCTTTGGTGCAGGTCAGCCGCTGCTCCCATGGCTGTCCCAGGTGAGGAAAACCAACAAATTGCACCAAGGACACAGCGTACCATGGCCAGAACTGCATGCAGCTGACTCCCCTGGCCCAGGAGGCACTTCCACGAGCACCCAGAAACACTGAAGTTGTTTCCAACTCCTTGGACGTGACAGTTAGGAATAGATTTTCTGAAGGACCTTATTCGGAGCCACCTAAAAGCAGCCGTTAGCAAGCACTTGTCTGTCCTTGCTACTTACCTTCCCTTAGCTCCCCAGAGTCGTAGCCAGACATGCACAGAATTACAAAAAAACCCTGCATCCCTTTGAAAATAGGGCTGCTTGTTCTGGTAAATTTTGATTACTTGGTCTGCAATGACTAAGAATTCTGTGTGCAACATTAAGTACCACATTCATCATTCTTTTAACTCANAGATAGATAGATAGATAGATAGATAGATATAGATGTGTGTAAAAGTAAAAACTTACATTACTGTTGTAATTATTAAGCAGCTGCATTAATAATACTTTTCTAAAAGCCTGAAATCCAGCTTGCTGTTTGAGTTATTGTTTTTTTAACCATTTGTGTACATCTCTCTTCAGCTGATGCTTTATGTTACTGTCTCCCAGGACACTCTTGTCAAGCTACATTGCGCACCGAGATGATGCTGTGAGTCCAAGGTTGTGTCTGTGTGATGAGAGGGGACCCTCCTGAGCTGCACCGTGGACCCTGTGTTGCTGTTCCCAGCAGGATCAGTCCCACAGATTCTTTTGAAAGCTGTAAAAGGTTTTCTTAATGACTTCACTAAAGCTTTGCTACGTAGCAAGGTTTCCCTAAAGGCCTGAGTGAAGCTGTTTTCTGTCTGAGTATTCCAATATAATGATATTTATTAATATTTTAGAAGCATCAATTTCTTATCAATATAATTAGCATCACTGACATCCAAAGCTTTTCTCAGGTACCCCCATTCAAAAATTTAATCTCATACTTTTCTCTTCATTGTTGAACATCACTTGAGCATCTCGCAGCCCTTACTGAAATTCTGATTGAGCCTAAACATTCCTGAGAGGAGGTTAAGAATCTACTGAAATATCAAATCCAATTACCATGGAAATCAAACCACCTTCAGGACAGTCCATATGTAAGTTATTTTAATTTAGAGCAATAAACAATGGTTGAGTGCAGAACGCAAAAGAAAGAAACACTACCTGATGGAAATGGACTGGGACAGAGGGTAAAAAGAAGAAAGTAACTTAATCTTATTTTTGGTCAGGTTTAAAATCTATGCTCCTACTAGAAATGAAATGACCTGGGTGCCAATAAGTGTTGAAAATTAATTTTATTTCTGTTTGGAAAAGGGGATGTCCCACAGTCCAGTTCACTTGTACCTCTTTTCTTGTTTGTTGCTGCTCTCAGCTGATCTATCAACATAACCAATTAACAAATATATAATTTATTTTTCTTGTTAAAAGATCTATTTTGTACAAAACAGAAATGTTCCACAGAATTTTTTTTTCTTTTTTTTTTTTTAAGAAAGCTGCATTTCAGAGCAACCCAGCTCTTTGACATGCCAAGACATCCTCCCTTCCTCAGAGGGATGGAGCACCTTTCCTATGAGGAAAGGCTGAGAGAATCACGATTGTCCATCCTACAACAAAGAAGGGTTCAGAGACCCAATTGTGGCCTTCCAGTGCCAGAAGGGAACTTACACAAAAGACAGGGCAAGACATTTACAAGAGCCGGGAGTTACAGGACAAAGGGGGAATAGATTCAAATTGAGAGTAGGTTTAGATTACATATTAGGAAAAAATTCTTCCCTGGGAAGGTGGTGAGACCCTGGCACAGGGTACCCAGAGAAGCTGTGGCTGCCCCTGGATCCCTGGAAGTGTCCAAGGCCAGGTTGGACAGGGCTTGGAGCAACCTGGGACAGTGGGAGGTGTCCCTGTCCACAGCAGGGAGTCTGGAATTACATGCTCTTTAAAGTCCCCTTCCAACCCAAACCACTGTATAATTCTGTGACTCTTTCTGCTTGGATTCAAGAGGTAAAGTCCAAATTCTGCTTTATCCCATGTGGAGCAGAGAAATGCCCTTGCTCTGTGCACAGGTCCAGTCAGGGGGCCTCTCCCACCCCTGGAAAGCAGACAAGGGGCTTCCACAGACTCTGCCTTCCCCTTATGATACTTCTGTTACTGAGTTATTGGTTGCTCTGCACCCTAATTCCTGGAGGGTACATGAGGTTTCCTCTTTTTTTTTCCAGACAAAAAAGAGCAATTTTTTAAACCTAGAGCACTTCTAGCTGTTCTCTGACCAGCCCAACCCACCAGTAACTGTCACTGGGGAGAGACAGGGTGAGAGAGACACAGAAGAGAACCTATTCCAATAAACTCCAATCAAAACTTATTTAGCCTGGGCAAGCTGACAGTACAACGCTGCAGGCTGTGTGTTTCCTGCTTGTAACCTTCTCACAGCAATAGATCATATTTCTAACAAACTCTCAATATAATTTTCAGTCGTTCTTTTTCAAGCCTGAGCAATCCACTGTGCAGGAAACCACTCCTGTCAACAAAGAAACACTGGAGTATTCCGGGAGGAGAATACCCACCTACCACTATCCAATTCAGCCACGCATATGCAGAGCAGTGGGGGCACTGCTGTCCATATTCCTCCTCTTAGTCCAAGGAGGAATGCTGGATGCCTGGCATACTCTGTCACTGCATAAAGTTTGAACTGCTGCAGAACTTGACATCAAGATGCCTCTGGCAGGTAATGTATTGGGCAAAACATTGGGGACCACACAGATAAATGGCTCATGCCAGTGCCATCACCTCACTTGTGAGCAACTTCTCCCTTCTGCTCCCAGCAAACAAGGAGATATCTCAAAGTGAACTCACACAGGCATCAGAAAGTGGGAATCATGATAGCAACAGGAAAAGCACCAAGCAGTGTAGCCCTGTTTTCATGCCTGAGATGTTTTGGTTTTCTGAAATTCTTTTCCCAAGGAATTTTCTGTAAACACGAAAGATGTTTTTGTAGCTATACTATTATTTTCATTCCTTTTCCTAGGAGGAACTTCTTGATATCCCTCTGATCTGACCAATGTGAGTGAAGTGATGTGCCTTTGTGTCTGACCAATGTGAGCGAAGAGATGTGCCTTTGTGTCCCCAAATTGGTCTGTGTAAAATAGTATATAAGGGAGACACATCCCAAAAATAAAGGAATCATTTTTCAGCCTTCTGAAGCTCAGAGTCTGTGTCATTGTGGTGTAAAACAGCGTCAAAGCAGTATCTATTTAGTTAAATTTTCCTGTACCCTTCTACCCATAAGGGCACATCTAGGTTTTGGCCCCATAGTGTCCATTCACAGTGCAGATGAACTGTTCCTCCCATTTCTACCCATCATTTTGCCCCCACACAAACCTGCTAGATTTTTACCTTTTTCTCTAAACCTTGGAACCTGGATCAAGCCCAAAGAGGAGAAGATGACCCGTCTGGCAACACAGCAGCACTCTGACGAGGGCAGCAACTGACAGCAAAGCCCCTGAGATTGCCCTGCTCTGATCAAGTCCAACCATTCCTGATGGTCTTAGAATTACCTTCAACAACAACTGAAAACAAGGAGATCACTGCAGAACTACCCCCAGCACTCACAGGGATGGCAGCAGCACAGCAGGGCTGCAGACATTCCCTCTGCTCCCGAGCCCTTCACTGTACACCAAAATAAAAATGACAGTGCTAGCTGCTATGGGAGACTTTTTGAAAGTACACAACTGAACATCTAAATCAGGATAGAGATTCCCAAGTTGTGCACTTCTGGTCTTCAGTTCTTACACCGCTCTGCCCCATCTAGACAGTAACCAGGCTCTCAGCTGAGTTTTGTTGCAGCAGACACTGGCTGATCCATCATTTTATTAATAGCATGATTACAGTATAAATATTTTATTCCATGGTGTGTGTAGGAGGCTTCATTATGCCTTGGATTCTTCATGTGTGTATCCTTTTTAAATATAGCTCTGTTAAGGCAAATGTGTCAGTTCCAGCTCTTTCAATATTTTCTTTAATATGCTCAGTATTTTCTCAATAGCTGATAAAGATTAATTTGGGCCAAATTTATTCCATGAATAAAATTCACACAGAACAATACAATTCTTCTCTAATGGGGTCATACAAAAGGATGCAGTAAGAATTTAATTAAAAATTAATTTCTAAAACCTGATTAAATCTTCCATGGTGCAGAGTTCTGAGATATATTGGGGCAGGTGCTGGCTATTTATGGACAGCATTTTCAAAAGCATTCCCTTCTAACTTTTCTCTGAAATCCTCATCATCTTTTCTGCACCCAGTGGAAGGACCATATTAACTGAATACCAGTTTCACCTTCAGTGAAGTTATTTTTTTGTATATTTCTTTAAATTGGAGCTTCTTTCCATAATGCTGCTTATAACTTTGGCTACATTAGATGTTGATTTAAAAGGCTTTATTTTTATTTGGAAGTATTCATATTTAGATCTAAAAATCTTTGAGAGAGGCATTCATACATTTCAAACAGAAATGCTGAAATACAAGTCTGCTTTTCATGGCAATGAGATGTGATGGATGGCATTTTCACATTCAACCCCTCTGTCACTAGTAGTTCCAGAGTTCCTTAAAATACACCACATAACCTTGTTATACTACAGCATCTTATTACAGTGCAGTGTAGTACAGTTTTGCCTGATTCAAAGTGATGCTTACTGGCCTTGGAGGCAATGAATAAATTGTTTAAGGAGTGTGGAAACTGGTCCTTGTGCAAAAGTCTCCCACCCAAGGCTGATGAGAGATCTAAGGAATGTGGAGGGGGTACACAGCCAGGTACCTAGCATATGAGCTGAGTACATCACATTTAAAAAGGCACAGAAGTATCACATGTCATGACAGAGTCAATGCTACACAGATGTATTAGAGGCTGGTAACTGTTGCACAGGAGAAGAATCTGCTCAGCCAGGTTTTGGAAACCAAACTAATTCCAAAAGCCAAAACTTGGTATTTGGAATCAAAAGGCTTCAAAGGAACAACCTTAAAGAGTAAAACTTCTGTGGTGAATGTATAGTTGCGTCCCAGAGCTGCTTCACTGGCTAGCTACCTCTCTGACAACTATATAAGGAAGGTTTGGTGGTTCTGAACTCTGGCTGAAGCGTGGTCGACGGCGTGGAAGAAAGAGTGGACTCTTGCTGGGGTTTCACCTGGCTGTATTCCACATGGGTACCTCCCATGTGCAAAAAGAGTGAGTAGCAGGCCCCTCTGTCCTCACCTTAAGTAAACGGGGCGTACACCGAGTAGGGGAGAACTTAGAACTAATTGAAGGGGAGGGAGGGTGTGACCCAGAACAGGGAAACTTAACAGAACAATGAAAGAAGGTGGTACCAGGGTACCTTGTCAAATCCTAGGGCTTTTTCCCCAGAATATTCCAGATCTTACAAGGTGATTGACAAGGCCTATCACAAGGGAAACGCCGTCAGATGGTTTGGGGATGGGGGTGTAGGAACAAACCATTACAAACATATAACAAAACATACAGAACATTAGAAAACCCAAAATGCGCAGCGCTAGAGTCGTGGCCTGAAACAAACACAAGATGCAAGCTGAGTTATAAAACTGGTAGCCAGAAGGTGTTCAAACGTGGATGTAAATGTGCATTGAGGTTGTTATGTCTAGGATGTCCAAACAGATGAGTTAGCATGATCAAAGCCATTGTCATCTTTCAGACAAAAAAAGTAAGAGACAGAAATATAGCATATGTGAATTCAGTTACACATTTTGCTGCCCTCAGCTATCAGCTTCACTCACTTCAGAAGGGAGGAAGTCCCTAGCCTGGGAAAACTGTCCCTTGTCTATGTAAAAGTGTAAAAAGTCCCTCAAAAGTGTAGTGGTGATACAGCTGAAAAGAATACATGACTTCTTTTCTCAGTTGATAAAAACCATCCTAACATCAGTCAACAGAAGAGAAAAGGGAAAGAGAAAGGAGAAAGGGAAAAGGAGAAAGTGGGAAGGCAAAAAGGAAATGGAAAAAGTCACTCATAAGTTTCTCAGCATTCATATAACATTTTGCTGGCAGATCTGAATAGTAATTGAAATATAAAAAATGCGCAAAGTCTAGAGGAGTGCAAATCAATAATTTGAGGATAGGCAGTAGCTTTTGCTGTGTCTACTTGAAATATAAAAAAAAAATGTATTTAGGTAGTGAAGAGTTTTAAATTGACTATAAAATAACATGCCTTTTGTACCATTTTCTGTATATTGGTCTTCAATATCTGTCCTGCAATTTGCATTGTAATAGTACTGATCTGAAGAGATACCCCAACATGGGTGTACAGAAATATTGCTGAAAGAGTTTTGTTACTGGTACATGCACAGTAATCATAGATTAGAACAAGACAATCCTTCCCAGTATGGATTTCTAAAGAAGCCACAGTTTGATTTACAGACATAACACTAGGATTTGACAGGAGAGGAATGTAATTGCTCCTGGAGATAATGGGAGAAGAAAAAAGAGGAACAAAATTTCAAAGGCAAAAATTTTCAGCACGGACACACATGCCAAAGTCTAAATAGAGCTCGCTCACTCTAGTGCTTGGAGCTTGCTAGCAGCAGGGCCACAGAGCATGGCTTAGGTGGGAAGCACAGCATGCCAGTCTAATAACAGCATTTTATTGACTTCTAGCAAGGTCCTGCTTCCAGGTGATTAATAAAAGATGATCAGCTCTGAATGATTCACAAAATAAGTTTTTCAGAGTATGACCTGTTAACTTGGCCCTATTCAAGTGAAGGTACTGTAAGTTTTATATCTGGAAATTGTCATAACTAGAGAACCCATCTAAATGATCAATGAAAAAAATAGTATAAAAAGTTGTATTACTCTCTAAAATGTCAGTAACATGAGTATTTCATATTGTCCCCACCCAGTCCTAGTTAAAGGATGGACCAGAGAAACAACAGCCTGCATAATAGTTCTCAGTGCACATATTCGTTCTGTGACATTCAAGCTGAGATAAAGATCCCACTGTGCCTCACAATCATAGCAATCTACAATTACATACCCATTCTATTTCAATTTTAATTTACAGTATTAGAGCTCAAAGAAAGAAAAATACTCTGACCTTGTTAAGAGGCTGGGACAGCTTGAAGAAGGCTTACTTTGTTTACTTACATTCCCAAACTGCACAGTGCAACCAGACCAATCCAGACTTACCTGCAAGAAAACAACATACAAATCTGGGGTTACAACTTCAAACAATAAAACTCTCTCACTGAAGAATGCGAATAAATAATGGTTCCCTGAAAAATGTTACCGTACATAGAATTAAAATAACTCTTTGTAGCCTGATGAATAATTTATTTAACTGTACTTTTCTCCTAGTCCTTAAATAATGAAAAGAGCTTTATTTTAAGCTGATAATTTAATTACAAAAAGGTTGCACTGCCAGAGGGCAAAACATAATGTCTGTTGTCTTTCTTACTACAAAGTACTGCTCTGTCTGTTCATTGACTCTTGCCCTCCAACCCCAGCATTCCCTTCCACGGCTGCTTTACAACGCAACAGATTTCAGCATTGTTTAAAACAGCATGACAATGCAAGACTGAGCAGAGTAGAAAAGACAGGGTTTGTACATTTTTCATTGGCCTTTTAAATAGAAGAAAAACCAACATCCACTTCTGTTCTTACTATGGAAGTAAGTACCTGGATCCCAGCTATCAGCTGGAGTCAGGTGAGCTTTTATAACGAAGTCCTCACATCAATCTCCAAGCAGTTTTTTTTACAGAATGAGATTTGGATGAAAAATATTTGAGTGAAACATTTTTCCATTCGCTAAAAGACAGTAAATTTATTAATGGTGGTTCAATAAAATAATCATAACAAGAAGAGCCTCTCCTATGCTGGGTAGCAGGCTGCAATCCCAATTGAAATATCCCACCTCTGGGGAATATCCCGGTTTCTCAGACTTCTAGCCCTACTGGCTGCCCGAAACACTGAGGTGAGTTAGACTCCACAGCACGGAATGATTCTGCATCAATTCTCAGGGTGGAAATGTGACAAATGGTCCCACACACAGCCTCTCCTCTCTCCAGGTGACAGTCCCACACTCGAGGTGACAGTCCCACACCAGGCTCTCCCCTCTCTACTCTACAGGTAACACAGTAAAGGCAGCAACTTCATGCCGTTGTTCGCGGCAGTGCTATCTTCAGCCTAAAAGGCTCTTATCCCCACCTAGTGGCACTGGCGCCTTGTCAGGTGACAAAAGCAAAGAGCTGCAGGCAAGGCTGAGCCCGAAAATGCGAGTTGTCTCCATATTCCGTTTCCACCCGCTGTGACAGCAGCCGGCTGGCGGGTGTCCAGCGCTGCCGGTCAGTGCAGATCCAGCGGGAACACTGCACATTCCCGGTGTCCCGAGGCAAGGACGAGCTCAGCGCGCTGTGCAGCACAGCCGCCCCCGTAGCTCTCACCGCTCCACCCACACCTGCCCAGGCTGCTGGGGCTCCCAGCCCGTACCCTGGGGATGGGTTAATGCCAGGAGCTGGTGGGATCCTGCTGCCACCTGCTGTCACCGTGTCACACACACAGGAGCCCCACACCGTGCTCTGGCAGCCCTCAACTGCAGGGAATGAGAATTGCATGAGGAAAGAAAGCAATGGTGATCACTGTACGAGTTTAGGTTAGATTATGAGGTATTCTCCTCCTTTCCTGTTGCATAAATGAACCCAGTTTGTGCTTTACTGACTTTGCACATTCGCACTCAAAATTTCAAAGGGACTATTTGGGCAACCCTGTGTTATTTTGCTGCTGGGTCTTTGGACATGCAGTCTTTGAAAAATCTTGCCTTTCTTCCTACAAAAACTTGTACTTATGGCCCAACCCTCAACACACACATACCCCAGTGTGTGTCAGTGGTTGACAGCACAAAGAACCGTGAGATGGGTTCGGCATAGTCACAACAGGCAGAAGCCAGAGAGAGGGATAGGGAAGCCAGAGCCGAGGAAGCAGCATGAAGGGTATCCAAAGACTCTTTCTTCTAGTTGTTGTCTTATTTCTTTTCCTAGTACCCAGCCAATGCAAGCCCAGATAACGGCAGAAAAGAGCTAACAGGCAGAGTTTAGCCCCACATAGCTCTGGGCACCACAAATCAGGAGCAGCCAAGGCTGGCTGGCCTGTGGCTTAGGAAGATGCCAGCCAAGAGTATCCTTTAAGGCTTGTTTGACACCACAGCCTTGCCAGGCTTTAAGTCAAAGCATTTGTAACATTCACTTAAATGAGGTTAATGTATGCCAAAACATGCAAATATAGTCATAAGCATTCCATCTTACTTGCACTATGGAATTTCTGCCCTAATAAGTAACAACAGGCAATGGGCTGCTGAGAGATGGTAAGAATGTCGCAGTGCCTGCCACAGCCACAGGACTGCACAAGGAATAAACGACTTAATGGAATGAGACATCTGAGACTGTGCCATGGGAAACCTGGTCTGACTGGGTGTGAGGGGTGTGTAGGAACAAGGCACCCGTGGGCTCACTGGAGTCACTGTTGTGAAGGGGCCTCGGTACCAGCAGTAAAAGTCTCTGGCATTGGAAGTGTGACAGCCAGAGAGAGCCTCTTCAGTCAGACTGGGAAATTTCCTTAACAGGCTTTTGTTCCCCCAGTGTACACAGCCTACTAGTCCTCTCCTTGTCCAGCTCTGAAAGATCCTCACAAAGAAGAAAAACTGGAAAAACCTACTACTAGAATAGGTTTTACGGCTCCTATCCAAGTTGATGGGACTCTGCTGCTCTAGATTGTCAGGTCAGCATCAGAGTGCTGTATATTGCAACTAAGGTGTCCCTACAACCTCGGTCAACAGCTCTGTCCTATTCCAGGTGGTAAAAGGGCAGAGACTGGCTTCCCTCCTTCTTTAGGGCTAGAAGGACAGCTGGAAGTAGGTGCCCTGTTTCTCCCTTTTTGCACCCCACAGCATGTCCAGCCATATCACAAGACCTTGCAACTAGGAGACAGATTCCCTGACAGCTTCTCTTTGGGTGCTGATTTCCCTAAACTATAGCCATAAAGTACCTCGGGCTCCCTTGGGTTTCACCTGCACCTCTATCCATTTGTTTCCCCAGAGAAGGAGGGTGTTACAGTGAACAGTAACTTCCATGTCAACATCCTTGCTTTTGCAGGCTTTCTGCAGATTCTCTCTGTTGTAATGCTACTAGGAAGCATCCCAGACACCCCTGCTTCCCAGCAATGTTAGAAGTGCTCCTCCTCCATCAGAGACAGAAACCAGCCCTGCTGCAGGAAAGATCACTGCATGTGATCAAGAATGGGTGAGCACTCTTCAGCTAAACTGAGGTTTCCGTGGCTCATGCAGGAGCAAGAGGTAAAGTGGTTTTGTCTGAGTTCATCGACCCTGAGGACTGGCTGGGATGGGTACAAGCTCTTGGAATTATCATCTCTAAAGAGCTATTTCCCTTGGAGAAGAGGAGAACCCTATGCAGAAAATTCCTCCCTTTCATAAAGAAAAACATTAGTAGTACACTAAAAGCATATTTTTCTTTATGGATAGCATGCATTATCTTAAGCTGCTGGACTGAATCATAGGTTGCTAAATGTTCTTGGCACCCCTATCTGTGGTTATAGCTTCATGCTTGAATTGCAGTGTTTTGCACTGGCAAGGATGGCTGTGGGGGCTGGAATGGGACATTAGTCACAGTGAGAAAATAGCACTCTGAGATGTGATCATTTCTTGCACATTTTGTGGAACATGCGTTAAACTACACTGCTACTTTTCAGTGGGAGGCCTCCAAACCAAGCTGCCTTACAGTATGCAGAGCCTTTTGCATAAGTTCAACTAAATTTGAAATGCAAATACTTGAAATAGGATTTATATAAAATAGTAGCATAGGTATTTGCAAGTTGAATATCTATGAAACAGGAAGAGCTAAATATAGAGATCTGGTTATAGCTTTTAAACTTAAAATCCTGTTTCAGGTGCTAGGCATAGATTAATACCCCTCCACATGGGTAACGCATTTTGTGCAAAGCCAGTGATTTGATAACACTCATTAAGAAGAACTGTCATTTCACATTAAGAATGAGGTAGTCAAAACAACCATTACACGCATTTCTCCTCAATTATTCTGCAAGATCTGTGAGAGCGGGGCTAGGCCTATGCTGATTCCAGATCGATATTTGCATGGTGAGAAAAGAACTTGTGAGATCAGAGGGAAAAAACAAGATGACCCATTTTTGAAGCATGAGAGACATGCTTAGCCAAAACAAAGGCAGGAGAACTATTCCCAGTGGCAGTCGATGAAATTCAGGGCTGGTGCTCCCTACTTTGGGCAGGCTAGTGCACAGAAGCACACGTAGAAATCTTCTCAAACCCAATTTAAACCTAGTTTAAAGTCCCCTCACTCATCTGGCAACTCCTAGACCAAAGATACTTCCTTCTTTGTCAGATAGACCCCATCAGTCCTGAGCAGACCAGGCCTGGCAGACCGAGTCGAGTCCCATGGTCTGAGCACTAACCCTGACTATGACATCATTGCTCTAATCACTTGTTGACCTACCAGATTTCACATTGGCTTTAGTCAGGCAGAGGTGATACTCATTTATGACTATTTCACAAAGGCATTGATCTGCTGAGATGGATAAAACTCTCCCATTACAACTAATGCAGAAGGGAAACACTTGTCAGCATGACTTTATGAAAGGGAGGTTGTGCTAGACCAACCTTGTCTCCTCCTGTGACATGGGGATCCACTCAGTAAATGAGGTAACAGCTGAGGATGTTGTCTATCTGGACTCACTCAGTCTCCTGTCACAAGTAACAAGTAACTGGATGAGAGGAAATGGCCTCAATGGCACCAGAGAAGGCTTAAATTGGATATTGGAAAAAACTTCTCCACTAGAAGGCCTGCTGACCAGGGCCTGGAAGCAGCTGACCAGGGCAGGGGTGGAGTCACAGTCCCTGGAGGGATTTAAAAGAGGTGTGAATGTGGCATTTGGAGGCTGGGTTCACTGATGGCCTTGGTAGTGCTGGCAGAATGGCTGGACTTGATGATCTTAAAGTTCTTTTACAACCTAAATAACTTCATGATTCTATCCAACCACACAGCATGAATTCTACCTGGGGTTTTCCAAAGCACTCCATGTAGTGACAGTGAGTCTGTGATTCTACTTTGTGAACTGTCCTGAGGAGAGCCAGGCTGGAATGAGAACTGTTGCCAAAATAATTCTGTAATTCTGTGAATGGTTCTACAAGCTACACACATACTGAGCTTAATTAATTTCTGCTGTACCTGACCTGTAGTTGAGGAATGTTGCTTACCAGACTTGGGAATAGCTTCTTTATTGGATCTAAAAAATATTGTTTCTTAAACAGTCCAGTAAATTCCTCTGACTTGAGTTCCCTTTCCTCTAAAAGGTTTTCTTTCTAACTGGAGTTATTGATCACTTGGACTTTAAGACAGGAAATTATCATTGTGTTAGCAATCACCAAAATGATCTTCAGTCCCAAGACATTATTCCTTGCCATGTCACTGATTTCAATTTTTTGAGCTGAGAATGTTGTTAAATTATTGCCTGATAAAAAGCACTTCAATGTGCAATGTATTTTACATTTGTCATTTTGATCTGAAATTTCAAAGTGAGTACGTGTATATTTTCAAAAGGTTTCAAACACTTGCTACTACACCCTGCTGCAAAGCAGCTTTCCTTTTTAGAGGAACTCTACTTTGTATGGAGGAAAAGACCATCAGGGCAAAGTAGCCATCTCCGGCTCCAACATGCTGGATTCACTTTCTTAAACTTGCTGCAGTAAAGAGGGTCATAGAAGTTCCTGGGCTGATGTTAGATTCCCGTTGGTGTTCTGCCCCTTTGCATCCAGCTTGACCTGGCAGGTCCACCAAAAGATTAGAAGTAATTGGTAAAATCTGAATTTTTCCCCATGCAACACTGCAACATTACATTTCTGTTCACCACATAAATACAAAACAATCCCTCTTGAAATTATATCATGGTACTTCTGCATTCACACCTTACTGTCTAGGGTTGCAACCACAGCAGCCTGCTCTTGAAGAAAACATATTATTTACACTTCTTTAACCCTGACATGGAACAGTAGCTACATTTAAAAGTAACACAATCAGCCACTACTAAACGTTACGGTCTGTTTTCAAGCCTTGGAATGCAGGAGGTCATCCCAAGCATTCTCTCTCAATACAGTGCCAGAGCCAAGAGAAATATGGATTTGTTTGGTAAAAGTACCTCTAACTCACTTCTTGTCAAATGCTGTAATGCCTTAGTAATATAATGGATGAAAGCTGTTGATGTCAGCACCATGTAGCATAGTGTCCAAGACTGTCTGTGGATGCCCTGGTGTGCTGCCAGGTTGCAGGACACAGCTGCTCGGATTTAATCCTGGTGCTGTGTGCAAAACCAGAACCAAACAAAAGAGTTCTGCAAATCTGCCCGTAGCATCAAACCAGCTCTGAGGGTTTTCTGATGAGTGTTTCAAATCTAAATCAAAAAGATATTCGATAGTTTGATTTTTTTTTTTTGTGGAAATAACATCTCAAAAGTTTTAACACATCTTCACAAACAGTGATGTTATCTGTCCAAGGTGATTTTAACAGGCAGCTGAAGCATAAGGGAGAATCAAATTGATTGTTTTCCTGGCAAATCAAAATCATACCGAAAATAGATTCCCTGATAGCTCATCAGGGAAGAGCAAGGCTCCTCAGTTTGAGGAACATTACCAGGCAAGTACCAAGGCTGCAGAACATGGCTAGGAGGGGATGAAAGTCATATGTGTCCAGCTTTATAGCTGCGCACACATACACACACAAAGAACACACCTTTGGGAAATTACTGTCTTAAACGACATGTTAGGATACCTCACACCTCTGAAAATGAAAACTGCTGGTGCTCATGGCACAAGTTCTCTGTGGGAGCTACCAGCTTGATTCTGGGTAGAGCCTAGGAACTTGACAGAGTCCAGTTCCTCACTGTGCCAGGACTGAAAGGACAAAAGAAGGGAATACCTCTCACACATGGAAAGCACGGAGGCTTCCGGCAGGCCCTGCATGTTTTTAAGACTACTTGTTTTCAGCAATCTCACTGAAGAGTTTTGCTGTAACTTAACCAAACACTCTTTGAATCCATGACATTTGTACTAAAAACATCCCCCCTGGAAAATGTGTGATTGAGGCACTAATGAAGTACCCTCTTGAGCTGCAGCCTAATTTATGGAGAACAAGAATCCATATAGAATGGCTTAGCTTTCACAAAAACCTTCAAGACCTCAAGAGTAATTTCAAATTTGCACAGCAATTTAAGAAAATGTTATTTGCAGGATTTGATTGCCTCAGCAAGACACCACAGTATCAACACTAAACTACACAAGGGCACAGAGGCTCATAATGAACCCAGGGTCAGTTTCTGGCTGGTGCTGTCTCTTCTTGTGTTGATGGCCAGTATTGGCCAGATCTGTTGTTCAAAGAACAGCAATAATGATGATCTTTTAAAAATCTGTCCTAACAAGATTATTTACCAATTTATAGATTTTTCTCAGAATCAGCAAATTGACAGTAATTTTCCAATCTCCATATTACATCTTCCAGATCTTCAGATGTTGATATGTGAGAATTCTTTGTGATTTATCTTAAAGCAGAAGGTTTTTCTATATGTGGTTTAATGAAACAAGTTATACATTAACAGCAAGTGCCCTGGAGTTAAAATAATATCACGATACTGCTAATGTGATGCTGATATCTTGAGGCAAAATAAAACCAGTAGGGAAATACACATAAAAGCACTCACTTTTATAAAAAAGGAAGGGTTTTAATGGGACATTTTGTAGGCAGCAAAAATTTCATGAAAAAAAGAAAAATCTTTGTTTCTTTTAAATGCCGCAAAACCTGTTCCCGCTACCCAACTGCTCTGACCAAATCTGCTATAGTATTTTTAAATTCCTGTCCTCGCTTCATTTTAGCATCTCAGCAAACAAATTCAACTCAAGTCAGCAATTAAAAAAATGAAGAGTGTCATAATATATGCCACCTCCATTAACAGAGAGCAAAGTACAGTCAAAATCCAGGCTAAACTTTAGCTTTCCTCCAAGAACAAAAAATGCCCAGTGTAGCATCAGACATGGACTCTTCATACTTATCTCTTTCTATGTATGCATTATTTTAAGTCTATCTTTTAGCAAAGTATGAAGATAGCACTCTTCATACTTATCTTTTTCTATTTATGCATTATTTTAAGTCTACCTTTTAGCAAACAGTTCCTTTCCATAAGCTCTGGATTTATAACCCTCAGCAGAGGCTGAATAAGCCAAAGTCAAGACCTCATTAACCTCCCATTTCATGTTGCTCTGGTATACACAGTAAACCTCAGTAGCCACAATTTGTTTTCACCTCCTAATCAGCTGATAAAAATTCAAGAGCAATTTCCACTTGTGTTGTGCTATGGAGTTGTGAACATTCATGGGGATGTGAAGAACTGGCCATCAAGAACACTAATGTGCAGATTTTTACATCCTTACACCATTTCCCCCGTGTTGAGGCATCTCTGACACCTCTCTGGCAAAGCCAGGGGAGTAGAGAGGGTTGGTGGTTTGTTTGGAGCAGAATGTAAAACAAGTTCAAAACTAGAACGCATTTTTTCCAAAATATCAAATGTAATTTCTTATACTGAAAAGGGCAGTAGGGTCCTGGGGAGGGAGGGACAGAGCCCAAGACCTAACCTTAGGTCCTCTCAGCTCAGCAGCTTCAATGAGATGTTTGCAGCAACATTAATCAGCATGAAATAATGAGTCTATGAGAGGCATCATGTGATTTCTTTATTTCATATTAATTATAATTTTAAATTTTAATGTCAGGAATTTGACAAGGGTTTGAGCAAGTGCAATTACTGCTTCAACAGAAATTAACGTCAGGCAGAGAAATATGCTTAATCGCAAAGGAAAGCAATGAAGGAGCCCTGTAACAGCAAGGTAATTCTAATTGTTCTGCCCATGGCTGACAGCAAATGGGCTGGTTTAGAAGCCCAACAGACCTTCCCAAACATGTGTCCCTGGTCTCCAGCCAGAAGGAGGCCCTACCACAGGGTCACTTTTAGCAAACACCAGGCTTTTGGGAAAGGGAGGCAAGATGCACCTATCAGGAACTGATATTACCAGGTTGTGATGCATGGGCATGTTTCTGCAGCAGGACACAACAGGGGTCTTTCTGGGAAGGAAGAGGCAGGGAAGATGCTCCCAGAGCTGGCACAGGGGGTTTCTCTCTGATTCCTGGTCTTGTGCAGCTGAAGAACAAGGCCCAAAAGAGGCCTTATCCCTAAAACATTAGACTGGAGATGTCTCACCCCAGTGGCAAGGAGAACGTGAGGCCCAGCCTGGGCAGTGAGAACAAAGCTCATGGTTTGGATTATTCCCAGGACTTGACTCTCATCCCTGTGACTGCATGGGACCACTAAATTTGTGTGAAGCCATGTTCTTTAAAACATGGGATATCCTGACAGCATGTCCTGAGACCAGCGCTGGACACCTTGGAGACATAGGTGGGCTGAGAGGCAGTGTCACACTGTCTCCTTTTCTCACTTGCAGCACATCATACTTCCTAAGCAATGTGTATTTCTTACAAAACTTCTTATTTGGACCTTATAGATTCCAGGCCACAGTTGTAGCAAGCCTACATCCATTCATTTGGCAGCCTTCCAAATAATTAAAAAAATCCTAAAATACAGGGTTCAGATTTCATAGAGTGTCTCAGGCTTTTGGGTAAAAAGACCAGACAGTAGTGATTGGCATCACATGAAAAATATAGACAGCATCTCCAAAAGCTACAAGGTTAAGCTTCTCCCAATGCACTACAACTTTCAGTGAATCAGAGTATTCCTTGTGCTTTATGCTCTTTGATCCTGTTATGGCTCTCCTGTTATTTTAGCGTCATTACCCATGAAATAAAATGTTTATTTAAATGTGAAATTACAGCTTCCTTATAGCAAAAACTTATGGAAAATGAGGCTTGCCAGGATGGTTGAATTTGAGCTATTAAATAATTACAGATTTACTGATGATGGACTTCCATTAAAGAAACAGAAATTTCAATGAATCTGACTTGTTAAGAATGTGAGATAATGACCTTTTTATTGAATTATATTTTTAACATATTTTTATATAGTTGTTACTTAAGTTCCAGCAGAGAGATGCCTAAAAGTGAAGCAGTAATGTTCTATGTGACAAATTACTTACATTGCTAGTATTTTTTGAGTTTTGACATAGAAGACTTTAAAGAATGCAGAAAATTAATCACAGAACATCCATCTGTCTGTTTTCTGTCAGCTAACTGCAGCTAAAATTACACAAGGAGATTACTGACAGGTGGATAACTTGATGGTGACTTCAGTGCAGAATCACCTACAGACACTGGTAACCAAAGAGTGTGAGAATAAAGCCAAGTGATGTGGGCCCTTCCACAGGGGCAGATCCCTCTCTGAATCCTGACACCTCACTCCTGCCGAATAGTGGTTTTGTCCAAATCATCATTATTCTAACATAAGAGATAGGCAAAAACTGCAGCCAAGACAGATTGTTCCCAAAAAGATAAACGAATATGTTTAACTGGAAACTCCATGTCTTTCCATGGAGAGTATTCTTCCATGGGATAGAAAAGAAAACCTGTACTGTAGATTTTCTGACCATGGATATGAACTTTAGCACAATAGGTAATGTAAACTCAACCCAAACTGGGCATGGACTAGAAGAACCACAGTTTGCTCATTTTCAAGACTAGAAGTTCAGTTATGGGGCAAGAAAGGGCTCAGATTGGTTCATAAGTGACATTTTTCACACACACACACACACAAAAAGGCATGTAATTAATATGTAAGCATCTTTCTCACACAGAAGGTAAGTGCACAAAATAGAAAGGTATAAAAATACTTTGGCACACATGCTATTTCATGAAGCTGTTCCAGTATTTTAGCCTTTTACTTTTCTGTACTTCGCATGCATGACTGTCGTTGAAACATAACTCCTTCCCAGGAAGGGTAAAATAATTGATTCAGATAACTTGAGAAGAAACTAGAAAACCTGACATTTCATTTAAAATTACATGAAAATTGAGAACAGCCTAATGTATGTGCAGAAAAGCCTTACCCCTTTTAAAACATTGCCCTTCCTGGAGAAGGCAGGGCACCCTCTCAGCACCAGGAGCTCACTTTGCCAACAGCTCTGGGAATCTGTGTTGACTCCTACAGTGAGACAAACTTCCTCCTGAAGCCAGACCTTCCCTCGGTGTCTGCTGTGTTTTGCCAGAGGAGGTCAGCAACACCCAGCACCACTCAAGCTTCTGACTGCATCCATCAGGAGCAGCACAAAGGCATCTACACAATGGAAATTCCCTTTTGCGAGTTCATCTTAAATGTTTTAGACCACTGCTGTATTATCCAGACCCATCAACACTAGGGCTGCAGGAAGCACAGCTCTGCAGCTCATGGCACAGACCATGTGGGAGGGCAGTAATTCTCACACACTTAAACACTCTTAAAAATGCTTAATTTTATTCCTACTGTCTGTGATTTTGATACTGCCAGAGCATGGTGCTGTTGGTGACAGGAAGCACAGAAGCATTTGAGGGGCAGAGCAGGTTTCCAATGTGCATTTGCATTTCACCAGCTGAGTACAGGTAAAGAGCTGTTTGGGTTGGGCCTTGCAAACCAAATTATTTTACACCACCAGGCATAGTCTTAAAAGCCTTTTTCATTTACCATCTACTGTTCCTCCTGTTAGCAAATGTAACAGAGACTGAGAATTATGAGCCACACAAGAAGACACTGTCTCCAATTTGATATGGTTCCATCCCACCCAATGTCTGTCTTCTCCAAATCAAAAAGCAGACTGAATTTCCCGCTGGCAAGCCAAATCCACCCAAGGCAAATGCCTCTCAGAGTCCCTGTGTGTGCCAGCACATCCACCGCCTTAGGCTGCCCTTGGAGCTCAGACCACTGCTGTACACGCTTTGAAGAAGCTTTTAGCAGTGTCAGCTTTTACATGGGGCTGCAGAGATGACACAAGACTGACTGCAAAGACTTAAATAACATCTGCCACGAGAATTTAGGCTCCTGACACCTTTGAATGCTTTTCAAAATGTTTACTGAAATCTTGCCTGTAGAGCATCATCTCAGAGCTGAGATTTACTCCACAGAGAAACAATTCCCCCCATGAGGCAGAAACCTTCCCATCCTGCCCGTCTGGCATAACAAAACACATCCTGCTCTGGTGTCACACGAACTCAAGAGGGAGAAAGTGAATCTCTCCATCTTCCCATACTTAACATGTTCACCATGTTAACTGCCATCCCTTGCCAATTCTTATGATGCTGCTGAACACAAATTTTTAGTTATTAGCCCAAAGTGCCTCTCTGTTCCCTGAAGCTCACTCTTATTTATGCCTCTGCCAATAATAAAAAATATTTTTGCTGTAGGTTATTTTTCTATGGCACAAAGCCATAGGTGTAACCTTGTTAGAGGCAAGCAGCTGCTTTTGAAGGATACTGCTTTCTGCTGTTCAGACCAAGTGACATGCGACATAACAACAGTATTATCACCAAGTGCAGGATGCCAAATTGCTGCACAGTCTTGAGGATCTTCTTTTGAAGCATTAGCCAAAGAATTAAGCAAGAAAATGCAGAGTGGGTTATTTAAATGTCAGTGAACTAAATATCTGGGGGGGCAGGTTGTGGAATACCACTGGAATGGTAAAACAGAAAGGGTCTGACAGTTTCCTGCTGACAATATGGCTGGCACTTTAGGAGGGAGAAGAGGGTGCTCTGCTTCCCTGTATTTACCTAATAAAGAGTGGAAAAAAACCTGTCAGAGAATATACCCACGCAGTAGGAGATCTCAGAGCCAGATGTAAATCACATTCCCTGTAAACTGGAAAGGAAACTACATGATGTATGCAGATTAGTATTTGTCATTTTCACAATAAATGGATTTTCAGAAGGGATTTGACTAATGAGTAAGTGAAACTCCTCTTAGCAAAAGAAGATAACACCCAGAAAACAAGACTTTAGCACTTTTTAAAGCACAAAATTACTTTTACATGTTTCTTTGTAAAGCCTTTGCCAATTTTGGTGCCTGAAGTTATCAGCAAAAGCTGGTTCACCCCTGTAGAGGGATGGCTGGAAGGTGCAGCAGGCACTCTCCACACTGGCTGGACTCAGGCAGAAGCTGAGAAGCTGAGAGAGCATAGTACTGGGGCCACTGGGGCCATGGGGCAAACCTGGCAGAGGAAGGAGGATTACACACTGCAGTAGGCCATAAGCAGGCTCTGGGGATGCTGCAGCTGCAGGCAGAGCCTGGGGTTCAGCCCGCCTTAGGGACAGGAGGGGCAGAGCTTGCCTCATAGCTCCACTGCACAGCATCTCCCCAAACTAGAGATAACAAAGCACTGTTTAGCCATCTGATTTATGAGACTCATTTGTAAAGTGTAAAGGTGTAGACTCACTATTTTTTGAGCTTGAGAAGAGCTAGCTCTTCTGAAGGGAAACTTTTCAACAGTTTTCTTTTTCCCAAAACAACCTTGTGTAAACAATATTCCTTTCCCATAACAACAGGTGTTGTTTGCTATTTCTGTTACTTAGCCAGTGGGAGGGGTGTCAGCCCTATGGACCAATAACATGACTTCTTAGTGCAGCATGTTATAAAAGGGCTGAATGAATTGTAAATAAAACTTTCTGATTTCTATTGCCTTCTGACTGGAGTCAAGCATCCTTATTTTGTGTCCTATTGCAACATAAGGCGGTTGTAAACAAGGAATGTGTTTGCACCATAAGGAAGCAGAGCATCATGGTCTCACAGCTCAGTTTATTTCCTCCCATTTCTCATTCTCATTTTTTTTTCTTTTAATATACAACTTCCCCTGCATACAGCAAGGCTAATAGCATGACAGGCTTTTCCACTAATCTTTGATCACAACAAATAAAGTCTAATTATCTCCTCCTAGAACAGAGAACAGGTTCTGGTCATTTACAGGTAGACTATGGGCTTTATTAGTCTGTTTTCTTTTGGAAGAAAAGTTGAAGAGGATTTCAAGGCAGGTGGAGTTCAATTTAGCGTAACAAAAGGGATCTAATTTCAGTTCTACATGTGGGTATTTCCCCAATGAGAAGATGCTCGCCTGGAGCACTTTTTATCCCTTCACACCAACAGAAATCCACACACGTGTCTGGACACGTAATGGTTGTGTCCACTGCACCGAAGCAGTAACAAATACTAAATCACAACAGGCTGTCACTGTGGGTGGACTATCCTGCTGGATATTCCATGAAACAGAGTTGTGAGACTAGGTGGACTCCCGGTTGCAGGAGGTGCAGCCCCTGTGGTCAATTCTGTTACACAAAGAGCAGCAGCAGGCAGGTTACCAGAGTTTTATGGCAGGTACCTTTTTCCATATCTCACAGTCACTAAAAGGTTGGCTGACTGTAAATCCTGTGTCTCAGAATATCTGGAAAAGGACACAACTCTCCCCGGAGCCTGAGGTGGAAGAAACACTTAGGATAACAAAACTTTCCGAGAAGGAAGTTCCAGCACATTTGTCTCCATCTTCTGGGACAAGAAAACCATGCTCTCTAGCATGCATAAATCTCACAGTCAAGCATTAAAAATTCTGTGACACTCAACTTCTCTTACTCCCACTGCATATTGTTTTTCCTCCTCCTGCACCTGGGGATGGGAAAGCAAAGGAACAAGTAGATGAGGAAGAAGCATCAGTTGTTGAAACTAGTAAACTAGTAAAAGTGGAGTTTTTATCAGCTAAAGGAGGGCAATGGCAACTTGTCAGCAGCATACAGGGGGCCATGGTGCTTGAACTGCAAACCATGCTGTGCACATGGCTATTTTAGGAAGAAGCTTTTAAAAGCTCGTCTGTGAAACTTGAACGGTAGTTCAAGATGGCTCCCTCACAAAGCAGCACTTGGATCCTTTAAATAGAAGATCAGCATAAGATTTTCTCTTTCAACACATGAAGTTAAATCCCCTTCTGTGTTTAACTCTTGCATAGATCAGTATCATTTGCAGTCACAGTTGTGAAAAGAATCACACCACATGAAAGATCAGGGAAAATTGAGAAACTGGGGCTCCAAAAGAGACACTTCTCTAAATAAAACTCCTTTGGCAAAGGAGTTAAATTTTATAACTTAAACTGTAAAGTATATTATCTCTTTCTTAAAAAAAAAAAAAAAAGCCGTGCTACTGAAATCTGGTCAACTAATGGCCCTGAAGCACATCCTGCTGTCCGATGTACCAACCTCGTGCTCCTCTGGCGGCTGTGAATGCCATAACCAGGAGGAGATGAATTTTCCACCTGCTGTCACTACAGCCTCTGCCAAGAAGGATGCCAAGCATGAGTGCAACATCCATTTTCCAACAGATATTGGATTTACACTGCCAGCATATTTTTCATAACTCACTAATGAATAATAACAGGGAAGGACCTTCCAGCAGCACAAGCAGAAAGCACACAGTATCAAACACTCATGTAGCTGACTGCAATTATCGACTTTTCTCAAGATAAAGTGAACACCATATGCTACTGTATACAGAGCATCAGCTTGCAGCTAGAAGTAGGGCTGGTAGGAGATATTTGGCCACAATAAATGCAGCCCTGGACACAGAAAGAGTTCTGAAACTCTCACTCAAACTCATGTTGATGCCAAGAGCACCCAGAGGCTTTCAGGCTTCTGAAGATCTGGGTTCAGTGTATATCAACTAAAATCAATCAACTCCACCACATCAAAATCTAAGAGAATTTGCTTTAAACCTGCTTAGTAATAATTGCTACCTGTAGCTATCAGCAACCAAAGGATGATACAATCAGTATGAAACCTGCTGTGAAAATAGATGACAAATTAAGAAAACTGAAAATGTGGTCATCTAAATTATTTACTGAAATCTGTTTCTGTTTCACTGATCTGTGGCACTCAGAGGAGAGAGGGAGGAAGGACCATCAGAGCAAGGCTGTTCCATGTCTGCAGCACATGGAGCACAGGCTGAAGGATCACTCCAGGCCCACAGTGAGTGCACAGTAATTAGGGGAAGGCAGCATGTGCCTCTGCTAATTGTGGCAGCCAGCTGGGCTAGAGTGTTTTCCTGCTGTTCCTGGAGCCACCGGCACTGGCAGTCTAGGGAAGCCTCAAGTTATGTACAACATGAAGCTCTTGATATGGGTTGCTCTTTTCAAATACATTTAAAAATGAAGTCCCCATCAGGGTAAATGTAATCTATTTCCTCCCTTAATGTGGGCAAAACTTTTTCAATAAGACATGGACATTAATGCCATGTAGCAAGCAAGGCTCAGAATCCAAATAGGGCTCTTAATTGTTTCAGAAAGGCTGTAAGAGGTGCTATATTAAAAATATTTATTGTATGTAGCAACACAGAAGCCTCTTGCAGCCCAGCAGCAAGAGGATGCATCTTTGGTCCTCTTGTAGAATGAAAAAAACCAGAGGTCCTTAAAAAAAGTCTGTATATCTAAGTAAACAACTGCAGAATGAAATCAAACTGTAATGGCACATGTGAAAGAAATAACAAGCATCAACCATTCTTGATTTGCAGATTAAGATTTTTTTTTTCTAAATGATTATATTTCACATTTTGTGAAAATTTTTGTCTTAACTAAGTGGCTAAAAGCCAGCAAGAGAAGTTCTGCAGCCAGGTACCCTGCTACGATTCCCTGCAGGCAGGAGGCTAGTGGCAGCAGTGCCAGTGAGGCAGCACCCCGGGCAGGTTGCATGTCACCCGCCGGCACGCAGAGCTGGGCTGTCCCTGTCCCTCCTGCACGGCACAGCTGGGCCGTCCCTGTCCCAAAGAGCTTCGGCTGTCCCTGTCCCACAGAGCTGGGCTGTCCCTGTCCCTGCACAGCACAGCTGGGCTGTCCCTGTCCCACAGAGCTGAGCTGTCCCTGTCCCTGCACGGCACAGCTGGGCTGTCCCTGTCCCACAGAGCTGAGCTGTCCCTGCCCCTGCACGGCACAGCTGGGCTGTCCCTGTCCCGCGGAGAAGAGCCTGGGCATAGCGTTGCCTCTGCTCAGGCTCTGCACAGGGCAGCTGCTCCAGGAGCACAGCTGAACCGTGGCATGGCACAGAGGGTCTCATTTCCACGGCTTTCTTCCAGCAGAAACCTCAGCCTGCCAGAGAGCTTTAGATCTCCCCAAGGGCTCACCAGTGAGCACATCCAGGACCTTAAAGAAGACTTAGCTTGTGAACTAGCTGCTGAAGTTTCACTTGCAATTACAATTTGTGCAGAAAGGGTTGAGAACTTTGTGATTTCTATTCATGGCATGTCTTAGAAGCAGCCAAATTAATATCGTTATCATTAAAGAGCTGATAGCTCCTGTAATTGCAAGCATCTTTCTGTGTTAGCTGGAGGGAGTGGCTTGACACACTGGCAAAGAGAAGCAGGTCTGTTCATAAAATAGGAAAACTTCTAACCAAGGAGATTTTCCTGAACCATTAATTCCTTTAAAGAAAGTACTAATCTAAAACAAATTGCTTATATAATTTGTGCTGTCGATACAAGAACATTCTTCTGAGATACATCTTTTTGCCATGTACTGCTCTGACTCATCTTCCTGACAGACCTACAGTGCATGCATTCATGACTGAAAAGAAAAATTTTATCCCTGAGGGAAGTCACACTTTTCTACTGTCCTTGAGGCTAAACTAAGTTTCCTTTTACCTTCCACAGAGTATATTTTCTAAGAGCTGTTGAGTTAAACAATTGCTATGTAGATTCATTTGACCAGAATAATTTAAAAACAAATATTAAAATATTTTCATCTCAGGTGTATGTCCCCTATGTGGTGATCATCTCTGTGAAACGGTGATCTGTCACTTGAGGGAGAATATCCAGGAAGATACAGAGCTAGTGCAGGTTTAAACAGGATCATCCATATCTTTTGAGGTCAGAAAAATAAAATGAAAATTGTGGACTACCTACCAGTATGACTGAGCAGAAGCTGTTTATTGTTTACATTAAGCTATCTTTATACATTCTAAGACTACTTGTTCACATGTTCACACATTCATGCATTATTTGATTGGTCTCTCTATTTTGTCCATGTGTCCAGCATGCATCTTTCAGGAAATATGACTGGTTACAGATTCTTGTTTCGTGGGAGTCCTTTATCTAATTCTTGCATTCTTGGTATTCTGTTTCTCAGGCTCTTCTTTTCTTATTTTAGTACTATTTATGTCCCAGTAACCTTGACAAATTCCTGAGGGTTTGGTAAGAATAACTACAAGCAGTCTGACTGGAGCACATTATGGCCTAAGCCATTTAGATACACTGCTACAGAAAAGACAGATAATTGCATCATGCACAAAGGGATTAGCAAGTTTTGTAGAGCTCATTTAGTGAGTGCAGTGCTAAAATGGGGTGGTTTTGCTCTAGGAAGAGGCGGCCTAGACCACACAGCCAGCCAGGCAACCCATTTACCCTAAGCAGTGACAGCCTCGAGCCTGCAGGGGAGTGGCCAAGCACCCAAACAGCCTGGTGCAGCTCCACACACGGCTCCATTATTCACAGACTTCGTCCAGTTTGGAGACTTCAGCTCAAGACTAAAATTATTAAGTGGTCTGACTGAATAAGGCGACTCTTCTAGCCTTAGGACTGCTCAGACCAAGGTTTAATACCAACCTCAGATTTCTCTTTCAAGACATTTATTCTAATATGGGGACAGTTAATGTGGCTGTGAGCTGAAACATCCAGCAGCCACCGCCAGAATCGAAATACCTGCTCTTGCTTCCCTTAGAGATTAATAGTAAAGAAAGTATATTCTTAATGCCCTGGAGTCTTTATACCCTTTATGTGAACTCACAGCGGTGCCTGGGAAGTTACATTGCCCAAACACAAGATGGAGAAATGTCCCAGGTCTGCAGTGGGACGGGAGCAAGATAGGGCCTCAGGAGTGGGATGAGGAGGGCATCTGGGAGGCCCCTCACCAACCCAGCACCCCCAGCAGCACCCAGTGCTGGAACTCATGAAGAAAAATGAGTTATTGGAGCAGTTCTGTGATAGAATTTGATCCGGGAAAACGCCTGAGGCAGAAGACAAATGCAACCTCTGACAAAATGACCAGAAGCAGCCTGCTCTTGGGAGCAGCAGGATGACAGCTGATGCAATATGTGACAAGAGAGAGAGAGCAAGCACCTCTCACTGCAGCTCTCCTGCAATCAGCCCTCCATCAAGCACTGCAAGATTAAAACACTGAAGTCATTTGAAAGGGGGTCACCTTTCTTTTACAAAGTGTTGCCGTTCAATTAGAATTTAATACGAAATGGAGTAAAGACCCTCCTGAATTGCTATACAAGGCTGGTTTACTTAACAAAGAGAAAACTAAAGTGGATTAAGAAAACTGTTCTTAACAGTAAGATGTGTAAGAACTGTTACAAGTGTGAAGAAGAAAAAGAAATCTGCATGAAACATAAAGATTTGTACAAAAATGGAAAAGCCATGGAAGTATAGAACAAGTGAGAGCACAGAAGAACAAGCAAGCACAACTACAGCTGTGTTTGTTACACACAAACCTGAATGACAGAGGACACATTTTTCTGAACAATTGGACCCATTAGAGCATTGGTAACTGGAGTGAGGAGAAAGATGGCATTTCAGCTGTGTCCAGCTGTGCCTTGCCAGGACTATATTACCTGTGTGTTCATTTCATATATTATTTTTTCCTTTACATGAGTTTTGCATGGTTTCCAGGAGGGACTTACATCCTGGTGTAGAGCAGGAACTGTGTGTGCCCGGTCCTGGGGCAGCGGCAGCAGCGGCGCAGGATCCGCACTTCACCTGTCCCGTCTCCTGTACAGCTCTTGTTCCTACAGCTGGTGCCATGCTGTCAGCAATGCTGTCAGAAGTGCTATTTCCTTGATCAGTCTTCCTTAAAGATGGAACAGCTTTATAAAAGATGTACATCATGCAGGATATAAAAGGAGTAATTGGCTTGTGTGGCTTTGGCTCGCTGAGCCACAGGCTCAACATCAACCTGAACATCAGCCTTATCTCAACACAGTCAACATTACTGAAGGACAGATGCCTGGTTAATCTGAAGAACCACAGCTTTTGGAGAGTTTTCATGGAAAACTCACAGAAATCTGAAGAAATGGAATAATTGAAAGATTTGTTGATAAGGTACAAATTATTAAGGTACAAAATATTAAAAGGTACTTCCCTGATGAGAGTCTGATTCCAGCAGCTACCACTACAAACTCAGTTGTGTGACACCTTTACAGAACAAATGCAAAAAAAGGGAGTCAGAAAAGGGAGTAGAGATTTGGTAGAGAATATCAGCATTCCAGAAAAAAAGATGTAGTTTAATATCTCAGGAGTGGAAAGAAAAGAACACATACTATTTTTACAGCATTACATGCTAGAGCTCTGTGATTTTCATATAATATGCACAACTTAAGAAAACTTCATTGATGTGAAATAATCTTGATTAAAGTGTGCAGTAATGGTAACAAAAGGCAAAAAAAATTTCCAAAATTAGTCATTTTAGATTACTATCATGCTGTTTTGTTGTGGGTAGAACTGTTTGGTTAAACCTACACTTTAAAAACCAAGAGCTGAATACAACACCTAGAGCTGTGAGGTCTCAGGTATGGTAAGACTCACGGCTTCATATTCTGTTTCCAGAGGCTACATCTGAGCTAAAAATTCTCTCCTGCTGTCACTTCACGTCAGGTTGCTTTTTTAAAACGTCCCTGTAGAAGGGATGCACTGAAGATTTCCAAACAGCAACACAAAGCCTCCCTGCTGCCTGTGATGCTGGGTAAGTGTCTGGCATGGAGGATTTTCTTGCGTTTCTGACTTTCTGTTTGGGCTTCCCAATTTCAGGGCTTTGAGTTTAGCCCTTCCACAGCTGGAGTGGAGCTGCACACTTTCTCTCAGTGTGGGTCAGGCCATTTTGTCCTCATCTGCTTCGCTGGAGATGTTGTTCCTTGTGCTGGTAACGTGGAGCTCTGGAGAAAGATTCTCAGGATTCTCTCTTCTTTCAGACCAGAGGCTCCGGCAGCCAAACTAAGAACGTGGATGCCACAGTTTCTGGTGCAAGGCCAGCACTGCCGATCTGCAGTCCATCAGCAGAAGCCGGGGGAGAGGGGGAGAGAGGGGACACTGCTGGCCTAGGCAGCTCTCTCACAGGCAGCGCCCCCCCCCCCCCGGCCCCCTGAGGCCTGGCCGGACCTGGCCCCGGGAGGCCCTAGCTTGAACTTCTAACTTATGAAGTAATGTTAACTTCTTGCCAGCCAGAAGGAAAAAAAAAAAAAAAAAGGCAAGTCACCTAAGACTTTTAATTTAAGCCATGGTTCTTCAGAAGCATGGAGAATCCTTTTATTGGTCAGCTAGGCTGCCAATCCAATGCTAAACCACCAAATGCGTGCATTCCTCAGAGAATGTATTGATACATGAACAAAGGTCAGTGATGGCACATCAGGCAGTGCTGAGCTCAGAAGGGCAGTCAGTGCCCTTCTCACAGAACACAGAAAATGGATGGATCCTTTTGGATTATCAGATTAAGCATTAGCTGGACAAAACAGACTTCAGTCACAACCTTTAATGATCCTCTTGAGCCACCATCAATCTTTACTGTTCATTAATTGAATTTGCTGTTTAGCTGATGGTGTGCTGGGTGAGCCTGTGTGTGACACAATCCTGTTTCATACATTCTTTAAAGCAACAAGAACTTGACCATAAAAACACTGTGGCTGCACTATTTGTGACACGGATGTTAGGAGACTGAATGGGGGATGAAGAAAAGGAGCAAAGGAATGATGAAAGCAAAGAAAGGTGTTTCTGCCTGCAAACTGGCATCAAAGGAGCATTTGTTAGCTGTGGTGGCTCTCCCTTCAAGACAAAAGAACCACCCTGCCCTAAATAATTCATTAAACCTCAAAAGCAAAGGAAGCCTCTGCTCTAACACAGACATTAAATAGGACAAAATTGAATGGCACTTTTCAGAAAGGAGAAGTTTCAGGCAGACTGGCTGGTAGGCAGCATTTCAGCCTTTCACAGTGTGTCTTCCCGACAGATTCACATCAATGAGAAGCATTTGGAAGACCTGATCCCAGGATTTGGGGGGGGTCACACACGCTACCAAATATGCAACACTGTATGTTCCAATAACTATGAGGCAAAGGCTCAGGGTAGGGAAGGAGGACTAAAGTTCTTGCATGATGATAAATATTTACATTTGAAACCTTTTCCAGATGCAGCACAGAGATATTTGGGAGCTGAACCACCTACATGCACAATGCAAGCACAGGTGGTGAAAGCGCCTTTTAACTTGCTGGGAATACATGTTTCTGTGAATGAAATAAGAACTTTATGGAATGTTCCATCTATAGCTACTCATGGTTACAGGCTAAACACAAGATTACCAGTTTTCGGAACAGAAGATGGGGATTCTTTGCTTGCTTTTTGTTTTCTACGCAAGACAGACATGTTCTTGGAAGAAAAAATATATTCAGAAACATTTCCCAAATATTTCTTGTTTAAATGTTGTCTAGAAAAAGAGTCAACAATTTCCAATCCTCTGTAGCAAACATCAGAGGTGAAGCGTTATAAACAGCTTTGTCTACTGTCAAGTAGGAGCCAAAGAAGAGAAAACACAATGTAAATACTCTCTAGGTGTTTGTCCTCCCCCAGCCTGGAATTCCATTCAATATATTTCTATTTAAGCAGTCTTTTTCTGTTTTTCTTTAATGAACATAATGTGCTAAAATTAGTTTGGTGCTGCATAAAATGATGTAGCTCAAAGTGAAATTAGAAGATTGTCTTAAAGGCCTATAAATGTTAATACTATATTTTTCATTGAACCCTGTTTGACAAACTTCTCTATAAATACTCCAGGCATGATTTTTATTACAGCCACATTTCCCCACTCAATTGCTAGATTTCATTTCATTTCCTCATGCCAACTATCCAGGGATTTTTGGCAGCTTAGTGTTGTTCCAACCCACTGGTCTTGCAATTAGCTCCTACTGGTGTTTTTGTGAAGCCATATTCTTCATGTATCCTGAAGTCCCCAGCTATCTTCTGTTGTATTAAGGCTAGGGCACATTCATATCCAAATCACATTAAACTGCAAAAATCTGCTGTCTAGATGTTTTCCAGGCATGTATTTGAAAAGGAAAAGTTTTGTTTAAAAGATCTTAAATCTGTTATCCCAGAGGCGTTACCACCATTTCTAATTGGCCCAGCCTTGACCACCTTTGGTCAAGTCCAAAGCCTTGACCACCAAGTCCATCTTTGGAGCTGCTGGAGATTGCCTCTGCCAGACTGGAGATAGCTTCCAGCAGCTTCTCACAGAAGCCGCCCCTGTAGCCCCCCTGCTACCAAAGCTCAGCCATGCAAACCCAATACAGGCAGGAGTAAGGAAAAGCATTATGTCAGTTAAATATGGTTTACAGCTTCATTTGGGGTTTTCCTTAAAAACAGCCACTAATAAACCTGCATGAATGGATTCACTTCATAAAAAAAAACAGCTCCAGCATTTCCCAGGGTAGTTGCTGGACAAGCCCACTGAGTCAGCAGGAAGACTGGCACAGTCACTGCTGTTTGCCATGCTGACACCCAGCAGAGGCTGTCTATCTGCTTTTCGTGCCTTTGGGCCTTCCCTGGAATCACTGGAAAGTTATTAGGCCACTTTAATTGGTAAACCTATTGACAAGCGCTTAATGTTAAAGAAATGTTAGTGATGAGTAATTTTGGCAGATGAAACACAGTTAGTTCATTGTGCATCTAATTTATTTAGTGCTAAATGTTTGTCCTGATTTCCTTTACACACAGAAAAGTCAGATTTATATAAAAACTTTGCATATCAAATAGAACAATTGAAAAGTCAGTCAAATTTCTATGTATATGCTTGTATTTGAGTTTCACATAAAATTCTGTTTGCAGGCATATATCCTGCCATGATGGAAGGTGTACACTGCTCCTGGTGCCCACTTACTCATAAAACCCACGATGAAGGAGATGGGAACTATCTCTACCAAATCATCTTAACAAATGCCAGAACGACTGAAAGAGATCCTACACAACACCACAGGTATGAAAAGGTCCTGGCTGTGCCAGTGGATCAGGAGTAGCCCACTTTTATCATGTCTTGGTACTAAATTCAGTACCAGTATCACCAACTGTGGTATTTGGCAGGGTGACTGCCAGAACATCCTACCTGGCCAGCAATTTATTACATTGTACACAGTGTATTAATTGTGGCAGCCACTGGAAAAAACAAACAACCTCTGTGCCAACAGGGAAACAGGAAACAGGATAATATCCTGTGCAGCAGTAACTTGCCTGTGCATGGGCCAGAGCTGCCAGAGTTGCCCTGCTTACCCCTCCTTCCTCAGCATGGCTCCACTGTGGCAGCAGCTCCTGACACACAACAGATTAGGGAGAACAGTCCGATACAACAGCTGCCTTTCTCAAAGAAATTGGACAAGCATTAGTATTTACCCTCTGCTGAAGAAAAACACATGCATAACACTATACCATAATTCTGTGTTGTCCAATACTGTCCCTCCCTTCGGCAAGAGGCTTTGCAATTGCATTAGTTTCTGAACAACTGAGTAAATCCAGAGAAAGAGATGATGAAGAACCTGCCCTACTGCAGATCCCAGCCCAACTGCCTGAGAAGTGTTTTCTGATTTGTCGTACCTGCACTTGAGCATGCGGAGCCCATGGGGGCCCAGTGGTGAGGAGGCAGCAGGCTGCAGCCAACGCCTCAGCTCCTCCGGTACCTCGGTGCTGCTCAGGGGCTTTTACAATGCTCGTAGGACATGGCTCTGTGATGAGGCTGGGGTATGTGTCCCTTAGAAGCTTCACTTGGTTAAAGCAAGAAAGCTGTGCTCTGGGGAGCAGGAAGGCAGTTCAATTGCTGTAATTGTTGGCAATTTATTTGCCAACAAGTCCCTAAAGGGCAATCTATTAATACACAATGTGCCAGCCAGGAGCTTAACTCATCCTGTGTAACACAGAGCAATATAAAGCACTGAGACTCCCATCAGAGAAGCTTGTTTGGAGGGTACCTCTAACCAGTGAGCTCAGGACAGAACAAGCCAGTAAGCCCAGCTTCTGCCTCAACATCATGGAGCTCCTGACAGCCCCAGTTGGGCAAACAGTGCAGTACCTGTTACACCAGGGCTTGCACCACTATCAGCACTACAGCTTCTCAGGGAACAAAGCACAGGAAAGACAATGTGGAGGATTTTTTAGTACTGTGGGGATGGGATTTGGCTACCCCCACCCAAAATCAGCAGTGGGTTCCCCCCCGCGCCCCTTTTTTCCTTCTATTTTAATAAGGGAAGTGATACTGAGTAGCACGTGGCCAGAGTGTAATAAGCCACGTGCTAATATATCAATTTCTGAGGGTCCAGCCATTGCAGATGTTATAAAAATGTATTACATATTGATCTGGGGATGAGGAATTAAATCACACAGCTGCCAGGAACCACGGAAAGATAACCGGAGGAGATCGGCTAAGGAATGTAAGACCCCATCTGCAAGTGAAAGGCTGAGCAGACTGAACCCCCAGCCTCTGACAACTGAGTCCACATCAAATTGTTCAGAGGAGCGAGCTCATCCTCTGTCCCAGACAGCCGAAACTACCCCTATACAGGATGAGGACCCTGAATCCACACAGGGTCGTCTGGGGATGAAGACCCTCTCTACACCTGAAAGCTGGTCGAATTAATCCCAGGAACTCTATTCAGATTCGGCTGGGACAAAATTAAAACTGAATAGAAAGACCATCTCCGAGGAAAAGCCTGGCCCGGAGGAAAATAAACTGTATAAAGACTGGACCCCGGGAACAGCACATTGGAACAGATGACCAAGGATTTGGCGAGGGCCAACCTGGTATCTGTCTCCCAGTCTCGATCGGACTTAAACTCTGCTGTGGCGGGAATCCTTGCTGGTTCTGTTGTGATTTGGCTATTCTGTGTTGTGTTCTTTTGTTTGTTTTCTCTTTTTGATATATATATAATCAACCTAATTTTTGGAAAATAAAACATTAATTTTGATTAGAGATTGGAGTCGCCATATTTATAACACAGAGAAGTGGCTATAATTAATTAGTGAGACTGTTCCACGGAGGTATTTTGTAAATCAGAAGGTTTAGTAAGTAAAAATATCAAAATAATAAATGTTACAGAAAACAAATAGTAAACCACACACAGGTGTCTGAGAAATCTCTTGCACCTTGCTAAGACACCCCAAAAAGCCTCTCACTTCCTTAGGGCTCCTTCCTCTATACTTAATGTTCTAGGAGGGATAACCTGGCTTGCAGCCAATAAGACCATCAAGAGGCTTTGAGTTATGCTCTCAGAGCCCAATTGATGCCCCTGTGCTGGCGCTGAGCCAATCTCTGTCAGCAGGGCATGGAATTTTCTGGGTTCTTTACCTTAAGGGGTGAGCCTTAAATTTTTCCCTATATGGAAAACACTTGCTGGGTGTGGGTAATGCTTTACTACAGGGGAGTATTTCATGTACTCAGAATAGCTGGAAAACTTACAGGAGAGATGGACAGCAGGAGAAAACACCTGCTCAGCATTTAGAGTGGGAAATAAAAATAACACAGAGTAAAACAATCTTTCTTGTTGCCCTGGTGGCAGGCAAAGGCTCGGGGGTATATACTGCCCCAGCCCCTGCACGGATGGAGCACCCAGACATGTGGCTGATCTCCAGAACTGTTTATGCATTGTCAGTGAAACTTTAACCTCAAACAGCAGCTAAAACGAGATCAAGGCAATAAATTACTATCATTCTGCTAAAAGGGACACCAGTGTTAAGTGGGACTGAGCAGAATTCCCTGTGCTGGCCATACTAACAGGCTGGAGAGGATTCTTTTATTATTTCACTCTTTCTCTTGTTGAACAGATGTACAGAAAACAGTGACAGCATGCAGAATCAGATTTGTTGATCTGTGAGTTTCATGTTCTTCTAAATGCAAATACCTGAGTTATCACCTTTTCTATATGTCTTTTCTGAAATGAAAACACAGCTTTCTTCAAGTTTTTCCTGTTGATCCTTTTGCTTTCCCTTTTGTTGGGAATGTTTTTGAATGGAAGGTAACAAGTTAAGGTGCTTCAGAGAAAGCAGTTAACAGCCATTCATTCTGTGCAGGCAAATAAACACAGAGTGTAAGCAAAGAGAAAGAAAGAAAATAAGAAGAGAGAACCCACTGTACTTGCATTCCTCTCATGTTTAATCCTCCAGTGAACTACTATGAACATCTGGTACTACTGTGCCAATATTCTGCTTTTATGGTCGACTAATAAATTATAAGATTTATCTGATATCTAGGAACTATCAATTAACACTTTGAAATTAGATTTAATTGATAATGCCCTTATTTCTCTGTTGTTTTCTTCCAGACAGCATGTCTCCAGAGATCTGAAACCTCTCCCAGTTAGAATAAATAATATTCTTCATCTCTCATCTTGCTCTACCACGTGTGGGGAGACAGATGTTTTGGCAACACATTTGTATTCAGATTGTCACAAATACACCCTGTGCCTGGGACAGCCTGAAGTACATGACTGATGGCCTTGTTCTTTAAAACCTGATCAACTTTGTGAAATCAATCAATGGAAGCTACTGTGGCAGAGAAAACAAGAGAGGCTTTTCTTAAAGTGGGTTGTGCACTGCCCCTTCATTCTGGATGTTTTACTGCTGGTGGAGCCGAGTGCCTGTGACAGCTCATCCCTCTGCCAAGGTAACTTCAGAGTCATGCTCAGAGAATTAACAGTGGAGTAGCACTAAGGGCAAACCCAGCAGACACAAGATGACATATGTCATGGTAATATAAATCACACAGACACTCAACTACATCATGGATTAAATCTTTGAAATTAACTTATTTAGGAAGCATATGTGGTGACAGCAGCAGTCTCTTAGCACTGCTGGCTGACGCTGCCTGCTGCAACATCCTCTCCTCACTATTGTTGTGAATAACCTCCGTGTATTAATTTGTGCCTGAAAATAAAATGATTTAAAAGCAGGGAAAAACAGTTCACCAAAGAATTCCGAGATGGGGGGGGGGCAGATCAGGGGAAGATTTAGGAGTTCAGCACATGAATGGATGTGGCTCCTCTGGAAATGGGCCAGCAAGTATGCCTAACAATTGAAACATCTGCCCAAGAAACTGAATATGGTCTGCAATGGTCATTCAGACATCTCTTCTGTTCCCCCTGAAGACCCACTTGGAAAAATCAGAATCCCAAAAGAAGACCGACGAATATCAATACCCGGACAAGTGGACAAAGGAAACCCTGCCTCGGGGGAACTAAAATGTATAAAAAACTGGACCTTTGGTGGTGGGATTTTGTGAATGAGAGGGGAGGCAGGTGCGATAGAGGCCTGTCTCGTGTTCACCCCGTTCGATTCCCGGGATCGAATTGGTCTTTATTGTGGCTGTGATTTTTTTCTGATTTGTTTCTGTACTCGCTGTCACGTGAAAATAAATTTTGTTTTTTTAATTACAATTTGGCTCACCTCATTTATAACACCATTCTAAGCTAAAACTTTATAGATTAGGAAAAATCTTTCAGCTGAATGAATTTTTCTTCTTTTTGGAAATTTGGTCATAGCAACTCAGTTGATTTAGTAGGTAAAACTACAGAAAATCACCTGTTGTTTTGCTTTATGACAATAACTGGACGATCTCTTTGGTTGCTGAACCTGGGCTTTCCTTTCCCTTGGCTACTGATGTATTTCTCCCCACTAGACCTGCATTCTCATGATTTATAGCCAGGATGCAGGTTCATTTTGTAAAGCAACCTTCCACCCTAGCATCACTGTGTTTCAAGTGCTTAACTTGGCCACATTTGTACTCTGCTGATGGGAAGGACCTGCCTGCACATGATGGAAGGTCAAGAAGGCCACTGTCTCTGCTAGAACCGGTGACAGGTTAAGGTAATTATTTAGGCAATACAGCAGGAGTGCAGCTCACAATGGTAAAGGAAGAGCACTTTTCCAATAAAACCAAGAATAAGGGAAGGTGGAAAGATTCCTGAGTTAGCCTTTAGAGCACAAACACAGACTGCTCCCTACTTCAGATAAATTGCATCCAGTCTGTCAAGACTAAGCATCACATGCTGCAGACAAACACAGTGGAAATCCCACAGAAATCTATAAATACTGTTAGTCTTAAAGAAGAACTTCTCAGGAAAACTGCTGTGAATGCTTTCCTTCAGCATTCAGGCTTTTACATTTGTAAGCCCAGCTGCTCTGCTTCCCTGTCTGCTGGACCCTTTCATTGTGTCCTAGGTTACGATGTAAGATGTGCCCAAAGTATGTGTTCTATCACCATCCTCATGAGCTGTTGAAACCAGGTGGGGCAGTGTTTCCCTTGCCCCCTCCCTCCAGACTATCTTCTGTTAATGGCCCCGTCAATGCCTTGCCACATGACTCACAGGTCAGGAGCTATCTCTGTTTAATGAGCAATCAAAGACTCCCTGCATGACTCATAGAATTATGTCATCCCACTGTGAGATGCTCCACCAAAGGGAACGAGCCAAGCATTCCCACCTGGATATAATCTGGGATTTGGGACAGTGCAGGGGAGTCTTTACCCACTGGATTCCCAGAGGATAAGAGCTACTAGACCTTTCTATGGGATCACTGTTTCCACAAGACCACTTCATCTGGACTGCTACTACCACCCTAAATAACATGGTGTCAGGTTGTATTCTGACTCTTTCAGGGGTCTTTTGTACTATTGCTTTTTGTTTATTTTATTTTACTTTTTTTCTTCCCCCTCCTATTAAATTGTATTTCTGACTTGGAAACTCTCCCTGGTTTTGCTTTCAAACCAGTACACATTGACAGAAGGAACCATCATAGGATGGGTAACATAGAAATATGCATCACTTCATCCCTAGGAAGCTAAGCCAACTATATGGTGCTATATGGTGCCAGAGAAAAGGCAGGAGTTTCATCTCCCTTGTTCCTGTTCCCTTTTTATGACAGATGCCATGGGATTTCCTTGAAGCACTTCCCATGAGCTCAAGCCCAAGGAGTGTCCTGTGAGACGCATTGTGAGGACAGCATTAAAGAAGAGGCTGGAATCAAAACCCACCTCTGCAAAGGCCTCCCTGAAAAAGGCACTTAGTTTTGGACACTGGAAAATGCTCTTCTGAATGTTTGTGCATACAGGCATGAGATGTGGCCACTTCCTTTGTGCTGCCTGAGGTAAGGAGGAGGAACCAGCGTAACATCACACTGGGAACCAGGGTAAAGTAAAATGTATGTAAACCAAGCTACAAGGTGAATGACATAAATAACCTTTCTAAAGGTCCGTGTTCACCAACAGCCACAACCTAGTTACTCCTTACACTTGAAAAAACAAACCACAGTAAAAAAATAATTTTGAAGTATTTTCAAAATATTGTTGTTTTCTACGCCACCACCTAAATGCGATCCATCCAGCAGCACACAAGTTCCTGCAAGCAGAAGTCATGCCTGAGGGAGAAAAAAGTCTTCTGCAGGTGAGTATCTCCTTCAGCCCAGGACACACTACAGTGAAGTAGCACTTCACACCTGGAAAAGAGTTTACCTTGTGGCCCTGCTAAGGCCAGTAACAACTTGGCACTAGTCAAGGGCTGCACCAGGGCCCTCACTCTGTCCTGGCCCAAAGAAAGGCTCTGTGCTTCCCCAATATTGTCAAAGCAGATTGCAAACTAACACAACTAACAAGGGGCAGTGAAAGAAGCATTGCTGAACTGCAGATTGCAGAGCTGTGTATGAGATTGACAGCTGTCTTACTCACAGTCATCTTATTCCGTCTTCAATATTTTATTTCAATGTCATAAACACAATTTTATTCATTGTAAAAAACATTGGGGCGGGGAAGGCTGAATTATTATTGTTTGAAGCAGCCAAACAAACTGGTTATCAAAACAGATTTTAAAACTTAACACAGAGTCTCATGTAATGAAATGTGGTTTAGAAGGTGTAGGGTGTACCTTCTACAGCTTGAACTCCTCTCTAAAAACTGGTCAAAGGAGCTGCCTTTGAATATTTAACACAGGTGCTATTTTTTTTCTCAGACCAGGCACATATGTCCACACTGCAGTACTCCCAACTGCTCCCATCCCAGCCCGAGCAACAAAGGCTCTCCAGTATCCCTGATTCCCTCCTGCAAGGCACATGCGAAACCTGTGCTGAAACCACGGGCAGGTTTCACTGCTTGACCTGTCCACAGTCCCTGACTTTGCAAAAGCAATGGGGTATCTTAAACACTGATTGACTGGGTCTATGGGATCTGGCTTTGCAGAAGAGTTGCCTGAGCCTTTTTTTCAGTGTGTTAGGTTCAAACATCAATTTGCTGGGCTGGGAAGCCCAGCACCTGGTGGACAGCAGCTGTCTCCAGAGAACTCCAGTGATAGTGCAGCTGCAGTCAAGCCCTCACCCACATGCACCACAGGACTGGTATGCCAGTGACTCACTGAAAATTGCTTAAGTCATCTCCAATCTTGCTACAGATGCTAATGTCAACTACGGGTGATTCTTATTGCTCACTGTGACATTCCACCAAATGACTGTAACAAAGAATAGTGTTAGATGAAGGCAAAATCTTAGGGAGAACTATGATGGAATTTTGCATAAACCACACCAGAACATACTGCCAAACTTCTGAATTTCACCAAATTCGCTAACATGCATGTGTTACTTGTGTGCAACTCCAAGGACCAGCTGGTTCATGCAAGCAGCAGGTGTTTCTCTGGTTCCTACACTGAGGAAATAACAGAGCAGAAATGTTGGTGACACCCAGTGCTTTAGACAACCTCTGACTGTTGCAAGTCACTCAGGATTGGGACCTGACCAACCAACCCCAGCAACACCACACCGAGATGAGGAACACAGCAACTGCATGGGGAATACCTGATTGCAACCTGTCTCAGCCACAGGGCTCATCTTTTTTTTGTTTGTTTGGGACTGTCCAGCTGTGGTATGTTACCTTAAAGTACCACACTGCTTAATGCTCATTTCTGTAATATTTGTGCTATATTATTCTTATACATTATGTCTTTGAATGATGAGGTTGTTAAAATTTGAAAGAATGGACATGGTCCCCCTGGCAGAGCATCTGCCTAGGAGTGGGACAGATGGTGGCAGTTTTTCCCATAGGATTCACTCTGGGGGAAAGATGGAAATCTGACCCTGGAGCATGAAATCAACAAAAAGTCCACCAGCTGCTGCACTGAGGGTGTTTGCAGAAAAACTGAGGACAGAAAGTCTGAAGCTCTGCCACATCCACTCCTCAGTGGCTTCTGGCCCTCCCGTGAGCCCACAGCATTACCATTGTGCAGGGCCACAACCTACACCTACTGTTGCACCATGGCTCTGCATGAGGCCCAAGGCTCTCCTTGAGTAGCAGTGAAACTCTACTTTCTTGTTAAACATTCACAGGATACTATTCTTTTCAAAGCATGTTTCAATGTCTATGAGTACATCTTAAATAGCAGAAAACACAGATACAGGATATCACTCAGGCTTGCAAAACTGTCCCCAGAAAAATCACAGGATCAGCATCAAATCCATTACCAGCTTTTTACCCTCACAGCAGTTTTTCTGCAGGCTTTCACAACTGTCATTTTAAATTTTATTTACAGCTAAGTTTGCCATAGCCATTAAAGAAACAGGAAAGGCTTAGCATGACACTGATTCCTGTTTTGAAGACAGGTCAGGTATCAGAGAATTGATTAAAAAACGGCTCCTTACGCATTTTCCCATTTCCCTCTTTTTACCTTGTTTAAACACTTTTAAACATGGTTTAAAAAAAAAGTAAAAAGGGGAAAAGGTATTTCCTTGAATTACATTATCAAAGAATTTATGAATTTACTTTTTTGCAATGAAATTACAATGTTGGCTTTTTCTTTGTATCACAAGGGAACAGGAATATGAAAAAAGTTTCAAAGGATTTAAGAACACAAAATAATGTCACAAACTATGTGTGGAGATACAAAATTACAATGCTTTCCATCAGGAGGTTTGCACACCTAAGAAAATATTAAGAGGTAAAGTTCTCTAAGAGGTATGAAAGATTAGTGAAAAGTGCAGAAAAAAAGTCATGACCTTGCAAAATCTGTGTTTGGCTGGATGTAATGTTTCCTCTACTCTACAGATAGAGATATTGCTCTTGGAGCTTTTTGGTCCATCTGGCATGAAAATAACAGCTGTGATTTAACATCACGTTTTGACATGAAGGAAACTGCTTTTCAATGTATCTCAACATCTCAGCTGCATGCCTGTATTGGGGGTTGGGTTTTTTCCTTCCTTGTTACCTGTGGAATTTACTCCCATTGAGTTGTTAAGAAGAACTGATGGCTGGGTGTTTCAGACATCAGGAGGGGAAACTCTTGCTCACTCGATCTGTGCCTTGGGAGGGAGACGATGGAGCGGCTGCTTGGGGAAAGGAGCTCACTGCTGCTGCAGAAGTCCAGCTTGGTCCTCTTTCTTCTGGTGTGGGCCCACACCCCCTGCCTGCTGAGACCTCCCAAGTCTCCAGCCACAGCTTCGGAGTTTCTGATCCATTCCTTCTGTCCCTTCCCATCTTCAGCCACAGGTTTGGAGTTCCTGATCCATCCCTTCAGCCACAGCTACAGAGTTTCTGATCCATCCCTCCCATCCCTTCAGCCACAGCTATGGAGTTCCTGATCCATCCCTTCCATCCCTTCCTGTCTCAGACAAAGCCGCCATTACCGCCTGCTTGCCGAGCCCGCCCCACAGCGCCCCCTGCAGCCACGGGGGGATCACTGCACCTGCCCGGCCCACCGGGAGCCACCAGCGCCCCTGCTGGCTGTGCCTGGAACTGCACCAAAGGGGAAAGTGCCGCGCTCAGGGAAGCTGTTTCGGGGTTCCTGGTTCTGTTCATTATTAATGCTGTGGTGGTTATTGTTGTTGTTTGTTTGCCTGGTTATACATACTAGTAAAGAACTGTTATTCCTATCCCCATATCTTTGCCTGAGAGCCCCTTAATTTTCAAAATTATAATAATTGGGAGGGAGGGGGTTTGCATTCTCCATTCCGAGGGAGGCCCTTCCTTCCCTAGCAGACACCTGTCTTCCAAACCAAGACAGCCTGTGTGGCTAGTCATGGTAAGATATAGCAACAACAAGTATATGTTACACCTTAGAGTCATTTTGATCTCAAATGCATTTTCCTTCACTTTGTTTCAGGCTATTTTCTATTGTAAGCCAAGTCTTCGAATACAATTAGTTTCAATTATTGCCCAAAAAAGAACTGGAGCTGGAAGTGGCAGAAGCATGTGTTGGAGACTGTGCAATAACATGGAAATGCTTTGTTTGAACTCTAAAAGGGCATTTTTTTCTAACTATGAATGCCAGAAATTGTGGGCTCTTCAGTAGTGTCAGGGAATGGGATGAAAAATTGCTAATTGCTAGACCAGTTTGGAGTGAGGAACTTGATTCAGCTTTCCTATTTCTTGAAGAGGAGTCTGGGCCAGTTGGATGTGTAGTTATGCAAGCTGGCTGTGTCAAGAGGAGGAAAAAAAAATCCAAGGGCCAGCAGTGAGGGCATGCGTGGAAAATCCGAGGGCCAGCAGTGAGGTGAGGTGGAATCAGACTCCCCCACCCTGTCAAGTGTTCTAATCACTTGCCTAATTGGCTTCTGCCACCACATGCTAATAAAGCACCTGCCTCTCTACTACACCACACTTATAAGGGCTCCAGAAATTAAACATTGTATACACAGCAAATTAACAATTTCAACATTTACAGTAAACTAATAGACATAAACTATTCCCCTTCCTCTGCCCATGCTCTGCTGTCCATCTTTCAAGTACTTTTCCTGCTTGTTCTCTGCTCACATGGCCTTTGCTGCATCTAGAGCTCCCATAAAGTACAATTCCTTAAGCTCACTGTAGTTAGAACACCTAACACCAATCTAGTATTTAGCCCCTGGACTATGGTTTTACCCTATAACACCCAGTTAGGAAAAAAATTCAGTTTCTGGGAGGCCCCATAATCCTCCTCAAAATATTTCCTGATTTTTGGTGCTCATTAATCATGTCACTGGCTGTGTAGCTGATGAATTTCAAAGCAAATCCCAGTCCATTTTGCATGGCGAGAGGATGCTGGAATATCATCTGACAATGACACTGGGGGAAAAAAAAAGTCATTAGCATTACATTATCTGCTCCCAGATAATTTCCCAGATGAATCACCATAAAAGGCTCTGAAATAGTCTCTCACTCTTTTTCCTAGCACAACATTTCTCTGTACTCTAGACTTGAGGAGATATAATTTTTCACGCTTTTATCTGCAATCAGGGCATTGTTTTTGTCAGAGTCCCTGATCATGAGAGAAGTGGCAAGGCCAAGTTTGCAAGGCTGGAGGATTAACCTGTTAGCAGCAGAGGTCAGGCCATGGATCCCCTGTGAGAGCAGGGGGCTCGAATAGAAAGCAGCGAATTGCTGGGTGCTAGTAACACCCCTATCACCTCATCTGGACAGCACTCAAGGCTTTTTCCTTTGTGGTTGATTACTCATGAGAAAAGCCCATGGCAAGGAATATCTTGACCAGCCCAGGCATGGGACAATTGCAGAACTGTCCACCAAACTCAAAGAGACTACCTCTGGCTCTCTCTCATCAATAAACATAAGCCATCAGTGATTGACATAATGGGTTTTTTTTCTGAGTCAGATTTCAGCCTGTTGTGCCCTTTTCCCCTGCCCTGAAGCCTGTGCCAGCCCCCTCCCAACCCTGCTCCAGCCCTGAACTCTACACAGACCCCAGAACCCTCCCCCTTCCTCTGTGGCTCTGCTGAAGGCTCAAGGGCTGTGGGGAGAAGGATGTCAGCTGCACCCAGGTCACCTTCTCCTGCACAGAACTATCCAAGACCCTGGAGAAAGGCACGCAGTGCCTGCTCCCGCAGCGGGGCACATGCAATGACCCGATACCCTCAGGTGCTCTGCAAGCCCACCGCAGCTGGATGAGAGGGGACGGTACCCACACATTGTTTCTTTGCAAGCAGGAGGCCTGGAGGTGGTGGAGTCCAAATCAACCTACTCAATGCCTTGCACTGAATCTGCCCCATGTTCCCAAGGCCACACTGGGCTGCCACTTCCTCTGGAGACACTTGTCCTCTCAATGCTCTTAGGAACACCCCCAAAACCAACCCTGTTGTATCGTGTGGCTATAGTGTACATCGTGTCCAGGGAGATGCAGGCACCGGCAAGGAAACAGATGAGACAAGTCTCTTTTGTTAAGCACGAGAGAGTCCATTTTATTTCTCCCCCCCGCCCCAGCTGGGGTGGGAGAAGGCAAAAAGAGAGAGAGCAAGAGGTGAGAGTGAGAACTCCACACACCGCCCCCCCCCTCCTCTTAAGTAGAGGGTCTGGGGGGCAGGGCAAAGGGCAGGTAAGGGCATTGACTTGAATCCAATGGAGACACACTGAGAGGGAAGGAACCACAAGGCCAAGGTCATTAAGGGGGGGTGGGGCAGAACCGACCAAACCATTGTGTACAAAGCACATGGCAAGTATCTCCTCATGCAGGAGGGGTAGCTAGGGTCTGTCTTGCCAAGGCCAGACCCTGGGTATTACACTGAGTGGCTAAAAGACTCCACACAACCCTGTTCCAAAACAGCCATACAGGAATTAAGAACACAAAGCCTTACACCCACAGACAGAAGTGAGGATTTTGAAAGAGAATAGCTACTGTGAGAGCAGGCTGTACATCCTGCAAGAGGAATGTCCCTAATTACAATCTCCCAGGTGATGCTGAGTAGCTGCTGCTGAGCACACCATGTGAAATTCCAGCTAAATCCCCAGCAAATAGAGGTGAACACAGCAAATCCTTGGCTTCTGCTCCATGCCTGTGGTTGGGCTTTTTTCTGGGTAACAAGACTGCTACAAAATTTACATTTTGCTGCTTACAGAAAGATTTGGTCAAATCAATAGCTTGTGACAAAAGAAAGTAACAAAACCGGTAATAAACCCAAGTGATAAATAGGTATGTGTTAAAGAAAAAAAAAGATTTGTGCAATTAATGATCCAATGTTTTCATCTGATGTGATTTTGGATGGGGAGAAGTGACATAGTGATAACCATTAAGAGAGGGCATCTCAGATGTATTTTTCAGTGTTGAAAATGCACATTTGGCTTCCATTACAGACGGACAGACCCATAGTGCAGGGTGGCCCAGCCTCAGCCAGCACACCTTCAGGAACCAGGAGCAGGAATTCAGGTATCTGCCAATGGCACCCAACCTTACACCTGCAGCCAACCAGCACTGGGTGGTTCACTGCACAGGGCTGAATTTTGCCACTTCATGCCCATGCAGTGCCAGCGCCATCTGGCAGCAGCTCCTGAACTTCAGTTTCAATGTTGTAATAAATGGACTAGGGACCTGTGCAGTCTAGGTTTAACTACCTAAAGCCACAATCGGGTGACCCCATACCCCTGCTAGAGGTTTTTATCCAGGCCTGGGAGCAAGGCTCTCCTCTCCCAAGTATCATTTTACATGTGTATTTTCAGGCTTGACTCTCCCCATTTTCATAGTGAAACACAAGAATGAGGATCCTTTTAACTCAGAAACCTCAACAATTGTTCTCTGCTATCCAGATGGGAAAATTACTAAAAGAATAGCAACAGCTGGGTCATGTGGAAGCATTTTGAAGTGTCAGGAGCCTTTTCAAGTAATTCAGGGTATCTTTTCCCTGAGGTGTGCCTTCTCCATCTCTGCTACCAGCTGAGCTGACTCCATGAAAGACTTGAATCCTTTAGAGCAGGGAGCAGTAAAGGATAACCTCCCACTTTACAACTCCTTGCACACCTTTGACATAGCTCCTCCAAGACAGCATCCATTGAGGGTGATTCTTACTCCCCTGGGACCCCAAAAGCTGTCTCCATGAAGCCAGAGCAGGAGCTTGGCTCCCATGTGCTACATCTACTCCCATTCATAGCAATGTGTGCTGTGTCTGGGTCTGTGTTTCAATTACCAGGAATAATAGTGAAGAGCTTTTAGCAGAAACAGGGAGAATTATTGATGGTAACAGTAAAATTATTTTATCCACAGAAGTCAGAGACACCATATACAGTCTATCAGAAACATTTAGCCTGCCACAGAGATTAAAATATTTTCGTTAAAAATAGCATCAAGAGCATTATGCAGTTGGATAAAACTTGAATTGATCTGCCATGATAAGAAAATGCTTTCTTCTTCATGTTTGCCTTCTTAAATTCTGATTCAGTGGCAACAGAATTTCCCAGGGAGTTCTGAAGTCACTCTTGGTGCTTTGCATAGCATCCCTTGCTCCCAGGGCTGGGAGAGGGAAGGACTGTTCCCTTTCCTTCCAGAGCTGTGTCAAAATGCAGACTGACCTAGTAAACTCTTCATTCAGAGCAGCAGTGAGCATGGTCTGTACCACAGTCACAGCCCCGAGATAAATTCCAATAATGAAAAAGTCATAACAGCAGAAGAGAACTGCCTCCTTGGTCACAAGGAAGATAAGCTGGACAACAGCAGAGGTATAAATCAATGCAGTTGGTTTGATAGAGAGATTAGAGACAGCAAATGCTAACTTGCAGTGCAGAGGCACACAGAGTGCAGTGATCAGGATAAAAATAATCAAAACAGCTTGGGAATTCCATCTTTTATTTTTTTACAAGCTGAAATGAATTGACTTCATTTTCCCGAGGAAATGCAGATTGCTGTCGTGCATCTTTTGTTCCCCCCTCCAGAGAAGACATCCTTTCTCAAGACTGCTCTCTCCTGAAACGATGCCTTTAATTTGGTGCAAGAGATTTTGTGCTGCAGTGAATATATTCTCCAAAGGTATTGTTCTGAGCAAAAGAAAGTATTAGTAATCTGACTCACTGGAAAAGTTTAAATAACTGACTAGACTCCTTTGAGCCTGATTCTATTGATTTCCCACCCACCTGAGAGTGCAACCTCTTAGCCACTCCTTTTCAACACACAGTAGTGTAGTTCAAGACAGTGTGAAAACCTCCAGGGTCCTGCTGTTCCTGCCCCCCTTTGGGTCCCTGACCTGCCATGGGTGCCTCTCTAGAACAAGTGATAGATGCTGGCCAAAAACCAATCTAGAGCTGAGGGATATAGATCAGCCCTCAAGCAGGTAAACACAGAGAGTCCTGAGCTGTGGTTCCATGGGCTGATGCACAGCAATAAATGAGTTCCAGCTAATACCAACACAAGATTGAATGCCTCAGGCCATTTTGACAGAAGTGTTAATATACAGACCAAAAGTACCATAAAATGTATAATTTTTTAATCGTTCATAATAAGCATGAGCTTCTGGGAAATTATTTATTTTCTGGGAACTGTGTCCTCACTTCAGAAAATTGCTTGGATGGGAAATTCTCAGCCAGCTCTCTCTCTCAAAGGGTTGTTACTCAGTAACACCTCAGTGAGATTCTGTGCATGGTTGCCAGGGGACTATCACACAGTAAAATATGAATAATTTCCTAAATGTATCTGTTATATTTTAAATTCACTTCCAACAACTCCCTTCTAGACACAGAATGCTGTATGTCCATTAGAAGCAGTCTGATAACTTTTCCATCATCTGGGAGCTAATCAAGCAGAATGACAGCTAAACCAATGCCAAATGGAGGAAAAGTAATGATGAGTGTGATGTAGACAAGCACAGACTGTCCAACCTTCCATGGCAAATATTGATCTTTTTATCAAACTGCACAGCTGTTTGGAAATACAGCAGCTCATCTGTGATGAAATTCTGAGTCAGGCACAAGAAGAAGCTGAGGAGCTTGGCTTCAAGGCCTTCTCAGTGAACAGAGCCTGCACAGGTCCTGCCCCAAGGGGGCTCAGGCATTGCTTGGAAGCAGCACTCTTGCATAGTCCTGTTGCTTTGGATGTGGAATTGCTTGTTCAGAGTTCTAAACTAAAATTGTTTAGGTAAGTGTGGGTTGTAAAAGGAGCAATTATCTTAACTGTATTTGTAAGAGAAAGCAATTTATTGTTATAAGAAGAACTGCTGTAGGAAGTCATATGAAGAACAGCCAGTTTTAGCAGAATATACCCACACCTAAAAGGACATAAGCAATAACAACAGTTGCATCTGGGAGATTTGGGGAAATTCAGCGAGTTAAAGATACCCAGGGTGAAAACACAGTGATGAAAACATAACTTGGGATTAGGACCATTCTTTTCTAGCTTGCTGATTGTGCTATCCCACAGGCATGGGAAAGCCTTCCTTAGGACTAGAGTTTTTTTTCAGCTCCTCAGATTGTGTTTGACTGGAACAGTTCCAGATTCAGGCATCAGGCCACAGTAACCCAGGATTCACAGCTTGTGCTGTGGTGCACAACCATAATGTACTGCACAGCTGAGGCCCAGTCCAGTGATGCCCTGACACTGCAGCCAGAAATCACCCTCCCTCCCACCCTGGTTCTCCTCCAAAACAAGGCCATTAAGCTGGTCTCTGAAAAAGACCAGTTTCTGAAGGAATTCTCAGGGATAAGCTTAACCAGGATATCTAACATTCATGCACTCTGCTAGTGTGTGTGAGTCATCCAGGCTCTTTCTACTCAAAGGTGCAGAAAAGCAGTGATTCATCTCCCACCAAAACAGGTGTTTAAGGGAGGTGGGATGGAAACTTGCATGCAGCTACTTATCTTCCAGGGAGCTCCAAGAGCTCTTGCCTCACTAGCCCAGGCACAGCTCAAAACTTCTAAATTTCTAATTTATGTAAGACTATTGATGCAGAATTAATACAGTTAACCCTAGGCTTTGCAAATTGTTATTGAAGAGCATGGGAAACTAGGAACAAAATTAACTAACAAAGAACAAGGCAACTAAAAATCCACCTATGTTCTAGAATGTAACTGTAAAACGTTTAGCAGACTGCCCTCTACACCTGCAAGGATGGGTAGAGCCAGAACGCAGGGAGGAAAATTCTTGGTTATGACACCATCTACTTTGGAAGCACCTATCATTTTGATGCTTTTGAGCTAGATTTGGTGGAAGAGATCCTACCTCAAGCTTCAGTAGAGAAATATGAAGATGAAACTATCTGAGGAAGAGTAACAGGCTGACAACCAAGGTTAATTCAGTCATGGTCCAGAGGTGCAAATTCTGTGCATCACTCTGATGTCCATTAATACTGCAGAGTGTTTCCAGCAAAAAGCTTTCTTGCTCCTTGCTTTGCTCTCATGAATTGGAATGCAGCTGGATCGACTGCTGGATTGCCATTACTAGGCCGGCTCCTGAATGACATCTTTTTCCCTGACAGCTTGATGGCTGCCCTAGGCCGTTAGCTAGAGTCTAGGTGACAACAGGGCAAAAAACCTGGGGCAAGTCATGCAGAACCAGATTCATAGCCATTTTCCTCAGTGCAGCTGCTGGCCTTGCTCACAAGCCTGCTCTGCATTAAATGCATAAATCCAACCATTGCACAAAATTTCTCAATTTCATCCCAACTCAAAATTAATTTGAATGTTAAACTACTTTTCTCTCTTTTCATACAGTCATTCCTGTTTTTCTAAATACTGCATCCTGACCCTTTCCCTCACAACAGGGGATATTACCAAATTAAAATGATACACAGTTGTTGCTAATAGTACTAATTATTGTCGCTAATTGGAACAAGAAGATGATTAAAAAGTATGCAATACTCAGAGTTCCTTTGAATTGCCTTTGAATTGCATTAGACTGATTTATATTTCTGCTTAGCATACATGGCACCAGAGTGAAGAGCTGTATTTTAACAGTGCTTATGCAAAATATAGGGAAAGAAAGGTACATAGGGCTTACTTGCACTGTCACTGAGAATGCACTTCAGCAACTGTGGCAAATGTTAAAAACAACTGCATGGGTGAATAACAACAAATAAATAAAAAGAGAAAATCAAGCTCTTACTTTCCAGATTTAAGCCCAAACATTCAGATGGCTTCCTGCTGTCCTTTCCTTTCCTCTTGCCGACAAATTATCTCTTAGGGTAATTTTGTTCACTAGACATTGGTTTAACATTGAGTTAGTAGTGTCTTACACAAGAAAGGATTTACAAATGGAAGGCGAGATGCCCTTCATCTTCTTAGAACCCAACCGTGACTTAGGATCTGATATAAAGCAGCAAATTCTATTTGGACATCACATTGAAAAAGCTTGAGGGAATGAAAAACAACAAACTCCTCAAACCCCTCCCCCCCCCCCCCCCCCCNTGGATTCTTTCCTTGATAAACATAGGACAGTTAATCATTGACATAGCTTGAAAAGGACCCAGCTGTTTCATCCTTTGCTATCACATCCTTGTCATGCTAACTCAGTTGAAGAGGTAAAACCAAGCAAGAATAGCAGTATTAGTGAGGTAAAGTATCTACTTTGAAATCTCAAATGGTTGTGGTCTCAAATAGATTGTTCTTAATTCCTAATTACTATGATTTGTTTGGTACTTATCTGTAAGCAGTGAGTGTAGTGCAGTATGCTTGTGCTGTAAAAATGACAGGGACATCTCCTCAGACCAACACCTCTAATTTGAGAGCATGTGCCAATAATGTGGCACAGGTTTCCTTACAGAAGGTTTTAAACAAGAACAGATATTTGTCTCTGGAAGGCACAAATAAATTTGGGTGTCTTTTATCGATATTTTAGAAACAGGGTGAGGAGAATTCTTACTTATGTGCTAGCAGATATTTAGAGCTGGACAGACTGAAATTGTAAGGAACTGCCCACTCTATTTTTTGAGGAAAATTCTTTAAGCAAGTGGAAAGATTCACCCATTAGAAATGTATGCTTAACATTAATTAGCTCAGTGAACTCAGTTTACCATGGTGCTCTAGTAAAAAGTGATCCCTGCCCAACTGACTGCAAACCTCGATGTTACAACAACAATGGCCCAGCAGCACAGTTTTCCCAGCATACTAACAGGGGTTCATCCTCTCCCTAAGGGTACAGCTGGACCAGCTGATGTTATCAAAGTAGTTCACTATGGGAACTTCAATCAAAGTAGGTTAGGGGAGTCCTATGTTACCTGGGTTTGCCTGCTTTAGTTTGCATTTTATATCAGGCTTCTTCTCAACACAATGAAGTGCTCAAAAGTGGAAAGGGAATCCAAGATCCTCTTGAGATAAAACAATTCCTACAAAGAAGAGTTCACACCTATGTTCAATTTTTCGTTTCTAAATTTGATTCCAAACCTCAATCAGTTAAATTAACAATCACGTTATTACTTTATTATCTCAGAAAAGAACAGTTTTGATCCAGTTCATCCTATTCTTTTTTGACAAAGCAATTTAATTCATTTATAAAGGATTTCAAACTGTCAGTACCTCATCTTACATCATAATCGCACACTTGAAGATAGAAGACATCACTTGCCCCCCCACCAAATGTGCATACATTATTAATTTTTCCAAAGCCTCATGAATAGGGTAGTTTGTAATCATTAAAAATTAAAGAGAATGCTGCTGGCTGGCAAAGAAGAATGGCAAATTTTGCTCTTGGCTCTATTGCAATTCCCCTGCAGCAGAGTTGGAACTTTTTTATTACAAGAAATAGGAAAATAAGGAGCATTGCCTCTCTGTGCAGCAGACAACTGCCCAGAGCCCTTCTGAATTAGATACTCCTCCAAGGGAAGCCATAGAGATAAAGGAGGTGCCCATTGCAGTGCAGCCTCCTGTGCTCAAGCTCTAGGGCTTAGAATATCTCTGTAAAGTGCTCCCTGTTATTATTCTATACCATTTTCACTCTGCACGGTTTGCCTCAAGAATAAACTTTTACACCCACCAACACACAAGACATTTACTAAGGAGGTTCATCCTCTGGTCACAGCATTAGCTGCTGTGGTCCTTTGTAATTTCAAAGCATATTTTTGCTCAGAAACAATTTAAATGTTTGGAAAATGTGTCATTTTCATAATTATTCATGGCAGTATTTCCTAAGAGCATCATGGTTCCTCAGAACAGTCAGTCAAATCTTCCTTGTGCCTGTCCCCACCTCCTTGCACACAGTAGCTGCTCCACCAGTCATTACCAACTCTGTAAGTTATATAAATCCTAGGAATAATTAATTTTAAATTCTCTCTTTGTAGAACAAGACTCTGGCAAGGACCTGGAATCACAGTCATGTTATCTAGCTATTTGTGAGGCCATTTCAATAATGAAACACACATCCCTCTGGAAATTTTACCAGCTCAAGAAAAGACTTTCAACTGACACTTAAATGTCAAGCTACTGTGCTAAAAGTTCCAGGCATTCCATTGCTCAGCCCAGTTGAAGTATGAACACATCAAATGCTCCATAACAATCAACCATATTAAGAGTTGATGGTCTTCAGTAGCTGGAAAGACAACTGCAGACGACATGTTTAACTGAGCTAATGGATATCTACCATGAATGCAAACCCAAACACATCTTCAGTGGGACACTGGGAGTCTATCAAAGTAATTACTTTATAGATAACATCTTCATGCTTTCTGAAAAAGTCCTATTCCCAGAGTAATACTGATTCTTTTTGCTTTACTTACTGTAAGCCTGCCTTTATCCTACTGGTATCCTATCCTATCCATGTCCTTATCCTACTGGTATCCTACCCTACCAAGTGAAAACTTGCTGTCCATCTTAAGAGAGTAGTAAACCATTGTTTACAGTTGTGGGTTTGCCCAGAAGACTGTCAGCAGTACTACTCCATTTACAATCTACATTTATTTGACCTTACACCTGTACATGTAATTCAGAAATGGAACTAAGCATTAATCTCTCTGAATTAAAGCAATAGATTGTATTCCAATAAATGATTTTTAAATACTTTAAAATTAATTGGTCACACTTGGCAAAACCAAGAAGACATCTTCCAAAGCTGTAAAAATAGTCTAAATAAAGTTAAGAGTAGATACTAGACATAAAGTACCAAAGCCACCCAGGAAGTAATGCAAGATTCTGATCAATATTTGTTGTTCCTAAGCCCATCTCCAGAGAGCCTGCCTTGACTGTTAGAGAGTAGATCACAGTAGAAGTCATAGCCATAGTGTTTGATAATATTTTTTAGCATTTAATTAGCATTAATATTGCACAGTCATTTCTGACAGCATGTGTAGTGTGTCAAATTGTAATTTCCACTACTCAGATTTGCGTTACTGTAACTATTGGCCAAACCCCCAAATTTTTTGAGCTCACCTACAACTCCAGCTCTCCACACTGGCTACAGCAAGTTTTCTCCATACAGCCACTGGTTTGGGGACAGGGAATCAGCTCTGGACAAGACTGATATGTGCAGCATTGATCTCTGCAGTCTCCCTCTTTGGAGAGGGGTACTCAGAGAGGGACAACCACAGCAAGAGTGCACTCCCCTCATTACCCTCTGACACCATCGGTGGAGTGGATTAGCATTCAAGAAACAATCTTGCTTCTTCACCCACACCCCTTTGGTCTGACAGCTGGAATGAGGGGTGATATGGAATGACAGCAAGCATCCCATTCCTAGAGGGCAGTGACTATGACACCAAACGCCTTTGTTGCTTTCCCCATCTCTGACACTTGCAGTGTTTCATTAAAAACATATAGGCTATAATTAAGACATTTAATCCTCCTAATCTTCATGGCTACATAAATGTAACTCCTTTCAAATAGGCATATATGCCTGCATTATTGGGTGAGAGCCTCCGTGAAGATTATAAAGTGATTAAAGAAGCAAGACAGACTTGTTTGGAAAAAGGCTGAACTGATATTATGAATTATAAAAAGATGTAAAAAATTACTTGGTATCAAGCAGCTGACACTTCTCCCAGCACTGCTCTTCTCAGAAATGGCAGAGGTGCTGAATTTAAACACTGCTTTCAGTATTGTCATTGATAAATAACTGTATCATGATGAGCACTGAACCATGCTTCTCTGGGGATGTAAACTACACATTTTCTACCCTTTCAAGAACTAAATAAATAATTCTAATGTATTGTATTAGATTAAAAAACTGTGGAGCAGTCTTTATTGTAGACATCATTTGGTTCCTAGGATTCATTAAAATATCTTTGTATTATAACACAGCTGAGGAGCAGCACAAGCCAAGGAATTCAGCAGAGTGCCTGTCAATAGCAGTACTCTGCAGTTGTTACACTGAAGGAGTTCAAGGAAATTCGTGGCTGGGGCAGAGACAATCACACAGCTGCCATCAGCCATCATCTCAGTTTTGACAAGCAAGACAGGATTATCATTTTGTACCTGTGCCAAGGCAGACAAGTTATAATTTTAATGATTATGGCTGATATTATGGAGTAGAAATGTCCAGAAGATTTATGTAATCTATGCATACACATCACTAGTTTTCTATGTTCTGGCTTTCTTATGAAAATATCCTATGTGGAAAGCCATATGTGTTCATTTGAGTCTCTGCCATGATCTTACTCTACAAAGTCTCCACACTACACTCTTGCATACTTGCCTTAAGATTTGGCTCGTGTCCTGGCTTGTTTTAACCTGGTCAGTAGAATAAATTGGTCCTGCTTCCTTCCAGCCCTGATTGTCAGACCCAAGGATGCTCACAGTTCCTCCTCTGTCCATAAAACATGAATGGACAGTGCTATGCACTGAGCCTTCAAACCCTTGGGCAGCTCTGGATCAGCATCACTCCCACAAGGAGCTGGCAGAGTACAGGCATTCCCCCAGACAGAAGCAGGAAGGATGAGAGGAGGATGTACAGCTGGATTCTGCATGTACCACAGAATATCATCCTGGAGGTGCATTTGCTGCCTTCTATATTCACAGCTTACACGAAAAGTTGCCTGTGCAGGACAATACTGCACTCAGCCCTAAGGGCTATCACAGCTGGAGTAAGAGGAGGAGGACCTTTGTATCCACCAAGCTATTGGGGATTAATTTTTTCACAGATTAGGGCCAATGTGGCATGTAAGCCCTTGATATGGTGACTGCTACTTTCTGGCTCCTAGTTGGCTATCTATTAAAAGGCCAATATTACATTTCAAATCTCTGCTCAGTGTAACCCAGAAATATCTAACACAGTGGGAATAAAGAATTCCCTGCCTGCAGGATGCCTTTCTATGGTGTGCTATAATTCATGCTCCTTCCTCTAAAATCTCAGTGGAGAAAAGTATTTAAAAGGAGGCTTACACAGACTTCTTGTCCTGATGCTGCCTGCAAGCCCCCAGATCTGTACATGGGGCCTCTGAATGGAGTGTGGCACTGCTTGGGACAGGAGTGTACCGTATCTCTTCTCCAAGCATCTTTGTGACCAGATAAACCAGGTGGCAAATGGGCATATGCCAGAATGGATAAATGAATTCAGTAAAACTCAGAGGTGCTCCTGTTAATACATCCTTTTTCCTTTGATCAGTTTAATTGTCATCACACTAACTTTCTTAATGCTTATAACACTCTTACTTCTTTTCACAGAAACAGCCTTGCTCTAAAATGTGCTTTCCCCAAAAAATGCCTCTAGCATGGCTATGCTGATATCTCATACACGGACCACCATTCCTTATTTTATTCCAAAAAAATGATACTACATACATGCTTTACTGTTGGCTACTGTATTTATGATGATTCTGTTGTTATACACAACTGTGGTGCTGAATCATTGTTGGTTATTGGAAACTTCCAATCCTTCAGAAAGCTATGCCTTTGAATGGCATCAATAAGTACTGTTCAAGACACAAAAAATAAGCCCAGCCCTTTCAAGAAATGATAACCAATATTTTCCCTCTCTTTATCTATTCAAGCACACATCAGAACTAATTAACTTAGGACTAGCACAACTTGATAGAGTAAAAAAGGACCTAAAAATTTACAATATTAAAAGAAACTTACTTTGCTTAACATTAGCATATATGTTTTTAAAAAAAAAAGATACAATCAGGGTCAGTATTGACTGCATATGTCCTTAGTTTTTAACAACAATCTAGCTTTGATTATTGAAATACAGTGGCTGGAACTAATATTTCAGGCACTGTCCTGGTTTAGGGCAAATTTGGGAGGAAACTTCTGAATGGGGGTTCCTCTGGAGAGCAAAACCTAAATGGCCCTTCTTTCCAGTCGGTCCGGGAAAAGAACTTCCTCAGAGAAAAGTGGAAAAAGCTATTTATTTAAACAAACAAACTGCTCACAAGCATAAGGAATGAATAATATGAAACAATGAAACTTTTTGCTGGTCCGAAGAGAGAGAGATGGCAAAACTGAGAGAAGTCCTTGCTGTGAGCCAGCTCAGCTCTCTTAGTCTCTTATCAGTCCCAGTCCCTTTCAGCGCTGGAAAATGCCCAGGTCCAGGCCCGGTGGGCCACAGGTGCAGCTCCTGGTGCTCCCCTGGGTTTTTTCAGTCTAGAGCAGATTTAAACAGTTTCAAGAAAAAAAGGGAAAAGAAAAAAAACACTCTAGGAAGCTTTTTGCCTCAGCTAGCTAGACTAACTAAAAAGGAAAAAAAACCCCCAAACTCTTTCTCTCTGCTGTCCATGCATTTGACAAACACTCAAGGACGAAGAAGAAAAGTGAGGAGGAGTGAAAACTGGTTTTTCAAAACAATCTGCACGCTTCTTCTTCCCTGTTCATTCTCAGAACTAGTCTTAAAGGTACAGAACACACAGCACACACAGAACAGACAATTGGGGATACAGGCACCATAGTCACCCTAGGACAGGCACGTAACTAGGTTACAGATAAATGGATTTCATAATAACCTTCTGTATCCAAGAATAAAACTGTGATGTAGAGACATAACAATAAGTTACTAATAGTTTTCTTTTACTCTCACAAAGCCCCAATTTCACTTAGATAAATCTGATAATTAATTATACCAATTGCAGGATATCTATTATGATTTCAGCATCTTAACATAACAGTTTAATTAATGGCTAAAGAGCCACTCTAGCACTTTAGGCCGTCAGACTTCAATGCAAGAAGCACTTAGTTTCCACTGAATCCAACAATGCCTGAGGACTGTCATCAGAAATTAGTCATTAAAATCTGATCCGAAGTAGCTTAAATTTCATAGTCTCCTCAAATATAATTTCTAGCTTTTTGCCTTCTAACCTTACCAAATATGATTGAAACAAATTGTAAATATTCTGTCCAATCCATACAGTAAAGGTGACCAATGCAAGCATTGAGAAGTAACCATATTGCAATTGTAATCAGAGCAGAAAACATGTAAGTTGTCTTGGTAAGTCCAGCACCAGTTTTGTAGCTGAAGTATCTTGTCCCTTGTAGACTTTTGCTTATTTCTGTCTCTAGAGATGGGAAGAAAAGGTATTGTTTGCAGAATGTGCTGTCTCTGTTAATCTAGTTATGCATCCATTGCTCCATATTCTTCACAATCAGCAATTTTCTAGTAACATGAGCCCAAAGCACAGTAGGCAGAAGGGACAGAAAAACTCCTCACTATGTGGGCACCACACCACTAGCTCACACATCTTTAACTTCCCTGGGAAAGATGAGGCTGCCAGTGGTGGACACGACTGCACTCTGCCTAAGGTCCATCAAATGTATGTGTACTGAAAAAGGGGAAGAACTGATTTTTACACTCCATCACCAGTGCCACCAATGCCCATGTGGTGCTGTTCAGCTACCGTTTTCCTGCAGCATAACAAGTGGGATGGGCAACATGAGTCTACTGAGGCTTAGCCTGTTCTTTGGCCCTTGGAAAAATCCACTGTTGCGGTGAGCATTTTGGGTTTTCTAAAATTCTGTATGTTTTGTTATTGTTTATAATGGTTTGTTCAGACACCCCCATCCCCAACCCCCCCGATGGTCTTTCCCTTGTGATAGACCTTGTCAATCACCTTGTAAGATCTGGAAGATTCTGGGAAAAAAGCCCTAGGATTCGGCAAGGTACTCTGGTACCACCTTTCTTCATTGTTCTGTTAAGTTTCCCTGTTCTGGGTCACACCCTCCCTCCTTTTCAATTGGTTCTAGGTTCTCCCCTCCTTGGGGATGCCCCCTGGGTACTTAAGGTGAGAACGGAAGCCCAGAGCTCGCTCTTCCATGTGGGAAGCTCGCTGGGTGGAATAAAGCCTGGTGAAACCCAATTAAGAGTCCACTCTTTCTTCCACACTGTAAACCACGCTCCAGCCTGAGGTTCAGACCCACCAAACCTTCCTTATATGTTGGTCAGAGAGCTAGCTAGCCAGTAAAGCAGCTCAGGACACTGACAATCCACCTTTTCATTCTTTAGATATTGAAAAGGATGAGGGAAAAAAAGGGAAATGGGCCCAAAGGAAACAAGCCTTCCAGGAGATACCCTTCTCTACATGCCTCCTCATCACTCCTGTACCGTAAGAACCTCTGCATGTTCCAGGCTCAGTCAACCAATTTAATCTTCTGGTGGGAAAAATAAAAGAGCACTCCTTGAGAAAAATTAAAGCTGGTATAGGTGCCATAAAAATACGTAATGTATGAGTCATCACCAGAGGAGGAACTTGCTGTAAGTACCTCCATGGAAAGAAGAGCTCGATTCTGAGAAACCATTACAGATTCGGCATGAGTAACACACAGTACAATCTCGTGGCTGAAAGCAAAAGCTCTGTTCACAGCAGCCCCTGCAGAGACAGCCCAAGCAACTTTTTGACCCATCATAGGCTGGTGTGGCCATCACACAAACTGTAATCCCACCTCTCCTCAGTGCCAGTTCCTGCCACCATCAGCTCCTCCTTGATGCTGGCCTCACCCGTGTCCAGGTGGATCCTGCCTTTCTTCAGGGCAAGGCAAACACACAGCCAAGCTAAATTTTAACATAGAAGACTAGTCTCCAGAGGAGTTGGAGAAAATTACTGCTGCTGCTTTAGCTCCAGAATAAGAATTACAGGGAGAACTGGAGGTAAATAACACTCATCTGTACTTAGTTTGGGGTTTCAGTCAATTCCATTTAAATGTTTAAAGCACCCTGAGCTGCACTGCAGAGTTAATGGATTTGGCAGATAACAATACTGGCACGAAAAGCTAAACTCAAAGCACACAGTTCCCCTTCTTCCTAATCAATGGTAATGGCATTCCACAGGAGCCAGAGGCTTTGCATGCACACACCTCCCACTGCGCCCAGCGCCAGAACGCTGCAGGTCCAGCTCCAGCTCAGGAGAGGAAGGCACAGTGAGCCAGCAGGACTGGCTGGGCTGCTGACAAAGACAGAGGACCTAAAACATTGAGTGTCTGGGGACCAAAGACAGCCTGAGTGGTGAGAGCTGCTGTACTGACCACTGGAGAACAGAGCTCTCTCAGGGGCTGGGGACATTCTCCTTTCTCTAGGTACAACACAAAGGTGGGACTTGGATGCCACATCCCCAAAGTCTCAGAATACCTTGTGGTGTGAACCTCATGGAGTGGACCTAGTAAAGTGACTGTGCACATTGCTACATTACCATATCTGCACATTACCCCAATTTGAAGCTCACTAGAAAGTTACTTTTTTCTGACATCAGTATCATTAAAGCTTTCAGAAATAAAATTGAAATCTATCTTGACTTCCCTGTGCTAGTGGCTTAAGGAGTTCCTTTGTGTACCACTTAAATAGTAGAAACTGTCCCAGTTTTATGGGACTGTGCTCTTCCTAATGAAGGTCTAACAACTGCCAGCAGTTCAGTATTTCTGCTCTTGACCCCAAAATCATGGAAGGAATCAAACTCTCTGGAAATTCAGCCCAAAGAACAAGTGGGCACAGGTTACACAAATACAAGGTTTCCTTTCCAGTCACTCTCAGGGTGGCAAGCCACTGTGAAAGGCAGCACCAGTTCTGCCTGTAATGATCCGTGTTTCTTTTTGTTGATTTGTGTTTTAAGGTTGAAAATGCTGCGAAGTTCCTGCAGGCAGACCTGGTCACTGAGGCCTTAATTCACCTCATGAGAACCGCAGACTTAACAAAGGCTTGCTCACCATAGCAGCATATAGAAGATGCTGTATTATGTCTTGTCATGCAAAAGTCCTTCCCATCTGAAATCCACTAAAATTCCCAGCCTATATACAGTGTACTCAAAGCACCTCTCCCCATCCAGCACAACATCTCTCTGTGTGCACAGCCACTAAGGAAACTGCTTACAGTAGCCACAAACTCTGGAAAAGGAGCTCACATCTACTGCCTGAGACTGGTGTAAGTTAAATTCTCGACAGATGGATTTAGAGGACCAGGAATGAAAAGCAGAGTTTCACAGCATCTCCCACCCTGCTCCTGGGCCAAGCAAGCATAGCCAAGCTGTGCTCACCTTCCTGCTCCAGGACAGACATGTTTCACATGATATGGCCTCTCCCTACTAATCTTAGGGCAGATTGCTGGCAAAGCCAGTTTGCATTTTGGTGAGGAACTTGAGGTGGGCATGCCAGATTATAGGTTTGGACAATTACCATAATATCATAAACATTCATTAACAAACTGCAACACACTCAGTAAAATAAGTGTTATTCTGAACTCTTAGAAAAAATTCAGCCCTATATTTCTAACTGCAGGTGTAAAGGGTCTCAGATTAGTGCAAGGAAGATGTGACATATCTGGCTATTCATCAGAATTAAAGACTAAATTATCTTCTGGAACAGAGATTACAGACAATCAAGCAAGTTTTATTGATAAATTCTGAGATACCACACTGAGCTGCTAGCAATGTGTCCGAACCTGGAATCAAACCCTCCATACAGAGTCCTCAGATTGAAACAACTCTCAGTGTAAATCATTAGTTCCTCACATTTCCCCATTAATTGCAGAGAAGAATCAAGAGAGAAGAGATAGCTGTAGAAGGATGCTGCATCAGGCTGTTGTACTCCACAACACAAAGAGAGAACTATTCTCGAAACAGTGCATGCCTCTGCTCTTTCAGCATTTGTGTAATTATAGCTGAGTCTTTTGAACATTCAATGCATCTCACAGAAAATGAGACAACCACATATTGTGGCTTAATGAAAAGAACTGAAGGAAATGTACCAAATTATTGGTTAACGGGCAGCTGCTTCATAAATGCTTTCTCCCATCTGTTTTCTCCTTCTCCTTATATCAGCTCATTCAGCCTAATGCCTATAAAATGCTGAGCCCAATGTTTCAGGGCATCTTTAAACTCCCCAGCCAGTGCTCGTGAGTGACTTCAGCCACTGTGCCCTGGATTTGGTAGCTCCCATGGCTGCATGGCTAGGAAAGACATGCTCTTGTGTAAACATACCCCAAATACACAGGGCCTCATGAGAGCAGACTGCAGTCAGTACGAAATATTAACAATTTTTATATATATATATATTTAATTCAGCCCCTAATAATAAAGAGCCTCTCAGTACAGGGTCAAGTTCTCCCACCTTAATGTCTCTCATTTCCACGGAGTCACTGAGTGATTAGACAGAGCCACATTCATGAATGCTTCTTACAAGTCTGCTCCCAGAGAGTCATCGGACTCAGTTCTTGGTTTTGCAGACAGATAACATATAGATTTCCAGCTGGAGCAGGTCCTTCTGCTCTCATGCGAGTCCTCAGGCACTAGCCACAGCAAAGGATTGCTGCTGGACTTGGGAGGATTGATGATCTGATCCAGTAAGGCTTATTCATCTGCAGCTTTTGCAGCAACTTGAGTAGCAGCAAATAGATGTGGCATGTGCTGTGTGCCAACCCGGCCAAAAGATCTGCTTCCATGGCAGATCCTACAGGAGCAGCCTGGTGGCAACAGGTCTGGGCCGGGGCTGTCTGAAGTAAGCCTGCTCCATGCCCATCCCTCTCTAAAATCATTGTCTCTGCTCTCACACTAGCTGCCATGAGTGGTATTAAGACCAACAAACATTGACAAGGTTGCTAAGACACACAGATATCAAAGCAATCAGTGGATGGTGGCTACATTGGGTAAAATCTCTTCTTAAAAGTCACACCTGGACAGGCAGCACGCTACCTAAGGAGAGGAAGACGCTTTGCCAGCCATGCTGTACCTCTCACACACAGGGCTATATCTCATCCTGCTGGTCTGCCTCAATCTAACAGAAGAGCAGACAATGGAAATCAAGTCCCTTGGCTCCCCGAGGAGCACAGGAGAGCAGGTGTCTGTAGGAGTGCAAGCAGTGAGAGCTGCCAGCCAACTCTGCACTCCCTGACACAGAGCTCAGCCCAGTGGGTCTGGGTCACATTCAGGTTACATCCATACTGATTCTGTCCTGATTTACCAAGCCAGCAAACTTGCAAACAAGAAGCAAACAGGTGTATATACTTATTTCATTTGTCTTTTCTCCTTAGCAGTGATTATATTTCTCTTCATTCCCACTAGAGCTATCATAAAATATTAATCTCAAGCCATCCAGTCCCACATTATAATTACCTGCCAAAAATTGCTAACAGATATTCTTTTGCCATCAACATGAAGCTGGCTAATCCTCTGGGAACTTCTTTATAATTAAACACCTAATACAGTATGATAAACATTGGAAATATACACCTCTCCCCTATTAAAAATGTTGCTTGATTTCCAAAGTGTGCCTAATCAATTGAAAGGTGGCAGCAAATTTACAGTGGCATGAAATATTTAGGGCTTAATATTTCAGCTAAAGATTGTTTTGGTGATTCTGTTAAAAAAAAAAACACGAATAAATGAGCACAAATACAACACAAAATCCTAATACAGCTTGATATTTAGCTCCAACCTTGGGTTTCCCTTCTCAGCTGCTGGCACTGACCAAGCACGCAAGTTTTGTGTGCTCAGTCCTGGACTTCTCCTTTCCCCTCATGTTCTGCATTGGAAATTTTAGGTAGTAACATTCTCCTAATCTATAAATGCATCTTTCACCCCTCACACAACATGACAAGATCTGTGTCTCGCTCATACAAAGCAAGTAAACACTCACAAAGCTCTGGCTCTATAGCATCCCCATTTCTTGCCTACATTATCAGTCACATAAGAACTACACGAAACTTGCAGAATCCTGTTTCTGCATTACCCATACCAGCAGTGGCTCCAGTTCCATGGTAAGCCACGGGCACCAGAGTGACTCCTGAAGATTGCTGCTCTGACACTGTGGGAGTGTGTGCTGAACCACAGCAATTTGTAATAATCATGTGTTGACTGAGAGCAGTGATAAAATCCCTCCAAAATGCAATAATAATTCAAAGGTGTGTTTCTTACTAATATCTGTACTTTCAGTGCTTTGCCAAAGCCTTAACAGAAGCAGATTTTGGGGAAGAAAACACAAGGAAAGCTAACACATGGTTGCACCTAGGCCCTTTGCTGCAATGTGTGTGTCTCAAGTAAGGAGAATAGTCAGTGCATGTGTGGGGATCAGGCCCAGAGAAATAGGGTACAAATTATATACAAACTGGTAGCCTCAGTTTTGTTACAGAAGCATGTGGTGTGTTTCCCAGGTAAAACAATGCTAACTTTTCCACATTCAAACAATAATCAAGCATTTTATCTTTTCAAAAGAAAGCATCAGCAAAACAAACAAAACTCCAAAAGAAAACCCCCCCCAAAAACCCCAAAAGAACAGCAATGGAGGGTAAAAAAGTATAAAATTTTTTATTTAAGTCAACATCTCAAAAAAGCTAAAGCTTACTCAAAGGGCTCTGTGCCATCACACTCCTCTCTTCCTGCTGCAAGGACTCATGAGAGTCAAATAAGTGGTGTGAGAGCTGAGCCAACACCAGTTAATCATACCTGGTCATGTTGTGAGAACAAGTCTTGAAATCAAATTTTCATCAAATTAATATGTGAAATAGAACTGTGATGAGGGGATTCACCAGCTTGAATCTCAGCAGCAGCAGTCAAGAAAAAATAGCTGAAACTTTCTAGGGAAGCAGCACTGATCTCACTCTTGGGTCCTGTAAATGACGACGCAACTCTCTACCCACCTTCACACATGGAGATCGCAGGGAGACATCGGGACACAACACACAGACCATGGGACAAATGCAAGCATAATAAAAAAAGCTCTGAATTCTGAAGCCAAATAGTCACAACAAGCATGCAAACTGCTGCCACACCTCCTAAGCATGGAGAAAGTTAATGTTCCCTTGCCAAGCACAGTGTCCCGCCTTCTTACAACTGCTCTGCACACCTTCACACTGGTTCCATGAAACACTCTAGTTCCCAATAGATTTAGGAGAGACAATTTAACTCAAGACAGTGGCTGCAGGGAGACATCTTCCCACCCATACAGAGCAGTTATTCCAGACACCAAGGCCCAAAGGAACACAATCAGCCCGATCCTGACAGTGTATCATGGCACAGAAAAAACATCACACAACAGCTGACCCAGTGCAGAAGAGCATTTTTAAAGTTTTCTTTTTGCCAGTGGCTTCTCATTATATGCCTTTCTTCAACCTAGCTTTTAAGGATGAGACTTTCTTGCAACTTGGGCTTTTTATCAACCAAAGTTTGCACTGAACCACCTTCAGAAAAGAAAAAGCTGTCCCTTGCTTTTTCCCTGACAAACCAAGCAAGGAAAAACAAATTCAAGAAAACCTCAAGCTCTATCATTATCAAGTACCACACATGAAATCTGATGGAAAGAAATTTTATGGAATTATCTTTTTGCTGACCTCTTGTACTTGAGCACCATGGAAATACACGTTTACAAATAAGGCTTTGATCTAAGTTGAAAGAAAAATTGTGATTTCTCCCTGCCTCTGATTTCCACACAATTAGCTGAGGTTGCAACTCCTAACTAGTGCAACTTCATCAGTTCTTCCCAGAACGACCATCACACAGACCTGAATGTCAGTGTTCCACTTTCAGTCCATGCCAGATTTTCTGTATCTTGGAAGGTGTTGAAAATATAGGACACTGTATAGGTTTTAAGCACTACTCTTCCATTAAGTGAAATATTAACACCAAAACTAATTCAGTGTCAGGCAGTAAGCATTGGGGGACCTTGTCCTGACATGGCCACAGCTATTAGAAGAGCCCTCTCTGCCAGCCCAGGTGGCTGCATGAACCGTGCCAAGATAGGTGCTGTCCCCAAGCCCTCTGTGGCTCAGGTGACAGTGCAGAGCAGGAAGGCTGTGACTCCTCTTTGCTGCAGGGCCAGTTGTCACCAGCTGCCACAAAGTTTTCCTCATACCCCTAGGAATGAGGGCAGGACGGAATGAGGGACTCTTGTGCACTGTGTCCAAGCTAGGCTCATCCCCGGATGGGAGGGTAGGCACAAGAGCCGTCAGACAAGGTGTAACACGGGGGTTTTAAATGGGGGAGGTACAACGAGTGGGTACCAGATATAAATAAACCAAGAAATAAAAACCATAGGAGGGCCCAGTCAGAGACTGACAAATAGCAAATCCAATCAGGGACCAGGGGAGGAGGGTACATGTCCAAACAGCCAATGGCTTATCGAGTATAGCAGAACTTTCTAGAGGAAGGGGAAGGGTTCAGGGAGGATTGACAACTAGATAGGTGTTGCCTAGGGAAGGGTCTAGAACAAGGGGCCTGGACATAGGTAAGACTGGCAGGGGAATAGGGTGGGGATACAAACTTAAGCTGAACCAACAGAGCAGTGGGAAACAGAACAGAATACTTGGGCTAAAAACACGCCACAATACTGTCCTATCTAATTTGCTGTCATCTGCAGTAATCACTGCTATTAATATTACTGTGAAGAACATGTTACAAGCTTAAATTCATCACTTCAGCATGTCATTCAGGGAACGTGTGCCAGCAGGAGTGATCGCTTTCCCCTCCTCAGCCTCTGGTCTTATTATCAAAACCCCAACTGCAGTGCAGCAACCAACATAAATATAACACCCGAGTGGCTGTGCCAGGTGTATGGCCATTAATGTTAGTGCTCAGAATGTACACAGAGGTCTAGTCCTTCAAGGAACAGCTGCCTATTATTAAATGAAGGATAGGGAGCCTCGATGGTTCCACAGTACAGACCCAAAGTACAGAGACAGACCAGCCAATGCTATTCACCTGATGTATAAATTTCCCTTTTTTGTTTGTCATAACAGCAACAATTACAAGAGAAAGGGAGCAGAGGGTTGTTAAACTTATTCTATAAGCAGCTAGATAATATTTCTGGATCATCAGCCCTCGTTCTTGTAGGTGACTTCAACCTGCCAGACATCTGCTGGGAACTTAATACAGCAGAAAAGAGGCAGTCCAGGAAATTTTTAGAGTGTATGGAGGACAACTTTTTGTCGCAGCTGGTGGGTGAGCCCACCAGGGGAGGGACTATATTAGATCTTCTGTTTGCAAATAGAGATAGGCTGGTGGAAGATGTGGTGGTTGGAGGCCCCTTGGGGCAAAGTGATCATGAAATTATAGGGTACTCAATATTTGGTGAAATCAGGAGGAACACTAGTAAGACTCTTGCATTGGACTTCCAGAAGGCAGACTTTGGCCTATTTAGAAGACTTATTCAGAGAATTCCGTCAAAAACAAAGGACGTCAGGAAAGGTGGACATGCGTCAATACAGAGATCTTGAGGACATAGGAACAGACTGTCCCTGTGTGCCGAAAGATGAGCTGACGAGGCAAACATCCAGCCTGGATGGGCAAGGAGATTTTGGAGGAACTTAGGAATAAAAAGAGAATGTGTCATCTTTGGAAGAAGGGTCAGGTCTCTCAGGAAGTATTTAAGGGGGCTGCTAGAGCATGTAGAAAAAAAATTAGGGAGGCCAAAGCTCAGTTTGAACTTAAATTGTGACTTCTGTAAAGTATGATAAAAAAAGTTTTTATAAATATGTTAATGATAAGAGGAAGGGTAAGTCTAACCTTTTTTCTTTACTGGCTGAAAAGGCAGAAATGCTTAGTGCCTACTTTGCCTCAGTTTCTAGTGGGAAGATGACTTGCTTTCAAGACAACTGTCCTCTTGAGTTGGTTGATGTGTCCCCCCATTATCCACGAGGAGGCAATCGGAGAACTGCTGAGATGCTTAGATATTCATAAATCTATGGGACCAGATGGGATCCATCCCAGGGTGATGAGAGAGCTGACAGATGAGCTTGTGAAGCCATTCTCCATCGTTTACCAACAGTCCTAGCTCACTGGTGAGGTTCCAGATGACTGGAAACTGGCCAATGTGACACCCATTCACAAAAAGGGTGGGAAGGAGTATCCTACTAACTATAGACCAGTCAGCCTAACCTCAGTACCTGGCAAGATAATGGAACAGTTTATACTGAGTGTCATCACGCGGAATTGACAGGATAGCCAGGGTATTAGACTCAGCCAGCATGGGTGTAGGAGGGGTAGGTCATGTTTGACCAACCTGGTCTCCTTTTATGACCAGGTGACCCACCTGGTGGATGCAGGAAAGGCTGTGGATGTTGTCTGTTTGGACTTCAGCAAGGCCTTTGACAGTATCACCCACAGCAGACTCCTGGATAAGCTGGCAGCCCGGGGCTTTGGCAGGAGCACTCTTTGCTAGGTTAGGAACTGGCTGGATGGCAGGGCCCAGAGAGTGGTGGGGAATGTTGCTGCATCCAGCTGGCGGCCGGTCACCAGTGCTGTCCCTCAGGGGTCTGTGCTGGGGCCAGTTCTGTTCAACATCTTTACTGATGACATGGATGAGGAAATTGAGTCTTTCATTAGTGAATCTGCAGATGACAGTAAGCTGGGAGCGTGTGTCAGTCTGTTGGAAGGTAGGACTGCTCTGCAGAGAGACCTGGAACTGCTGGATGGATGGGCAGTCTTAACAAGATGCAGTTTAATAAGTCCAAGTGCCGAACCCAAATGCCAAGTTGAATTTTGACCACAATATCCCCCTGCAGTGTTATAGGCTGGGCACAGTGTAGCTGGACAGTGTCCAGGTGGAAAGGGACCTGGGGGTTCTGGTAAACAGCCAGCTGAACGTGAGCCAGCAGTGTGCCCTGGTGGCTTAGAAGGGCCAACAGCATCCTGGCCTGTATCAGGAATGGTGTGGCCAGCAGGACCAGGGAGGTCATTGGTAAGTATTGTGAGTATTGTGTCCAGTTCTGGGCTCCTCTGTTTAGGAAGGACGTTGAGATGCTTGAGTGTGTTCAGAGGAGGGCAGCAAGGCTGGTGAGGGTCTAGGAACACAAGCCATATGAAGAACAACTAAGAGAGCGGGGGTTGTTTATCCTGGAGAAAAGGAGACCCAGAGGTGACCTTATCACTCTCTACAACTTTCTGAAGGGTGGTTGTAGCCAGGTGGGGGTTGGTCTCTTTCTCCAGGCAGCAACTGACAGAACAAGAGGACAGTCTCAAGCTGCGTCAAGGAAATACAGGTTGGATATTAGGAAAAAGTTTTTCATGGAAAGAGTGGAATGGTCTGCCTGGGGAGGTGGTGGAGTCACCATCCCTGGATGGGTTTAAAAAAGACTGGATGTGATACTCAGTGCCATGATCTAGTTGAGGTGTTAGGGCATGGGTTGGACTCGATGATCTTGAAGGTCTCTTCCAACCTGGATATTCTGTGATTCTGTGTGATTCTGTAAACTCACACAATGTAGGAATTGCTGCTTCCCTTAGGACACATTCTCTACTAGAATCACTTGGTGTCACAAAGGTCACATGACTGGGGAACAAGAAAGATCAGAGAAGGCTTACCCAGGTCAGAGATGATATAGTGGCACAGAAAATGCTGGTTTAGAAGAGTTCTCACTGGTCACAACCTCATGAGACCAAATCAGGCCTCACAACAGCTTGGTTGGCAGGGTCTCCCTTGGCATGTGTGCAGTAGACTTGCTGGCTCAGGAGGAGAAGAGCAGGAGGTAGAGGGAGGGCACTGCAGGGATGGCAGCATAGCATGCGAAAGTGTTCTCTGTCAGGGGAGCCACTCCTGCCCTGGCTTTTGTCTGGCAGCACAGAGGAGGGGAACAGCAATGGTGTCAGGACTGCAAAACCTGTTGCAAAACCCTCCAGGGGCTTCCTGCCCTCTTCTGTCAGTTCTTGCTGGAGTCCTGCCAACAAGACTGTGCCTGCCCACACCACAATAGCCTCTGTGTGCTCTGCAGACATGCTAATAAAATCAGACATTTAGGCCTTATCTCACACCTAAGTGTTAAATCTTTCTGTATGTTCTGACACCTCCTTGCAGTTAGAACTTCTGTCCTCCAAAGTACACTTTTCATTTGTTCTAATTTAATTTTTCTATTTCTTATTGAATTCCCTGGCCTAATAACACAGCAGTACCTTATAAACAGAAAAAGCAGCTAAATAACATTGCTGTTCTTTCAAGGAGAACAAACATGAAAAACTTAAAGACAATGAAGGCAATCTGCCTAAAGCTATGTTTGCAGAGTAGCACATTATACATAAAACATCCTAGACACCATGCCCTGTGCTGGGGGCAGAGGGAGGACTTTGGACCAGTTGTAATCAGAAGCATCCCCTGCCAACTTGGGCAACAATGCTGTCAGATGGAATGTGATGCTTGGCACACAGGGTTTCAGCAAGGGATAGGAAATCCACTTCAGCCATTATTTAGTGCTTTTGAATATAATCCAACGGCACCACTGTGCACTAACCTACCTTTATCACAGAAAGAAAACAGCAAGAAAACTCCCAGCAGAATCCCAGGCCAGACCAGAGAAGCTCCCACCTGTGGCCTGTGAGGATGGCTTGGTTTTCTGTGTGATCAGTGTGGGTGCTACTGAGGAAAATGGGCATGGAAAAACCAGTCTGGGAAAAGATACCTGAGATTAACTGAGATATTTATTCTGAAGAATTTGAGAGACTGATACTGCACACTAAGAGGTATATGTGTATTCTAGCAGGTATCCCTCAGTACAGTCTTTTTCCTTTCTGAATAATTGCCATATATTTTAACTTTTTAATTAATTTATCCAATCCTTTCTGTGATATGCACTTATCTTGCTGTTAGTCTTCATGTCTCAGGCTGCCATTCTGTATTACATTCTGTAGGGTTCTCTCTCACCAGTCCAGGGGTTTGGCATGTGGAGAGGTGCTGGCAGGTAGGCTGCAGACCAAAACAAGCTGGACACATGCCTGGGGGAAAGGCAATGTTTGACTCTCTCATTATTATTTCAAATCCTCTTCTGCAAAACATATCAAACAGCAATTCACTGGAGTAATGACAGTCATTTTTCAGATACCACATGAAAGAAATACCAGTCTGGCCTGCACTACATTATGCGGGACAATATTTCATTAAATATTACATTACATTGCTGGCAAGTTAAGACATTGATTCATTCCTTGTATTGAATTTGCTCACATTAATGAATGTATCACTAAATACCCAAAGGCCCCAGCATTTTCTCTCACCTTTTTTGATCAATGGTTTATAACTCTGAAACTATTTGAAATCAATTTTTAGTGATTAATGTAATTTATTTTCTAGCCTTAAAAAGTGTAGGCAATTAGCATCTGTAGAGCAAGGCCCTGCTTAGTCAGAAGTAACACTACTGGAACTCTACAATTATCTTTTACATCAGTCTATATTTCAGCACATAAATCAGTAAAAGGGCGCATCAACACTAACTGAAGCACATTCATCTCTCAGAAATCACTCTATAAATCATGGAGGATGATCTAAGAAGAATTACTGGCTGCTGCAAAATCTCTATATAATCTTTAGAAGTTATGGAAATAACTGGGAAAGTGTGATTCTTAATCAAAAGCAATGGACCTATTTCTTGGCTCCTGAAAGACAAGTGAACAATTAATAAAAACTTAATGGGGTGAGAAAGTCATTAAGGAAAAAATCCAGCCCCAAAAAAGACAGAGTAGAAAACTTCTGTAGTGAACACAAAACACATAACCTCTTTGTGAGGTTCATATGCTCCAAAGGCTTTGCACTGGCACCCAGCCCTCTCCCTTCTGAATGTTCCAGTGCTTAAAACTTAAGCCGTGCAGAAAATGCTTTTCAGGAGATCATCACAGTGGAGGCATTCAGAAGGAACAAGCCTCGATACTGGCACATGGAAGTAACCTCAGAGGGCTACCCTAACCAGGGTCAGAAGTACTTTGCATCATTTTTGATGATTGCTGGGCTTTGAAGAAAGCTGAAATGCCAAAGCCAGGAAAGCAGTGGTAGCTGAGGAGCGGGAGCCTAGGGCTCACTCTCTCTCAGGTGTAATCCACCCACTTCCCCTTCAAACAACCAACCTGTGAAAGAAATCCCTGCTCTCCTGAGCAATGGGAGGGAGTTACAAGTTCTCTGTTGCACAGGAGGAACAGAGAAGTAGAAAGAGGTAAAAAAAGAAACAGAAAAACACTCAGAGCAAGAAGAGAGGATCAGGAATACAAAAGGGAATAAAAGGAAGAGAATCAAACAGTAGGAAAAGCAGATATTTGAAAAAAAAAGGTTTAGAAAACAGCAGGATGTTGAAATCAAGATGCAATTAGAACAGTACTTAAACACCTGGAGACCAGCCCAGAAGTTTTGGCAGCAGGACAGCACCCCATCAGAATCTGCATCAGGAATAACTTCTTCACAAGGGCCCTTTTATTACTCAAAATACAGCAGTTTTAAAGCTGGATGAGCAGAATCTGTTTGAGAGCTGTATTAAAGGCCTCCGGAGATGTCCTATGCAGATACAAGCTCTCTAATCCTAAACAAAAATTTCAGAGCCTACTAATCCTACAGGAAAACTTCAAAGCCTCATGTGAAGGGTGACACTGAGCATTTCCCACACCAAGAGAAACATCCCACGACTCAAAATGCTGTTTTGGCAGCCCATGACCCATGTCTACATGGACAGTGGCATAAGCATAACACTATCATCTTCCACAACATCCAGATATATTTACTTTGGTTATTTATTGCTTTGTGAGAAAATGTGTGAGCTTTGACAGCTGAGGTGTTTGTTGCAGTTTGAGCTGTCATTGAGGTTTCCTCAGTTCCCTGTACTTTGCTGATTTTTCACCTGGGCAAGGGGATGGTGCTGCACACACTGCACATCAAGCTAATCAAGGCACAACTTTTAGATATACAGCTTTGAAGCTTCATTGTTGACAAACAACTGTGCTCATCCTGACCATAGTGCACAGCAAGGGAATAAACAAGCAGCACAGGAGAGGAGGGAGCTCTGCCCTGCTACCCCACCAAGTCCTCACAGACTCAAGTCATCTTTGAGACTTTGGACAAGAAGAAAATGAGATTAAAAGAGATGTATCTGGAGGACACATGGAGGTGGTTGAACTGAGGAAAAATAGCTAGTGTTCACACTTTTGTGTTGCCAGTCACACAGCATCTAAGAACTGTTCTCCTGCATACGCTTGGACACGGATGAGATGGGAAGCATCAGACTCTAAAGCTCCCACATAGCCCATTCCAACCTGGCTACAAGGGAAACTCTGATGCTTGCTGCTTCTTGAGTTGTTTCAGCCAACCTGCCCAAAGCCTTCAGTAAGACTCAGAGTGCAAAGCCTATCCCCCTTATCCTCTTCTTGGTTCAGAGACCATCTCCTGCCATCCTCATCCTCCCCCTAACCCTAACCCTAACCCTAATGGATAAGACTCAGCAGTTTGTTGGTGCAATTTAACTACTGAAAATAAGATATAGCAGCCATGCTCCACAATCTACTAGTGGTCCAAAGTTGAAGGAGTTGGATGACAGTGAATTTTTTAGTAGCCTAACAATGGGCTGTATAGCATGAGTTATTTATAGCCACACTTTACTGAGCCATGGAAAACAGGTTAGCAGGGAGGAGGAGCACAGATCATTTATGTGTCCAGACAGCTGACTCTGTGGATCTCCTGCTGTGATCACTCACTGCCCCCACCCGTCCCATCTCACATGGCTTGTGACAATAGCAGACCTCAAGATTTCCAAGATGCAAACTTTCACTTTATATAGGGGCAATACAACAGTCGAGGCTTCATCAGGCATTGCCGCCACAGGGAGTTCCTCACCTCTGGTTCATGAAACAAAGCACTAAGAATAAGGCAGCATGAATAAAAAGGAAAGAAAAAGACTTACCAAATGGGTCAGTTTCTCCTCCAAGTGAAATCAAAACCTCAGAGCAGCTGTACAATACTTAGGTTATTAGGACTGATCCAAAAGCTCACACTGACTGTTCTGGCACCTGTCCTACCTGCTTGCATGCTCTTACAGCCTCCTTTGACAGAAGAAAATTGTTCCTCCAGCTTTTCTTGACCAAGCTGAGAGACCTTTGGATTCCCTTTGCCATCTTGATAACATTACCTGCTTTCCTCTATTTTTTGTTTTTCTTTCTGCATTTTCTTTTTACATATTGATACCAAATAACTCTTTCCTTGACTAAGATTGGGGAACATGCAGAAACAAGCAGAAACATGTTGATACAGAAATTCATGCCATTTCTAATAGAAAAAATATAGTTTCTTCCATGGAGTAATTTTGCATGTATCCACAGAAAAATACTGAGCTGGTTTGTGTGGCGCTTGTTTGTTATACTGTGTTTAAACTTACAAATACATATAAACCCTGCTGAGGTAATCTTGCGTATCCTAGAAAGAGATTAATATCATACCTCAAAAAATAAACGTGGGCTCCTGACACTAGCTTCTATACTCATATTCACAGTGATGGAGTTCCTTTGTAATGAATGTTCATGACCCCTTCCTCATCCTGTCCTAACCTCTTACTGTGTTCCTTAAGATTACACCAGTCCACTCTGAGGACACACAGGGCTGTAATTTAGGCTGGAACTTCCTGACCATCTTCTCAGTCATGTCAGTCCCAGTCCCCACCAGTGGCTGAGTCCACCAAGTCCTGAGACAGGTTTGTGCCAGGCATGACAGTGAGGGAGTGAAAAAAAACTGTTGCCAAGGGTAAAACCCTCATTTGCTTTGTCTTCTTTTTTAGCTTGTCCCTGAGGATTAGGAAGTGGTGAAACAGTGGGAACAGACCATCATATGGAGTAAGACTGGGACTAGACGTTGGGCTTCTTCTCAAGAGAGCTTAAAGTAAACCTTCATCTTTGGAAGGCTTAATGTCATCAGTTCAGGCAAGATCTAATCTGATTATTTTAAAAGATGAAAGGAAAAGTGGAATACTCTAAGACAGCATGAGCATTTCTGAGCCCAGGTAGTTGCAAACTTTCCTCAGTATTAATCACACCGATTTCTGCTATGCTTGACTAAAGGAAAAAAAGAAAAAGCTACAAACTGAGACAAATATTAAAGCCATTTGTCACCACAAAGGCTATATTACAGATAGACAACATTCTTGGATGAAGGCAATAAAGGTTTTTGAAACAAATTAAGAACTTGCTGTTCACTTTATAAATTTATGACCTTAATTCAATAATTCTTCTCTATAAAATAAGTGGTGCAGTTTCTAAGCAGCACATGAATGGTTTTCTGAACTGTATGTGCAATGATTTCACCAAATTCATAATTGTACCAGCTCAGGCACTCAGCTCACCCCAGGATCCCAAGGCCATTAGAGAAGGGATGGTAGTTACAGCCTTCAGCCAATGCTGTTGTTTTGCTTAAGATGAAACTACGGATGCATTGGTTTGGCAAGGAATGAGAGAAGATGTGTGCCCATACATCCTGTTGTTTGGGATGCTTTCTACATTACACTGCTCACAGCGCTGCTATGGACTTGTATATAGGAGAAATGAGTTATAATCTAGGAAAAGCCTACAGTGTGTACCAAAACTATTAGTTAATCATCGGCAATTATTGCATTTGGCACAAACCACACATGAGCACAACAGAGCAGCTGTAGGAACAATACCTCCACACAGGCCCAAAAGGAGTGGGAAAATCCAGTGGCTTTTGGTGTGTTTGCCCATAAAGCAAACTGCAGCCCAGCTGTGCCCAAGCCTGCAACAATGGGATGAGGAGCACAGCTGGCAACACAGGAGCCCAGACCATGTGGAGGGCAAGGGAGAACAGAGCAGGACTGAGTACTGTACAAGAAGATGTGCATGAGTTCAGAGAGGTAGGGCAGGAGCCCTGTCAAGTGTCCTCTTGCAGAAGATGGTTAAATACTGGGCAAGTTCAAAAGAGATTTTGTTTAGTGATTTAATGGCTTCTTTTTAACCTAATTTGCCCAGTCAATGGCTAAACTTCTACAGGCTCATGCAGGGAATCTACTAAACACTCACCCTCTGGAAGCACTTGCCAGACACTTTGGAAAAGCAGCAGCGCCAAACTCCTCCAGCTTCCACGGGACCTGGTGAATGCAAGAGGTGCAGTTGGAAAGTTTCTCGGAGGAACACCAACCTGCACTTCACACATGCATGCAGCACAGATGCCTTTAGCAGCCACAATCTCACCGCTGAACTTCACTGTGAATATCTACTGCTGTTGGATTTAATTACTCCAGTCCAACACTTGACTAAGAATTATTTGCTTCTCACTTGCCAAAACCACGGTTCCTCCCACTTTTCTATGACAAAAAAATCCAAACTGTTGCTGCTGATAATACAGCTAATATTTTCAAATAATTACCAAAAATGTTTTAAGTTTTATAAGTATCTCAATAAAAGATGACATTTGCAGATAAATTTGCAACATGAGATGTGAGTCACAACAGACAAAAATCCTCAGACAGCTATCTACAGATATTTAAATCATTGTGTAAATCATATAGACACTGCACATGCAGAAGCTCTTTTAACATAGCTGATGTGATGATTTCTATTTCATGTGGGAGAAAATGGATACACCAGAGTGATGCGGTATTTCTCTTCAACCCTGTACAGGTGTCAAGGCTGATATTGGGTGATTTATTATCCCACACATTTGCTAAAACTCTTTCAGAAGACAGTATCAGTTTGTGTTGGTCACCCTTAGTTTTTTTCTTTGGGCTTCAGAAATTAAACGTGTCTTTTCTGAACACTGCCTTTCATGGAAAAAAGACGTTTAGGGTTCAAAAGGTCTCAATCAAGAGTAAATTTGGATTCTCCTTTTTGTTCTCTTTCCCACGAGTAAAAGGATATATCAAAACATGTTTTGTATTTTACACCAAATATAATATTAGCTGTAATAAAAAATAACTTCTCTCCAAAGTTTCATCATGTTTTTTAAAGTTTCTATATCTTTTGGCACTTTTTTTTAAAATCTGTATTAATACTTCAAAAGGACAAAACCCTACCCTACTTCTGCTTGCCACCCTTGCATAGAAAGACATGTCCTATTTGGCTTTAAAGGAACCTGTGGAGGCTGCTCGAGAGGAAGATCTTAAGCAAAGTAAATTTCTGCTCACAGTCCAAGGCACACACCAGTAGTTTTTATACAAGCTTCTCCCTTGCTTCCAACGCCTATTGTTTCAACAACTCGGAAAAATCAGCTATGTGGGGCCCCCTCACCCTCCTTGGGCACAAGAGACTTTCCGTTGCTCGTAACGTCAGTCTCCACCCAAGCTAAAAGCCGCAGAGGCGCTGGCGGCGCTGCAGCCACACCGCACCGCCGGGCCGGGCCATCCTCCCCAGCCCACACTGAGCCTGCGCTGTCACTCCTCTAAGTAGGTTACTGGCACCAAGGGAGCGAGAGCCCGAGAATTAACTGTGCCCTTCTGCATTACTGAAGTGTGCAACTCCAGAGTAAATGGGAGGGACTCCCTAGAGAGAGCAGCTTTGGCAGCAAAGCCAGCCCCAAACTTTCCAGTCTGAATTAAGCTCGACAAGATTTGTTAAATTCCTGCGCCATTGGTTCATGGCTTCAAACATTCCTCCTGGACTCAGAGAATGCTGTAGATGCAGGGTAAGGTTTTCCTAATAGCTGCTGAAGTTTAAAAACTGAGGCTTAGGGAAAATAAGACATGTGGCAGATTGAGATGTTTGAATTGAGAATCCTAGATATATTCCAGCTGGAGAGCAAGGAGATTTTGGGAGCTGGATTTACAAATCCATGTCTGTTTTATGAAGGTGCCTAATTAGAGTGCTGCAAAAATAAAGCTAACTTATACACAGTGTTTCCTTGCACTGCCATGTGTCAGCAGGTTTAGTACTTCAGACTGTTAACTGATAAATCCCGTCTGTAATGTGACCATTCTAGTGAATGTCAACAGGAGCCAGTAACACAAGTGATTTTCCTCATACCTGTGAGCAGTTTTAGTCTGTAAATATCTCCTTTCACAGTCCAATGAACACCTCCAAGATGGAAGCAGAAGGCAGGTGGTTTTGAGACTGGATTTATGTACAGGAATTTAAAATCTCTACTCCTGTTCCTCTAAATTCTCTTTAATTCTGCAAATATCTTACTTATGCTTTAGATTCTCTGCTTCAAAGCTATACAACCTTGCAGAGACTCCAGGCATGTGGACTCAGCTGCATGCTCCAGAACTGCATGTCCCAGAAATCTATATGCATGAAACAAAGACTCAAACAGTTGGAAAAACATTTAGCTCAGTTTTCTGGAATGTCTACAATGAAAACAGAAGTAGGAAAGAGATCATTTTGACAGTGTCTCCACATTTATGTGGACCATGAAATGTAAATCAGTTCAAGGCTCTCTTACTAGTACCAGAAACATTCAGTTAACAAATGTGTTGTTCTCCGGGAACCAGGCTTAGAAACCACTCTAATGTTTTCTTTGTTAGAATTTAAGTCACATTCTTCTGGTTTTTTTCCAGCATAGAAACTAACCCCTCCACTTCTCTGAGTTGCTTTCTCCCTACTGCAGGTACCTTCAGACCACCCTTCACACCAGAGAATGGATTAAAATACAAAATGTTATTTACTGAAAGATCAGTCTCAGAATCAGGGTAACAGGAGCAAAATAGAAAAATTACTTTGACCTTAACAAATGTCACTTCGTTTGATGCAACCTCAACCTGATGAAGGAAGGGGACCTTGCCCTAAATCAGAATAAAGGACACATTTCAAAGCAGACACAGGATTTAAAACATAAAGTTTTGAGCAGTTATCTGTTCACTCTGTACAAGGTCTTATGGTAAACGCAACACAGACTTCTGAAGTAGGCGATGCTCATTTGCATGCACACACGTCCCAGCCTAGCTTTGCAGGGTTCCAGCTTTCTCTGCCCACTGTAGCACCAGGCAAAAGATACACAAACATTCCCATTTGTGGACGATCACAAATGTTCTCATTGGAGCTTTATGACCACTGTCCACAGCCATTACTGAACTCAAAACACCCCTATGTCATGGTGTCTGTGCTGTCTGACACTGCGCTCACAACATGAATAATGATGCCTTAGATAGCTAAGGCATTCCCACTCTTCTAAATCTCTCATGATTGAGAGCTAACTCATAATGCTTACAAAACTGAATCACAACAAGCAGGCCAGTGACAATCAATTAACTGAGACAAATCTAACAGCTATCACGCAAAAAAGGAAGCAAGCTGTTGAGGATACACAAGGGCACCAATGTAGCTTGGCAGCATCGTGTCCCCGACCTGCAGACTGGCAAATACAGAGCAGCAGGTGCTGTGGAAATGTAGACCTGACTTACACCAGGTCACAGGAAAAGCACAGAGGAAATCAGATCTCCTGCAGCAATGTTCCCACATAGTCCTATCTCAGCAGTTTAATTGACAAGGAAATGAAACTCTTTAAGCTTCAGATTTAAGATTCAGCTTAAGATGAGCTTAAAATCAGTTTAAAATCTTAAGCTTCAGTTTAAGATTTGTGTGGGCATTTGCAAGGAAGCCTTTCTTCAGAGGCTCAAAGGTGCACTAAATTGCCTCTGTTTATTCAGGAATTCAGTAGGGTTTGAAACTTTCCTGCAGGTGGAAAACACTACCAGATGCGTATGTCCCTTGCATTTATTTATATTTGTTTAACTACTTTAAACTGTTGCTCGAGTCTTTCTGTTTTCTTGTTTTTCTGTAGAACTTTCAGCGCAGTCTCAATGTAAATAAAATCTATTCTTAGAATGTTTACATACTTCTCCTGTGAGAGAAGAATGATTGATGGTTTTATTCACCATCTAGGTTGAAGGGGTGGTGACCTGTGCAGCCAATCCCTTGACCTCTGTACATATCTATAAATATTGGAGTCAAAATAAAGATAATTAGACAGCTTTAGACAACTCGGTGTCTAGAGTTTTCTCTCACCGGTGTTCCTTAATTGGGACACACCCAGCTTCGCCCCACAACATCAAACCATTGTTTCCACAAGAATTCAGGCATACTAACTGAAAATATAGGGTCTGATCCTAAGTTATACTAACAGTTTAGGGCACTGGCCTCCAAATGGGAGCATGTCCCTCTGAAAGGCCAGATGCCTAGAAAGGGGAGCAGCAAAGCTGCACCTGCATTTCGTGGCCCTGCAGCCGATGAGCTTGGCCTCAGCTCTGGCACACTCCAGCAGCTTCCAACAACTGGCAGCCTGGTTTTGATCCAGACAAACTTAAGAACTTCTACCAGATCATTCCCCCACCAATAATTTCCAGCAACAACTCATAAAGGGACAGTTTTGCTGAATACAAACAATGGAAAGAGTCATAACAAAATTCATTCCAAGTCTAAGCATTTCCACAGTTTCCAAAACATCTCACAAATTCCAGGGGGTAAAGAAAAGTTTCAGATTTTAACCAAACTTTTAGTCTAACAACTGATGGGCTTTGTAGGTTTTACAGTAGTACGCACAATATGAGACTGCATTTGCTCGAACAGATACAGCCCCACGTTTACCCTGCACAGCATTCACCTGGACATGATTGGGCTGTGGGTGACACTCAGAATGACACAGTAGTCTCTCCTTGCACTTCTGGGCAGCCACAGCAACCAGCACTGAGTAAAGTGTACACAGCACACCCCTCTCCTGCATCACATGACCTTTTGAACTGAAAGTACTTAACCTCCATTAATAATAAGGACAGAGGAAAGAGAAAAGACAGAATCATCTACAAGAAATGCAAATGCAAATGTAGTCATGTAAAGTGCTATAGCTGATGGCATTGCCCAGAAAATGCCTGATTAGAAAATTCCCTTTTTACTTCATACTTTCCTAGAGGGCTGCAGTGAGCCAGCGCAGCCCAGTGCTCAACTGAAGAGGTGATTAGAAATGATGGGGCTCAGCTGTAAGGTCCTTAATTCCTGCCAAGCAGAGGATGCCAAATTGCTAATGTAAATAGCCCCTTTGATACCTTAGAACCCTGGAAATGAAAGGCGTTTTTCTGAAAGATCAGTCTCTGGTTGGCTTTCTGTCCCAGCACCAAACCCGCTTTGCCTGCAGGTCTAGTGCTGCCTACAGAAACAGGACAGGACCTTCTGGGATCAGATTTCCTTTGCAGAGCTGCACATGCTTGTCTTTACCCATTGTTAAGTACATACGAATACATACAAATGACCACTCATTTTCCTCAGAATTTTCCTCCTGCCCTAATGTAGCCCTCTCTGCAGTTGGCTGCAGTCTGGCTAATTCCGCATGCACAAGACTGCAAATGAGACCTTCTGTTAGCTCCCATGTTAAAATATTGGTTAAAACAAACGCCATGTTGCAGGGATTCAGCTCCACACAAGGACATGCCTTCACTTCCTGGGGTGCAACTATCACAGTTTGGGGTCACGTTTGACACTCCCAGTGAAGCATGTAAACCAGTGTGCCAATTCAATTACACTGGCTTATTAGGATTAGCAGGAAACAATCCTCTCTACACTGACACAAAAGTTTTCTGCTTCCTGGTTTTCATTTTCATGCACTGCTCCCAGTTCAAATGACAACATGGTCAACAAGTCCTTTGAACTGTGTGGATTAGAAATGCAAAGGGGTACTGATGCTCCCCACTGCACCACAAGGCTCACCTGCATGGGATGAATTAGTTGCCCTAAGGGAAATTGTCCTTTCCCACAGATGTTTGCTGGCTCCCAAAATTTTGCAGCTGGAGAGCTAACAACATCATCCTTTATATGGCTGTGTGTACCCCACAGGGAGCAACCCTCAGCTCATGCAATTTGACGTGCTGAATCAGGGGCCTTGCCTGAGGTTTCAGCTGATTATCAAAAAATCTATGGGGCTAATGTGCACGATCACTAGAACAGAGCAACAGCAGCCTTGGAAAACATACCCGGGAGCTTGGCCCTGAGCTGCAGGCAGCAAAGTTAGAACAGTTGTCAAAACATTTGAGCTGTGCTTCTGAAACCATGCTCTAACTGAGTAAATCTTGTGAACATGGCTTGTTTCATCCATATTTTCCTGCATATAAATTTGACAGGCAGAAATATTTATTTTGTCAGAGCACTAAAAGCCCCTGATGTTCAGCACTGATCTCTGGCAGGCTGTAATTCGGCTCCCCACACCCAGTGACACTCTCCTGTTCCACTAAGGAGCCCTCAGTAAAACAATGCCATGGTCTCATGGGTTTCCTAGAAACCCGCCTCCAGCAGCACATGTATCCTCACAGCCTTGTTCTCCATTTGCTGTTCTCAGCCACAATGTAAAATATCCTGTGCCTACTGGCTTTTACAGACTGTAGCTGTGGCCATCTACAGAAATTTTGGGCACTTTCCAAACAGCCACCCACAGAAAAAGTTTGGGAGAGAAGGCTTTTTGTGAAGCAAGAGAAAAGCAAACATTAATGTGTGTGAAGAGCTGTGGTTGTTGAATATGTCAAGAAAGTAATGTTTGGATTGAGGAAAGCCAAACAGATGTAGCAGAGCTGTGCCAGGAAAAGATGGCTCTGTTACCCTTTTCATGTCTTCCTTAAAACATCCTGTTACTAGAGCCAGGCCAGCTCCCCTGCTGCCTGCTCACCCTCGGCCTTGTCTGCAAGTACCAGCTCAGCCTCCTGGGCAACTCTGCTGCTCCATACCTGCCTGCTAATACACAATTGTCCTTTGCCTCCTCCAGTTCACATCCTGCCCATGAACCTCTAATCAGTTGTACTGTGCTTTGTTCAAACTCTTTAGAGCCTCTCTGCACTGAGCAGTGATGGCAGAAGTAAGGTAGAGACGAACTGACTACTATCTGTGTCCTTTTCAGTCAGGACAGACATCACCTGACAGTGACAGCCACAAACACAAACAGGAGACATCTGGGCACAGCTGCCTTCAGTTTTGACTTGTCTGTTTTGAAAACATGGATGCAATTTACACTTTCAATGATTTTTTTATTTGTTAAGTACAATCCATCTTATAGGAGTTACTCCCCTTTCCTCTGGCACCTCAAAAGAACAAAAGGAGAAAAATTAAATACCTTGCTTGAAATCCTAAATATATTTTGGTTAAAAATGCTGCTATGCTGCCATGCAGCTGTTACCTGCATTTCCTAGTTGGTACCCAAGGCCATTGGACCCCTTCCTGCAGGGATGGTATGACGCACCTAGAGCATTCTGCACCTGCTGGAAAATGCCTCTCAAAGAAATGCAGAAGGTTCTTACCTTATAAATAGCCACAGCATGAGCAGCAAGAGGACACAGAGACTCTGAGCAGATACTCAAACTTTCTGCATCTCTGTGCCATGACATTCTCTGGGTAATGCTTTTGAATAAGAAACACTACACTTAACATAATCACCCATGTCTGTCGCCCACTACAAGGAAATCACAGTCACACTTACGCATTCACATCTAAAACTAGAACAAATCACAAGCCAATTCATTTTGTTTGGAAAGTTTCAGGGAATAATTATAACTAATAACAAATTCGAATAATGAAACATTTCAGCTAAAAAAAATAATCCACATTTGAAAAATTTGTACATCTTCAGTCTTTTTAACAAAGCTTAAATAAATATGAAAATAAAATATTTGGCCAGGGGTTTGTAAGTGGAGAAGTAAAAGATTTTTACTTTCCTCTCACACTTGACTAAAATCAGAATGGCTTCATAACTTGCCTTGGTTTACCTTACTCTGCTTTTTACTTCAATTTGTTCTTCAAAAAATTTATACAACCCTTACTGACTCTCATTTATATATTTGGTGACATTAACAACCATAAAATTAGGAATTGCTCAAAACTTCTGCAGTGCATTAAGTTCTAAGCTTTTCATACCTACAGCATTAAATATTTTCAGTTGCAAAACATCCAACTGCTTCCTAGTGCCCATTCCAAACATCATATATCCAGTAATGCATGCTGGAAGAGGTAGTGATGAAAAAGGCTGGAATATTACCAAGGGTGAAAGTTAAAAGTCAGAAAGTATTTTTGATTAATTCTTTGGAATTATTGTGGAAAAAAATGAAACTTCAAAGCACTGGCCTGCAGAGCTGAAGTCTCTGATCCTCTCTTTTCTTTGTGGTGGGATTTCTTGGCTCTGCGTAGACATGCTGCATGCACAGAGGCACATGGGCAGGAAATCAGCACACATGTATGCTAATGTAGCAACACTCTGTAGTGTACTTTCCTCCATCCATTTTATTTTATTCCAAACCTCCAAGATGTGTCTGGCTGCAGCATTTCAGGCAGGAGCTGTATGCCTATGGGAAGCAATCAGGAACACACATAGCTTATTTTAATTTTATCATCACTATCCACTCTTAAGATCAGCTCTTTGAAGTCACTCTGCCTCACTGCCAGAAGTCACTTGAAGGCAAAGGAAGAAATTTACAGCAAGCAACTGCGCAGGAGCTAAAGAAATTTTGACTGAGCGATGGAGAAGTGGGGAATGGAAGCAGTCACGAGTCCGTAAGACCTGATCATCTCTAATCTCACACTCAGGTGAACTCTGGTTGGTAGGACATAGGGAACCTAGGGACAAACAGCTCCCTCACCTCTGAGCCACCCATCACAGGTGCATCAGCCAGATGGACAGGGTGTTTGGCTGCTGTGACACTGGGCAGCCTCCCACACACCTCTCTGCACTTCAGTGAAACCAAAATGCTTCGTGCAAGGAGGCATGTTCTGACAAGCACTTAATGGTTGCCACAGTTTTTCCAAATTGTTTCTGATTTGAGTGCTAACATCAAACAGTTTTGTTGCCGAGTGCTATTCTGTACACTCTCTACAAAGATAATTCCCTGCAAAAACCTGCCTGTCAAATCCTCAGTTTTCAGTGCAGGCAGACAATTGTGGATTTGACCTGCCAGGCTGTATCAGATGAAAATCAGACAAGATTAGGGAGCAAAAGTGAAGTGTCAGTGCCAAATAGTGGCTCTTGGGCACAGCCAGAAGAAACCAAGTCAGCCATTTTTCCATTCTCAAGCTCCTGCTCAGGTCTCCAATCAGGGGGAACAATACTGTCCTTGTTCTAGAAGGAAAACAGGTGAGCACTAATCTTCTCTCTATTCAGAAAATACCCAGAGCACAGTTTGAGTCTTTAGAACATGTGCAATTGTTCACAATAGTAGCAAGCTGTCAAGTTTCTTTGACGAGCAGAAAGAAACAAGAGAAGGGGAGCTTTCAAAGCTTTTATTTTGCAACAGTATGTACAAGGCAAAGTAAATAATGAGGCAGCTTCCCTGCTCAAATCTATCATCTCCTTTCCATGGCTGCACTAAGGCTGGAAAGACCCAGTTCCTTGAAACACTACTGAATCACTTTTTCACCTTTGAGCAGAGAAGCAGGTTGTTGAGCACAGGGAACTAAAAGGGTACAGTCATGACCCAGCAACCTTAGGAGCTCAGGGCAATCTGATGTTCTTATGAAGAATTCAGAGTCAAGCAGAGTTGGTTTCCTGGTAAGTAAACAACTAGAAAATCTGATCATTTGGGACAATAAGCTATTTCAAAATAAAGCTGAGAAATTACTTGCTATAAAAATCACACAACTCACATTTTAAGGAAAGTGAATTTCTGATGTTTGCTCTAGCAAAATTAAAGAACTGTGCCAGATTCCTCTTGCTAATTTAGGTTTGGCTGGTCTTCGATCAAAACATGGTTACTCACATTTAAGAGAGTCAGATTACCAACTGAAAATTATGCTGCTTGTTGCCGCTGTCAGGGTCAGAGCCTGTAGCTCTAATCCATACAAGATTCAGGTATTGAGAAATATTCAAGTTATATTTCACTTTCACTGGAGGAGGTAGGGTGCATATTTAGAGAACAAACAAAAGAACTCAGGGGCACAGAAAGCAGTCAAAACTAGAAATTCCCCCTGCTTTAGCAGTCTGCTAATCCAAACATTTTCATAGCAAATACAGAAATGGCTGATTCTAGCCACAAATTTGGTCATGATTGGATGCAGCCTCTCAAAACATAAAAAACCCTCTATTTCTGCATCTAGTTGAAATCATAGAGGCATTTGTGTGTGCATTATCTGCTGAGCTGGTCCTCTGCTTTTTAGTGCTGTGGTTTGGATGGGTTTTTTTTCCCCTCATTTCTTGATTTGTTGCTTTTGTTTGCAGGAGAATATACAGGCAGCTTGATAGTCTCAGGTCCATCTCAACCATCTGTCTAATCATTAACTATTTACGTACTAAAGAGAGAACCAAACAGTCGACTTTGTTGGCATTTGATTCATAATGAGCTTTGAATGTTACTTCCTGATCCCGATACCTCAAGTTCTTGTTTAGGGTTTTTAAAGTGACAGTAATCCCAGAACCAGAAGGTAGATAAGGTTGGATGGGACCCCCAGTTCCCTCTTCAAGGCAGGGTTAACTATGGCTCAGGACTGTATTCACTTGGGTTTTGAGTATCTCCAAGCTTGGAGAGTCCACAGTCCCTCTATGTGGTCTCTTCCAGTGTTCAGTCACCCTCACAATAATTTCTTTTTTCTCCTTATGCTCAACTGGAATTTCTTTTATTTCAGTTTGTCCCCATTTCCCCTTGGCCAGCCCCTGGGCATCAGGGAGAAGAGCCTGGCTCCATCACCTCTACTTCCCCCCTGTCAGGTATTCATTCACCCTGATTAAGATTTCCCTGAGCCTCCTCTGCTGCAGGCTGGACAGTCCCAGCTCTCTCAACAACTCCCTGTATGTCAAATGCTCCAATTGTTTCGTATTCATCATGGTCCCTCAGTAGACTCAGCTTAGCAGGTCCTCATCTCTTCTATCCTGGGGGGTCCAGCACCAGACACAGCACTGTAGATATCTCACCAGTGCTGCACAGAGGAGGAGCATCACCTCCCTCAGTCTGCTGGAGAAGCTCCACCAAGCACAACCCATCAGACCACCAGCCACCTTTGCTGCTGGCTCACTGTCAGCTTGTCCCCAGGACCTCAGCCAGGCTCCACAGCATCCCAGGAATGCTGGTCTGACATACAAGCAAAGTGAATGTGGTGGAAAGAGGTATTATCTTTTAATAGGTCAACTCAGAATGCTGGAAAAGGCAGACAAGAATCCCAACAGGAAACAATTCCTAATGAAATGTAAAAATAATCAGTGGAACTGCCCTGAGCTACTCCCAAAGCGAACAGCACAAATCTCACAGACTGCCTCAGGACACTTCAGTGAACAGGGAAGGATTTTGCTGCTTTGCTGATGGGATTGCAAGTCTAAGAAGCAAAAATCTTTATCCTGCAGGACAGGATAAAGGGTCCCAACCTACCAACACAAAATGCCCAATTATATTGGACTAAGTTTTCACATTTGAGCCAAGGAAATGATGTCCTCCTGTACAAATGCAAAATTCTGTCCTCGCCCAGAGACAAGGGCTCATGCTTGATGGACCACTGCTCTCCACTTCACAGTTTCTGTGTCACTCCTGCCTTTATTGATTCAGGGTCTCCATTTTCATTAGAACAAGCGATTTAGTCTTGTATTCTTAAACAGTGCTAATATGTTCTCTCTAGCCTTGCTGCTCACAGCTGGACTAACCAAACCAGCCCCCGGTCCCACTGCCAACACTCCAGACCCAGCCACAAGCAGGACATGAGGGCAAGTGGCACAGGCAGAGCTGTGTCATGTGCTGAAGCTTGAAGGGTTCAGCATGGGCCACTTGCATGGGCCATGGGCCATTCAGCATGGGCCACCCAACCCTCTCTTCCTTGACCCACCACAGGCTTCCTGGTATTTATTAACTGATCTCTGGAACCTCCTCACTTTAGATGTGACCTGTTTATTTTACCTATTCCTGAAACAATGCCTGCTTTTTGGTTTTACTTTATTACACCAGAGAATCAGAGCTTTAGACACTGGTGTGAGCTGTTCTCCTTGGAGGAGCACATACTTCCCAGCATGAGAGAGCATTTGTACAGGTGTGGATCTAGCCCTGTTGCAACTATTTTCTCCAGGCCCTTGTTTTACCGGCAGTGTTTAACTACTACATAAAGTCCTGAAATATTCAGATAAACACAAACAGATAAATATAATAATTAATAAGCAATAATGTGATAATCTAATAATAAACACTTTACTCGATTAAAGATAAACTTTGTCATTGGAGCAATGGCACCCAGGCACCACTAGCCAGCTGCCCTCTGGCAGAGAAGGCCCCACATCAAGCTGCACCAACAGCCACACAGCAAACACTGGAACATGTGATCCTTTCTCTCCGCTCAACACTTGGGCAAGCACAGCCAGAGTAGTGGACTCCCCAGACCAAGACAGATTTGAATATGCTAGAGCATGGTCTGGTAGAGGCTACCAGGATGGCTGAGGGCTGGAGGAGTTACCGAGGGAATATGTGGGCAGCACCAAGGAGCCAGTCCATCGCCTAGTGCTGATGGACTATTTAACTCACAGACAAAGAACAATTTCAGATTGTATTCAAGCCCCGCGCACATTAGTGTTTCACTGCTCACAAGGTAAAGCACTAACAGTCAGTGTAAAACACACCAGCAAACCACATAGATAACACATCACAGCCAAGAGGACATAACTTTGGGAACACAGGTTTTGATAAATACAACTCAACAACCACTTCTAACAGCCATCAGCAATACCAAATTCCATTGTAAAGGTTAAAATATGTGATCATATCCTGGATTTTTACTGCAGGTGACCTCCAACAAACAGAATGGCTTGCATCCACTAGAGTGTGGAGCCAATTACAAGACAACAAAGTCACAGAGAATGGATATGTTCAGCCACAAATTATCTACAATTAGTGAAAATCAGCTCCCAGGTTTCTGGCAGGTGGACAAGACACCACTTGCTGTCACAACAGCCACCATGGCCAGCACATCCTGTTCTGTTCTTGTGTACTGCAGTGCCTAAACACAAGTGTAGTTTCACCAAGATTCAGTTGTAACTCAGTGCTTAGACAGTTACACAGCTATTCTTACATTCTAAGTAATATCATACATGTCCCAAACAACTGCACAATCATGGGGGCATTGCAATAACACAGAAAGGTGAACTGTAAACCATGTACACACACTCTAACGTAAAACATTACCCTACAGGTATCAGGAACATTAGTCTTGCCACAAACCTCCTCACAGCCCTTGCTCACTTCTTTTTGAATGATTAATTGGTGTTTGATATTTCCTAACCCAGTTTTCAACTTAAATTGCAAGAAAATTCATATCAACTTGCAATTCAAAAGCATGTATATGAACTGAGCAACAGATCCAGTGGAAATAGAGACCTCTCTAGAAATACTGAGAGACTGTAAAATGCAGAGGTTCGGGCAGGGAATATTTCTTAATAGCACAAATATTGCAGAAGTTATAGAGTTTTTCCTTTTGTTTTCTAAACAATAGTCGTCATTCTGTAAGGTATGGATGTGCCCCTGAGATTGCTTTCAACTTTCTGCTCAGCAGCACCCTGGAATTTTTAATTAACCCTGAAGAAAATTGAGCAAATCTCAAGCAAATACTACACAAATCAGACCTCCTGAAAAATCAGCATTTATAGGCAATATTTATGGATTTAAGGATTAAAATCTCTGCTTACTTTTTCATTTTTCATGAGCTTCTGCTCCTCTCCTTCTTTATAAAAAATCCTAATTTTTTCCCCTCTTGCTAATCTTTATAAAACACACATCATTAGTACTGCACGGCTGGTCTTGGATTACTGAATATGCAACACTGACTCTAACAATACTTCCTGAGACAGAAACCTGAAGGTATTGGGAAGAATTTGCTGTATATCTACATTTTATTCCCTCTTCAAAGGGTTTATACAGCATGAGATTTGGAAATAAACAGGTCTCTTTTGCAAGTCCTCTGCATATGAAGCCACTGAGTTTTTCCTCCTCATACATGCCTGCATGAGGGATTACAGTATTTCAGATTCTTTTCAACCCCCAAAGCCCTCCATAGCAATTTCTTCATGCCCACATGTTTTCTTCACCACCTAGCATCCCACTCTCCTTTGCAAATTACCCCTCACAAAAACATTGCCAGGTTACTTGCAAGTGGCACATGTTCATTTCCTCCTCCCTTCCCCATGCAAATGTCTCCCACAGCAAATAAACCAAAAGGACAGGAAAAGCTTAACAGGAGGTCTTACCTTTTGATGGTCTTCTTTGTTTCGTTTGTAGAGAAGAGAACGTACCCATGACAGCACCCATTGCAAAGCTACTCGTGAGTTTTTGGGGAGGATTTATTTTGGCTGGGATTTTTTTTTATTCCTCTTACCCCACCCCTCCACTGACAGTGAACAAAATCTATGTGAAATGCCCCCAAGAACAAAACAAAACAGAGGAAGTCCAGACAAGAAAGAAAAGAAGGGAGGAGGGAAAAAGCAGAGCACTGCAGCTCGGCATTCAGCAAGCGTTAAGCTTTGAGGGTTTTTTTTAAGTCAACACACATGCACTGACTCACAGCCGGCTGCACTGTTATTATTCAAAACAGCTCCCCATCAAAATTTAAATGCTAGGTAGATTCCCTCAGACCAGAGCTGGCAGCAGATGCATCAAAATATTTACTGGAGCACAGCCACATAAACACACAAGCTAATTCTCCTCCTGTTCCCTTATGGCTCCAACCAGCAGCCTGTAGGTCTAGCGAGGGAGCATCAGTGCAGCTCTTCCAGTGAATACTAAACTGGAGTCCTGTAGACACGCTGAGGGTCTCGGGGGGAAGCCAGGGCTTTGGACTGGCTACCAACTCGGAATGAATGGAAATCTGCTGAGTGGGAAGCAATAGTGAGCAAGGCATCAAAGCCCCAGCTGCGCGGGCTGTGTGCTCCTGCTAATTAAGAGTCTGACACAAAGGTAGAAAGCAGCAATTTCCAACTGTTTTTTCAAGCAGAAAAGTCAGAGGAAAATTACTAAGTGCAAAGGGGGGAAACAGAAAATTTCACCACAATCCTTTTCCTTCATATCTTTTCTCACACACCAGAAAGATATGCAAGACAATTAACTTATTTTTCTACCAAGTATGTCTGTGCACATCCTTTTCAAGGATATTACAAAAAAAAAACTGTTGAAACAAAACTCTACAAACATTGAGTGACTAGGATGAGGTAGAGCAATTCCCAGCATTCTTTTCAGTTCTGTCATATTTCAAAAAATTAGCTAGACATCTGGTTATGTTTCCTCAGAAGGTGAAATAGCAAGTGATGAGGTACCTGAGTTAAATACACTGAGGCAGGTCTCAGAACTCAAATTAATTTACTACTTGCACATGGAGACTGAGATTAGGCCAGCATCGGTGCAAATACTATCTTGTTCAGAAGAAATTCACCACAGAACAAACCACCGTATTGCAACAAGTTTCCTCAGGTTTCCTCTAACTTTGCAGTAGATTCCCTCAGATGTAGATCCCAGCTCCCCAAATGCTGGTGTCCCTGGATGTACAACCCTGCCTTACCTGCTACCTACCTGCTGCCAGCATCTGTCTTTGCATGCACAAGTATATTTGCATCCTTAGTGTATACCAGCAAAGAGCTGCCCCTTAGTTTCTAGTTCCAGAAGGCATTGCACAAAATAGTTTATTTTTTCTTATTTTATAACGCAAAACACATCAATTGGACTTTTTGTTATAAATACCTGGGGGAAGGTATTGTTTAAATCCCCAAGTCCTGAAATGAAACACATCAGCTTGTAGGGAATTGCCCAAGACTGGAGGCACACAGGAGCTTTTGTCAAAGTGGGAGGAGCCTGTCCCTTGTGTAACATTCCCTGCTTTCCATCCAGCCTCCACTCCTTCCCCCAGGCTGGCCACAGCTGAGGTCCCACTGGCCCTGCTTCTCCAGCCATCCAGTTCCAGATGGGGGTCGCCCAGACTACATTGATCTGCACCAGGTACTGGACAGCTGTGAGAGATTCTTAAGCTTTTTTAAAATTCAAATATTTATATTTATTTTATTAATATTTTATTTGCATTTACAGAACAAAATATTAAATAGGCTATAGTGCACATGTGGAAAATCACTGTTCTTGGTGATTATGCACTAAACAAAGGCTGTAGGGTGACCACAGGCTACAACCAATTCCTGCAAGATGTCAAAACCAGAATCTTCAATCTAGGCAAACTGTCACTAGCAAAGGTCAAGTGTTGCCAAGGTGTAAGACCCCAAATAACTCAGTTGATGAGGGTTTGAAAACATTTTATGGTTGTTCATCTACACTGAGTTAGACTCATAGGAGAAGTGCTGATAAGATATTCTCAAGAGATCAAAGCAACAAAGAAGAGCTTTACTGGCAACTTCAGAAAACTGAGGAACTTTGGTAAAAAGTTTAGTGCAACATTCAATCAATACAAAGCCCTTCTCAAAGAATTAACTGGGCCCATTCAACTTAGCAAACTTTAAGCCCACTCGATTCTAAATTACTCAAAAATTCCAAGAGGGAATTAGGAGAAACAGAGAGACGGAAGAAGTATAGAAAAAGACATATATAGCTACTAGCACCTGGGTTCTAGTGGTGTTCTGATAGAAATTCCAAGGAGAAGTAGGGTCAAGACATATGAATGCTTCATGCCCTGTGGCTTTAAAATACCCCTTGGCCCTTCCCACGTATGGGGCTTGTGGTCATTTGGCCACTCAGGAGCTATATTAGAGGGCTCCAGGGGTTGGGTGTGGGGCATTGCATTTAGCGTGCCATGGATTGGCAGCCACTGCCGGCGTGGGGTGTACAGGGCAGGGCACTGCCTCACCAGGGCAAGGCCTGACCTGCCCCTGCCCCTGTCCCTGCCCCTGCCTCTGCACACATGCATCCCAGAATGTCTTGAGACATCACTCTTTCCAGTCTCACACAAGGCCACCAGTCACCCATTTCCTCAAGTGGCCCATCTACACGTCTTTTAAATATCTGCAAGAATGGTGACTGTCCCACTACCCTGGGCAGCCAGTGCAAGTGCCTGACCATCCTGTGGTGAAGGAATTTTCTTAATACCCAACCTACACCTCCCCTTGAGGCCAATTCCTCTTGTTCTATCTCTTTTAACTTGGAAGGAGACAGACCTCACATGCCTACAAACTCCTTACATCAAAAAGTACCTGGAAAGTAGCTGGCTTCAGGATTCCTTTTGGCATCAGTTGGAACTCAGCCATGCAGAAAGAGCTCTGGGAGTGACAGATCAGGCTGTCCATATGGAGAGACAGCCAAGAAGGAAGTAATTTGGAAAGACAAAAATTGCATCCGTGATGCGGCACTGTTGTTTACTTGAAACAGCATGAGATATGAAGGCAAAGGGCAAATGTAAATATTCAGTTTTCTCTGAAACTTGAAAGAAATAAAAGATTTGTCTTGGCTGAAAATCAGTATTTACAGGTCCCTAAGAAATCATGGGGATAAGTGGTTACACACATTTTTATATGTATGACTCAAATATACAAGAATGGGAACAAGAGGAGGGACCATGTCTGTGCCTAGGCAGATGAGCACAGAATTGCAAATCCCCAGTTCAAAAAGCAGACATTTTCTTTCACAGCTGAAAACCAGGACCTCAGAGGAACAGAGACATTGTAAACTCCAAAAAACTAGAATATTTGCCAGAGCAGGCAGGAATTCTCTTTCCTCAAAAGATAATCATTCAAATGTATCAAACTAGGAGAGAACACTTTAAGATGTAACAAGTGCTGGTGGACATCCTTTATTTGAGGAGGTGAATATTTTTCAGAGTATTTCCTTTAGAGATAAGCTGTCTGAGCTCTGACTGTGATGGTGAAATGCACAGTTGTAGCTGTGTGGGTATCTAAGTCAGCATCCTGGGTAAGAGATGCTAAAAGAGAACCAAAAGTACATCAGGGATGTACTGATGCTCTGCCTGTAAACCTGCCTGCAGTAAATTCAGAGCTTGGTTCTGACACAAAGGTGCACCTCAGTACATTAGCATCAGTCTAGCAGATTGCCTGGGAGTATTTTTTTCATTGTTATTGTGAATTGAATATACTACATCTGTGCAGGATGGAGCAGACTTTGCTGCAGAGTCGACATTAAAAGGCTTTGAAGTTCAGATGTGGCACCTGCCCTGAATAACCAACCAAAACCAGATTATACCTGATACCTTGCTACAGCTACAGCAATTCCACACAAAAGCAAGCTTAGGAAGGGCAGTTGTTTATCAGTATCTATGCAAACAATCATAGCAAATTCCATCATCCCTATGGAAACCACAAGGTCTGTGACCGTTCTGCCAGCAGTCAGTCCACTAAAGTCATTCACCAAATTAAAACAAAGACTAAATTTTAGCATAAAGCTCACTACTATAGCATATGTATATATGTAATATAAATTAAGTGGGATTTGGAATAATTGAGAAAATAGCATAATAGTGTGATCTACAAACTGAAACCTCCTTCCCATGAGACCAATGGGACAAAATAAGGTTTGTTCTACACTGGGTTTCACAAAAATAAATAATTTCAGGTAGCTCCCAAGCTGTTAAAACCACTGACATTTCCAATAAATGTTTTCAGGACTTATGAAATCCTGAAATCTTAATGGGAGCCAAATCCAACCTTCCTCTGACTAAAGGAAAACAGTGGTCTTTTTGGGAAAAAAAGATTGAGAAAAAAAAAATCTGTTTCTTAAGCCAGTTTTTATCTAGATTCAGTTGCATTCCTACATGGCAGAACTATGTAGAGCTACAAAGATATGATGTGACAAATACACTGTTAAGACATTCAAAAATCTTGACAAATCTGGAGATTTCTTCATTTTGCAGAGAATCACCACTTTTGGGGAATACTTGCAGCATCTGGGTAATATGAGTCTCTCAGCAGTACCAGTGAGTATTTCCATCTGTAACTCCATCTTAACTTCATTTTTGTGAGAGAATTCACATTAAGGTAGCAGCAGATGAAGAATGCTTCCAATGAAAGGGTTATATGCTATTCCTCTTGTTCTAGCTGGTGGACTGACTTACTACTGTTAAAATTATATAACAACTTTTTATCTTGCTGCTGAAGTGCTCCCAAAATCACATTATTGGTAGCAGATCTCTTCAAATTCTGTTCAATACACCAATCCAGACAGTGTCTGCAGTTAATAACTGATTAAAAATACTCCATTTCAAGATGCACCAATGGAAGGGTGGAGACAGCTCTGAGACACATTGTGGCACTACTTCCACTGCTGACAATGCACTAATGTGTAAGATAACCCCAACTAAAGCAAACTCAACTCAGCATCTTCAGATCAGAATGTCTGCACTACTTTAGATTTACTCATTAGAGGGTATCTTCAAGACTGAGCATCAACTTTTTGTAATACATCACCTTTAAAGTGCAAGTTCTAGACCATGTTGGATGAGGTTTGCAGCAACCTGTCTAGTGAAAGGTGTCCCAGCCCATGACAGGGGTAGGAACAAGATGGTCTTTAAGGTTCCTTCCAATCCAAATCATATAGAATATGATTCTGTGGGTTGAACAAGCCATGCTTATCCCTCAGGCACAGAAGTGCTGATGGGGAAGCAGCCTCCCTGCTGTGTTACCAGGGCCAAACCCTGAGCTTCAGGCAGGAGCAGGTCACCACATGCTTCAGGGAGCCGTGACAATTTCACAATGCACACACAGGTCAGTCGAATGTTCCCACACCTCGTGCACAGTCTCCAAACAGATATGGACAAAAGGATCAAAACTCGTCTCGTCTCTTCATCCAGAGGGTATTTCCAAGAGTCCAAGAAGTTGAGCCATACTTTGATTAGTGCAAGTAATTCTGCTACTTGTTGAGGAGACTCATTTTGACCCACAGACTGCATGGACACTAAGACAGGGCATTTATCTTCTTTGGGCAAACCAGATATCTACCGCAACAACACAGGGTTCCCAGCTGCTGTCTGACCTGTTTGGATTTCTTGCAGGGGAGTCAGTGTTTTACTTATATACTGGAAAATGGGTGATTGATTAACATTCCATAGATCCCTCCTCAGTAAAACCCTGCTGCTAAACTGCACAGAGTGAGAATTTTTTCATCTTTGCAGAGGAGCAGGGTGTCACTGGGGTGCCTCTCAGTGAAAGAAAAGCTACACAAACCTCTGTCATACCATGGAGCCCACATTAACTAACAAGACAACTACAGATTGACAGTTTTTGAATGAAGATAATGAGTAGCTTCTGAGAAGTTACATGCAAATCAGTAAATTCCCATTAGTTCTTGGTTTTTTTTTTCAGATTCCCTCCAGTTGCCTTCCACAGCAGACTTACTCCTTGGTTTAGATTTCATTCTTGCCAAAGCAACAACAGCAAAAAAACTAATAGCCAATTTACATGAAACAAATCTTCTGCAATCCTCTCTCATGAAGACTGCCAGCAAGGTTTCATTATTTCAGTGGGAAGTGCCCTGGAATAAAGCAACCCTGAGGAACTTAGAGGTTTCAGCAGGCTGGCTCAGGGGTGGACAGAGGGCTCTGCAGGGCTCCAGGGCAGAGGAGCACCTACCAGTGCTGCTCTGACTGTACCTTTACCCTCCCCAATTTACAGAAGCCCCTAGACGCAGCAAGCCACCCACTAGCAGAGCCACAAATTGCAAGTAAGTTTGCGTATGAACAGTGGCATAGCTTAGGTTTAGATGGCAGATGTCAGGTTTAAGCTAAAGCTGCAAACCCTAATTTGACAAACATAGAACAGCATTATCTGTGAAGCCATTTTCCCCTATGACATTCAGACTATGGTACCATTTCAAAACCTAAAATACATACTATTTTCTCTTTAACAAGTCTAAGTGAGAAAGACTAATACTGCCCTGACCTCTCACATGAAAAAATAAAAAACCCTCCAAATGCACTGAACAATATCAGAGAGAAAAAATGGGAATGAAGATTCACTGCATCTGATCTTTGTGGAGTCACTGGCTTCACTTCTGCAAGATATGGAAGTAAAAAGACACAAAATTATTTGTCCCCGCTGTGGGTATTTAAATCTAAGACCCACCTGATCTCTTACAATAAATTGTCTACTGGAGTGCACTGACCTTTCCCAGACTTCTAATATGGGCCTCGCAAGCTAAATAAAACAGTGTCCTGCAATGACTAGGCATTGTTGCTAATGACTTGGGAAGAGATGGAAAATAGGAGTAAAAAGAAAATAAATCCCTGTTGTATTAGGGTCAGCCTTACTCTACTGTGGGAACTGACAGTGGTCAGAAAACTGGTTTTTAGGCTCCAGGCAGTGGCTTGGGCCTGTGTGAAAGCCAAGTACAGAACTCTCTCACACTGGACTGGGAAATCATAAGGAGGAATCAAAACAATCTTTGGAAAATAAAAGACTGTTAGCAGCTGATGTTTTTCTAACTTGTTCTTTACTTGTCAGAAACGGTCAAGAAGTGTTGCTCTAAATGACCAATCATATTGACTATACCAAAATACTGTATAAAAGAGTCTGTCTTTCAATAAATCTTTGCTATAATGCCCTCCGAAGAACTGAAGTTCTATGTATCATTATTTCAGTCATTCCAAATCATAATGATACTCTACTAGGCTAAATTCTGAGGAAAGTCACAATGACAATTTCATAAATTACTGAAATTTGAGATAGTGTTACACAAAAATTGAGCATATTCTCTATTTTTTGGGCACAAATCCTTAAAACTCACTCTAAATATACATTACTGGGAACAAAATTATTTCCGAGCCTCCTGATTATTCTTCTCCTTGCTGCCATTGACCTGAAGACTCAGATTCCAAATTGAAATTTAAATTATGCTTTGTCACATACTGAAGATGTACCTAAATGCATGTATAACCATTGTTCTAGAAACTGGATATAGAGAAACACACGTATACATCCAGCTGCAGGCTCACCCTTGTAAGCAGAGCTCTGCCACAAATGCTCACAGTTCCAGACAGGTCAGCTGTGTGGCTGTGTGTTCCCAGTGCTGCCCAACATCCACACTGAAGTCAGCTCCTAGCCCAAAAGGCCAGAAGGAGCTGTCTTCAAGTTCAAGTTGAAATAAGTTTAACCTGACTAGCCAGGGGTCTGAACAATGAACAGATCCCAGAGGCACTTCTTCCACCATTGAGCTGATATCAAAGAAGGGCTTGTGCCTGGGCTAAGCCTGGCCTATGCTGGCATTTTCCATTTGAAATAAGAGCCAAGTTGAAAGGGGCTTTGCTACTCATCTCTGACTCACCAGTCAGCTTCATGGGATAGATGTTACAAAGCTACAACTTGATTCATTTTGCAGCCGCACGAAAAAAATTTAATCAAATGAAAAGTATTCCTGATAATATGATTTCTTTTTACCTTAGCAAATACACAAACCTTTCTTGGCAGTAAATCCAGGCTTCTAAGAGAACTGCTGCACTATAAATCCACAACACCAGGACTTGTGTTCTGGTTGCTATAGAGCCATTCAAAAGCAATTTCCCTGTTGTTTCTTTATTACAAATATTTATTACAATTATTTTTCATATCCTCCTGTCACAGGCAAAAAACCTGTGCCCAGCATTTAAATTATAGCATTCAACAATCTTGTTTATGCAAATTGATACTTAATATATTAACGAGCATGGATTAGCTTAAGACAAGTACTCATATATGATAATGATTAGTCCAGACAGCAGCAAAGGAGATCGGTGGCAGCATATGCATTTGGAATTGTTCCACCAGTAGATCCAATTCAACATTAGTAACATTTTTAAAGGAATGTCATATATAAAATATACTGTACCATGCCATAGATAAACCTGAGAAGGCACTTGCTGCTTTGGTGACGAGCAACACATCTCTCCGCTGGATGACTAAATGAAGTTAGATTCATGGCCTACAAGTATAGAGGACTAACTATTGCTGAGAAAAGCTGTTTTCCACAAAGAGCTTATATGCCCTCACTCTGCAAGATGCTCAACACAGCTCAGAAGCTGGGAATGGAAGGGGTCCAGCTCTAGAAAACAAACTCCATAAGCAAGCAAAACATTACAAGCAGCAGAGTTGAAACAATTTTAGATGAATTCTACTTGTGGATAAATACTCTTTATTTCACATGCAACAATACCAAATCTTTCCTCCTTCACTAATCAGCATCCAAATATCTGACACTAGCTTTATCTTGGGCTTAATCTAGAGAATGAGGTCTAATGCTAGCTCAAGTCCATATTTCCAGTGTTCAGTGTGGCTCAGTTGGACCCTGTGTCCAAGCTCAGACACCAATGAGACTGAAATTCAACAAGTTCCAAAGTAGCAGAAGGAAGGAACACCAGGCTGAGCTGTAGGGCATCACACGGGATGATGAGCATGATAAATAAAATAACTGAGAGGTTTGTTACAGCCAGGCTTTGCCTTTAGTCTCACAATCAGCTTTGCCCACAAATGTAAAAACACAGGAAATACTGAACTAAGCTGCAGAGGGTGAGCACACACACCATCAAAGAAAAATCTTACTTTTTTCCTAACTTATTTGATCCTTGGCCTGCTTAAAGTTAATAAAGCATCACTTCACCACAGTTATCTTCCTGCAACACAGGGAGGCATCACAGGCTCATTACATTTTGGCTGATCTTGGGTGAGCAAAATTTCATCCAGCATTTCCTCTCCTCCTTGTGACAGGTTTCTATCAAGATGGCGTCTGACCACCTTGCTAGGTGAGCATGAGCACTAAGGCTGAGAACTCATCAAATCTGAGAAGTGTCTGCTGCTTTTGTCAATAAATTGCTGCTTAAAGTCCTGCTGAATTTTTCCAGTAACCTCTTGTTCCTCTGGTGCCTGAAAACATTTCAAGCTTTTAAACTTTTTCTTCAGTATTTTCTCTCTTCAGCTTTGTTTTGCAGCTTTCTCCTACACTACTCTCAGTCTTGCTTTTTGATCTTCTGATTTTTTTTTTTGTAATTGCATCTGATATGCCTTCACTCAGCTAAACGTTCCCAAAGATCTTTTGGGAGGCTGAATTTGAAGGATTGCCAGGCAGAAACACATCACTTTCCAGTGAATAAAGTCTTGACCAGCAGTAAAGCTGTAACAGCCTGTATTTTCCAGCCTGATTGCATATGTAATTAAATATTCACTCTCACTTTCTGTTTAATGATGGTGACTCCAAAGAATTCAGAGTTATTTTGGGTCTTATATTTTCTAATTGATTCCCTTGGGAGGTGGAAAGACTTGAACTAGATGTTATATCACAGCTTCCTCACTATTTTGAGGTAGATAATATGCAGCTTCAGATGTACCAGAGTTATTCACTATAGATAATATGCAGCTTCAGATGTACCAGAGTTATTCACTATAATTAATACTTCCTTTTAATTTTTTCTGCCACTAATATAACTTTCCCACAGCCTAGTTAAGTGCTGTAGCCTGTATTTATTCTATCAATGATGAGTTATTGAAAAAAACACTACTGCAGACCAACGTAACTTGGTTTTCTATAGCATTAGAACTTACTGCTGAATTCCAATGTATCTGTATTTGGTTTTTATGAGTTAAAGACATTTCCAGGTCCAGGAATGCTAGGATTAGCACATCCAATAGAGCAACATTGCTACTGCATAAGGGCTGTTAGCTTCACTTACATGTTTTTAAAGCTGTTACTTGCTTTGTCTCCAACTTCCCTTAAAGTAAAGCAACCCTCTCTTGGGTTACTACTCATATCACTTATCCAGCCCAAGCTGAAAGTCTAAACAAGCAAATCACAGACAGGTTCTTGCTTTCTTCACTGCACAAATGACAAAAAGCATGTTTACAGAAACCAAGCTCGCATTTATCTCTGTGATAATCTGTTGTAAAGTAAGAAACACTTCATCTAACCTCATGATACTATTCTTCTAGACTAGACAGGTTGTCTCTCCTATGCTTTTGTCTTTATGGCATCAGCTTTCATCCAGGTAAGAATCCCTTTAGCTTATTAAATATTAACAGATATAAAAAAATAGTTCAGCTCCTTGGGGACCCAGCTGTACCAGAAGTTCAGGTGAAGGGATTGGAACAGCCATCATTAGAAGCACATAGCCAGCAGGCCTTTGACTTTCTGAGACCCGTAGATCGTGCTCTGCTTTAGGTTCAGTTCTGTGGGAGCATTTTGTACAAAACTGTGAGATACTTAGGACTCTGGATATCAGTTTGCTTTTAACCTTTTAATCTTAATGTTCTAACCTTACAATCTATTTTCAGACGGTAAAGACAGTCCCAGTATCTGTCACTTTCATAGTAAAACACCTATTAAAAGGAAGACAGGAGCAGCGTCTGCATATGCCAAATGCTGACAGAAGCCCTTGTGCTGGTGGCATAAGGATGCAACACAAACAGGCACACTAAGACTGTACCAGCCTGCCTTCCTGGAGTTCTTGGGTCCCACTGGTGTCTTCTCAGGCATGATTAGGCAGGAAGCAGCCTAGGCCTGTATTTTCAACTGATGCATAAGGAACCCAAAATTCACCAAGGGTCTTGGTTCTAGAATCCAGTTGAAAATTCCTGAAAAGCAAATTTGAAGGTGTTCACTCATATCAAAGAGCAACAAATATTTCAGACTAATAGGAGCTGAGAAATAACAAAGCCTAACACTGGTGCAGTACAGTTCTGGCACATTATCAGGCTCCAAACCAAGGAAAGCTGCATATCCATCCAGCCAGCCAGCCAGCCATCACTGAATTATCCCTGGGAAAAAAAAACAAAAACAAAACCA
>VZDJ01000078.1:85651-110387 GCA_008694505.1 Cyanoderma ruficeps | reverse complement strand
AACACCAAAACATCAGACCTACAGAAAAATTTGTCTCCCTGAGTAACTGCTAACAGATCATTTTCAGGGCTTGCAAAACAAGGTAGAAGCAAACTGCAAAGCCAACAGGGTATGACAAACAACTAACTAACTAATCACATCTCAGAGCAAAGCCTAAGCAAAGAAATCCGGCAGTTCATCAGTTCTGAGAAAGCTGGTACCCAAAAAGGTGGGCAATGCAAATTTATCCTCTATTTACATTAGAGACTTTGGACAGTGCAATTAGCTTGAGTGTAGGGCATGCTTTTGTGGGTGAGATATAAACAGAAACCACCTCACAGTCTTAGACAAGGACTCTGAAATGTGCTGTGTTCTTCCTCGCTGGAATTACTTCATCTCATTCTTCTCAGGAGAGCAGAATTCATCAGTAAAACATACTACTTTGTCCCAGCTAATGCTGGGACATTTCTCAAAGTCAGTTATATTTGCATAAAACAGTTTGTGAATTTACCTAGCATTATGAAAAGTTTCACCCAAGATACTGCAATATGTCACTAATGTCCTATTAATAATTATCCTGACATGGTCACTTTCTTTTATATCTTAAAATTAGTCCATGCTGGTACAAGGTAAGTGCCATGCAAGTACAGAAACAGTGGAACAGCATAGGATATTGCAAAGTCTGATACATTTACCTCAGAATAACTCTTAATAGAAATCAAAACGCTTTAGAAACAGAATGACAATGACAAAAGATACAGCATTTGTATTTGATATGATAACTCAGCATAACATTTAGAAGAACTCACACTACTTAGCCCACAGCTTAGCTGCAAACCGTAGGCACAGCTCTTCTAAAGACATTTCTGTCCTTCATCCCTTCACCCCAAATTCCCCTCTTCTTTCTGGCCATTGGTATTCCTGCAGCAAGGCTCTGCAGGGCACTGCCCTGTTGCGGTGGTCTAACATGAGTGCACTGCACAAGGACAGCCTTGGGCCCCAGTCCAGCTGGAATATTATTTTTATATACCTTCTTCTCTGCAATAACCAAAATGTCAGCTCAAAATTGCATGGCAGAATTTCAATTAATTTTTAGTTCTGTGGAAGATGATTGTGGCTTTTTAGAAGTTTACTTGATAGCAAAACAGCCTAGAAAGACCAAATGTAATTAAAATCTTGTGGTTATTAGAAGTTTAATCACCAGCAGCCAGTGAAGGAAGCTGCAAATAACACGTTCACTGCTGTCAGAGAAACAACTCAACTGCTCCTGGCACACAGAGCTGGCCTCGGGTTTGGTAATGTCTGTACTTTACAAGTTACTTATTATGGCTATAAGCACATGGAGATATCACCAGCTATCAAAAGTACATCATAAAGCACAAGAAACAAACTATGTCTAACTTCTAACATTTATTTATGCATTTCCAGAAAATTCTTCATCAGATGTTTGTGCTCTAAACAAAGTTTTCAGCTTGCACAGAAATTACCATAACTGATGCTGCTCCAAATAGGGGTTTGCAACCAGCCAGCAACAGACCTTGTACAGGTTACATGAGCATGACATATCTCTCTAGTTCCTCTTTTGTAATAAAGATTGAAAGGTGACTGCCTCATTATTGTTTTCAAAGTCATGTAGAAGCATTTCTAGTAAAGTAATAGCTCAATTGAGACAGAAATAAGACATTTGTTGTTTTTTCCATTTTTAAAAAGAAAGGAAGACGCAATAAGTCATTGCACCATGTATGCCTCAGTAGACAAAAACAAGCACCATGTGCAGTACATGAGTGAAACATGTCAGACTGTTGACATTATAAAATACATTTATATGCAAACCATAATAAAATACAGATTTCATTTCCTCCTCCATCCTCGATTTTTATGTGAGCTTGCAAGCACTGCCTTGCAATATCAGTTAATCACCTGTTCAGAAAAGGGTATTTTCAGGAACAGCTCCCAGAATTACAGTGGATTTTCATGGTTGTAACACACAGAAATAGAGTACTCAAACTGCAGTGAGACATCCAGTGACAGCATTTCTATCTCCAAGCTTTCTCCTTTCTCTTCAGTGTTATACGTGATAACTTTCCTTCAGAAATACTTTATTTTTTTCCTAAAATGAAACATTTCTTAGTAGATACTCCTCTTGTTTTTCTCATGGTTACTGGTAACTTAAATTTCTCTCTCTTCATTGGGGTTCCAATGCCTTCAATTTAAAACCACCTGCAAATTTCGTTAATGCCCTGTATAACACATCTTCCCAATCAGCAACGGACTTGAGTTAATCCCTGCAATTGATTCTGGCAGCTCTCCACCATGCGACCTCATCTTCCCATGTTATTGGGCTCCCTTTGTGTCATATCTTTCATCCAGCCAGCCATACCACCATCGTCGTACTTTAGGCCAACAATGACTTCTATTGAAAACCTGAATAAGGAAGTATCAACTGAATTATTGCAATCCAAATCTGTCGCATTAGATGTATTCTCTTAATTCACTGATGCATTTGTAATAATAATTGAGTAAAAGTTAATTGGTCAAGATCATTTTTAGATAAAACCTTGAGACACAGCACTGGAGACAATGTTAAAGAAGTGTCTGAAGAGAGCAAATATTTTTTTAATACGTAGTATAATCCAGCTAAACTACTTCAACACCAATCACATATTCAGCTATGCTAGACTAATTATCATTTAAAATAAAGAAATAAGAGGGAGACAAATGTTGTTCGCCAGACCGCTGTGTGGAGATTCAAGATGGATCTGGGGAAACTGTCCCTCTGGTTCAAGCAGTGGGCATGACAGCCAGTGCAGAGGCTACTGAACAGGCTTTGGTGATGTAAAGTCCAGAGCAAGTAACCTCCCAATTTATTACTTGTACATAAATGCAGTATCTGGAGCCTTTTGTCTAAAGAAATCAGTTTGATCCTGAGCACCCCAATTAATTTCTTCGGGGCTCATTTGCATCCCAGCTGTTTTGCATGTCACAGGTTGTGATGCTTAATGATGGAGCTGATCCTCGTGCATGACACTCAGGCTCTGAGTACACCAGGCAAACGAGGCATACATGCAATGAGTAAAGCCAACTTTGGCCTGGCCCAGCACAAACACACACCAAACTGAGGTGTTACAATTCAGCTGTATTTGCACACCTTGCACAAAACACCATTTCTGCTGGAAAGACGCAGCCACAGACCTCTTACCTGAGCTGCACTGATGGCAGAGCACAGCACAGAGGTGATGGCCAGCATCTGTGTTAGCTGTCAAGTCCCAAGCTTTTCTTTAAGAGTGGACTTCACCTAATCTCATGATGCTGCAGTTGATTTCCAGCAAATGCACCATGATCACAAGTGTTAGGAAAGTTATAGCAGTTCCTTATGACTATCCACATTTCACAAACAACCTAAATTGTTTAACAGAAAATTTCCAAAACATCAGAATTCCCATAATATGATCACAAATCAGCAAAGCAGCAGTATTGTGAGACTCCAAGCTCAAAGACACTCAAACTTACTTTTGCCCCATATAGAAGACCTTACTAACTATGAACTCCTTCAAGTTCTGCATTGCCCTATTGTGGAACAGGCATTTAATAAATGTTATTTTACAATTCTCTGCTTATTTTGAGCACTTAAAAAAGCACATCTTGCTCTAATGTGTTCACTTAGAGCTAGCGCTTTAGGAAAGTGCTAGAAATACTGAGTAGCAAACATCAAACAATATCTAAAGATAAGTAGTATCCAGGTGGTTAAAATATGCTAACAAATACTTTTTCATCAATTTCCACAGAAGCTTGACTTAGGGTTTGATATACATCAGTATGCATCCTGCACGGGTATAAGCAAAGTCTAAAAACCATCAGAATTCAGGGAAGACATATAGCCAGCTGCTCATATTAATCAGTTATGACTGACTCGGATGTAATCCAGGCTTTTATTATTTACTATGACATATGCTTAATCAATTTTTTCCTAACGTTTCTGCCTGATTTGTAAGGACTCTAACAAGACTATTAAACACAAGCCATTACATTTATTTTTACTTGATTGTCCTATTTAAGAATTCTATTTGGATTAATACAAGAAATCTATTGCCTTGCAGCTCTGAACAGTTTATGGGAAATGACTGGATATAAGAAGACTTCTTTTTGAAGTGCTGCATTTGGATAGAGACAACTTGAGCAGGGCCTGTTGGGCAAGCTTCACATTTCACTACCATCAGATACCAGAGCTAATTACTAATAGCCCCTCAAAGACCCTTAGTTACTAGAACTACATGAACAATTGCTTGTAAAAGAAGGTAGACTGGATCGGGAAAGAAAGAAGGGTTTTGCTTTTGCTTTGCACCTGTCACTGTTACAACAGGAATAAATAACTAATGTAAAAAATACCTTTTGGAAATGTGTAGCACAATTTATTCTGTCACTTTACGAAAGATATATCTGTCCTCAAGGTCACATTATTTACTCACTCTATGAGTGTTACAAGAAGCAACGGTTCAATGGCATGTCATCCCGTTCACTTCAATTTCACCTCAACAGCTGCCCAGCTCCTTCATACAGGAGGCAATTTTCAAGATGAGAATTTTCTGAGATCAAGATTTCCTTACAGGCAAAACAGGTACATTATGTGTTTACCAAGTATAAAAGAAGTTAGCAGGAATTAAAGTTAGAACATGAAAAGCGTTACGTAAGCTGAAAGTTTGGCATCCTATTACTGAGGAAACCAGAAAATCTAGAAAGAAGACTAAGAGAAAAACAGGCAGTGAACAGCAGGCTAACAGGGTACAAAGGATGCTTGAACATAAAGCTGTACAATACACAACTATACCTTTTTCATTAGACTAATGCCTTATCAGCCCTAAAATTACAAGCCAAACAAGATTAAAATGATAAAATGATAAAAAATTATAAAAAATGATAAAATTATAAAAAGCAATTACCACTTATTGAAGGTCCTCCAGGTGCACTTATGGCAGAATGCACATGATACAAGGCTTCGACACTTTTATAAGTTTAGCAAATTAGCATAATTGACAAGAGTCCCCAGTTAAAAGTACAGTTAATGGAGTGATTCCCCTTCTTAGTTTGGCCCCCTACTGAAGCCTCCCCCTTGCTTATTTCCCCACATTGTTTATATCTAAATACATGGGAAATTGAAATAGCCTTGGTTCACTGAAGAAACAAGATTAGAACAGGATTCCAGCAATGTGTTTGTCTAACAGTGCAGAAGTACTGGAGTTAACTGAGAAATTATGCAGTAATAGTCTACAGAGCCACACATATATGAAAAATACATAAAATGCAAAAAACTTTTTGTATCAAGACTAGTTAAATAAGCCCATGATTACTGCCAAATGAAAAATTTCCAGCATTGCAGTACATGTGTACACGTACTGCAGTGCAATGTATTTCCTCTTGTTTTTCCCCTTGCAATTCCCACAGCAACAATGAAGCAGAAAAAATATATAGATTTTGTCTGGCTTCACATGCACACACATATGTCCACACCTCCACTTCAGCCAAGATAGATGAGCAATGTATTTTGTTTGAGAGACCAAGTCACATTACATGAAGAATGGTAAGACAGATAAATCTAAGTCTGACGTTTGGCACATGAGACAGACAAGCTAAAAAGGAAAAAATCAGCTTTAGTTACAGGAAGGCTTTGAATGGCCTGAGTTGAGACCACACACGTAGATAACCCCACCACAAAGGCAAGCATGTGCCTTCTCGTGTCCCCACTGGCCTGCCTGCATGCAAAAGAATGCATGAATCTTGCCTTACCTACAAACCATCAACCTGTTTCCCGTATAGAAGAACAATATGATGATAAAGAATATGGTAGTTTATTGTCTCTCAGCTGCACCAGTTCACAGGAATCCAGAACTCCTTCTCCAGTGTGCATTCACTGCGTTTTTAATCAAAACTTCTCCCTGCCCCCAAAAGTAGCTAGCTGCCAAAGAGTAGGGAAAAAAGCTTCATGAAATATAAAAGGAGCTCTTCAAAACCATTTTTAGAGGGAAAAACTGCTGAAGTCCTTTCAGAAGGCAGAAGCCTTATCTCCAAAACAGTGACCATCAGACGCAAGTGCACAGCTAATTATTCAGAGATAAAACCTCATCTCCAGACGGATGCTGACCACTTAACACAGCTCCTAGCATACTGTTCATCAAACATATGGCTCCAGTGACCTCAATTACTATGGCTCTCATATAAGTTACTTCTGAGAAATTATTCCAAAGTTCTGATGGAGCTGTGAACAAAGGGTGGAAATAATGGAAGTTCAGATTTATATAATCCTTTGAATAGCCAAAGTGACCTTACAAAGTCAGGAAAGTAATTTCAGAACACACCAAAATTTTCATGGAAAGGTTTGAGCATCTCCGCAATTCTTGCGTCAACACAAGCAGTTCTATTTGTTTCAGGCAATAAAAATGTGAAATAACCAGACAAAAATACTTGATATGCTTTGTGATGCAAGTAAACTTATTAGAATTTTTCTTCAGAAAAATCCAATTCATTATGGCCAGATCTTTTTGTCTGGAGTATGCGCTTTTAAATAAATTAATACTAAATTACACAAATAGATAATCTGTTGCTGAAACACAGACATCTCTTAAAAAAACCAACCTTTTTCTTCACTTGATTTACAAAACCAAAAAAGAACTCTGTATACACAGATATTTATAAGTGAATGCTCATACAACATTAACAGTTTTACTAAACTTTACCTAAGTTGCACAAATAGACTGAAAAACAGTTTGGCCATGTGACATAATACCAGTAACACTGGCATACCTGAAATTCAATTTCATTTTCCCAGGTCTCCTACCTGCACTTACTGACCAGGGCAGATTCTTGCCAAGTCCCTAGCACACTGCAGTAAGACATGCAGGATCCAACAACTTTAAGGCAAACTAGAACATATACCTTTTCGCATTAATCTCTGCTGTGTAGATTTCTGGCATATGAATTCGACTCAACTACCACGCCCCGACAGCGGGGGTTCCAGCCCCTTGTACTGCCATTGTTTATGCACTCGCAGGCATGCTCATTTAAGGGTTTTTCTGACCCTCTGGCACTTTTGCACAGAGGTCTTGACATTCAGTGCACAAAGTGGCCCAAACTTTTTGGCAGCTGGAGACAAAACCTGCTTTTAATTCCCTACACCATGCTCTCAAGCTTCATTTGCCCCCATTTTCTTGCAGCAAGTTAGCATCACCACCTCTCTCATGCCAACCTTTGTGCATCCACCCCCATTTGCTTGCTGGTGTGAGAAGCAATGAGGAACAATGAAGAAACACGTGCCTATTCCAGCCTTTCCTTAATGCCACACTGAGTAAATCTTCAGGGAGATTGCTGACAGCTTCGCGTGCTCAGGAGACACAATGCACAAATGTGCCAGCCCCACCTGGTTCAACAGCCCCGGTGGTTCACACTGCAGGCCGCCTCGTACACCAGACAGGGGCCAGTGTTCATCATTCATCCAGCCCTAACCAGGCAAGCCTGGTGCTCTCTGTTGTTTGCACATCTCCCTTTCTTTTATTTATTTTTTTCAGGAATACACAGTGGGTTAGATCTCTAAGAGTCAGAAAAAGAAAAATTTAAACCAGCAATGGCACTGATGTCAAATGGCGCAACTTCACTTCTGTGAGGTCTACGGGTTTGAATCAAAGCTTCAAAAATTACTCACCACAGCTACAGCACACAATCCCTTAAAATACATGTCATCTCAACAAGCAGAGAGATGAGAGAACATTACTGTTTACAAATCCCACTGCTTACATATCCACAGAGAGAGATCAGTCCTCCAAGTCTAAAAGAGCTGTGACAAACGTCACAGCCAGAAAGAACATATGGAGAGAAAAATGAAAATGCATAAAAAATAAGACAACTAAGACCTCTTAGGTTGCAGGGATATTCTGAATGAAAAACAGGATATAAAGATTGCTTCTGTGTATTCTAGTTAAATAGTCACACTTTTCTCCCTGCAACTACTGTTTCCATGTTTCCTTGTATTTTAATTTTTAATAGGAAGGAAATATTTAGAACGCTAGAATTTCAAAGAAAACAGAACAAACTCAGGACTGCATCCGCCACTATGTCCATGGGCATAGAATATGAGCTTGTTAGTTATTGTATTAAACACCAGTAGTGTTACAGTAAAAGAACACCTTAAATGTCCAGATGATTTTCATTTTTTCAGAGCTGGTATTTAAACAGTTTGACTCCATCTTTTCAAAACATTAAAAGACAATTTTGAGATTTTTCTTGCTAATTTGGAACTTCAAAAAGAATATAACAGCAGCAGTAAAATAAGGATTTTGATAACCAGTAACAGTTTTGTGTTCATGCATGTATAATTTAAATTGTCAGACTTTTGGACTGTTTATGATATAAAACGTAGTCAGTCAAAAATAATTGTGTCCTTCAAGATATCTAAAAATTTGTTTTATTGCCTTTTAAATTTTGTCTCTTTTCATTCTCTGCAATATAATCATAGTTCAGTGACTTCATCTGCAAGGAGCAACAACAAAGCTTTTGCTGTAATGATGTACAACAAATGAGTCTCAATTCCTTAACCACCCTGTTACCTTATTGGTGCCTAATTTGAATACATGGATTCCCAAAAATTTAAATCACATATCCAATTTCTTCACAAAAATTACATAAAGAACTGAAAGCATCATAGCCCCTACACTTTCTGAAAAAGAAAGCAAAACCAACAAATTATTATAAGTTACCATATAAAAAGAGAGGATGTTTCCTGACAAAGCTCTCAGTGTCCTCAGAGGAAAGAAGAAATAGCACTGAAGAACTACATGTTTTTTTCTGCCACATGATGCTATACTGTGCACAAAAGCAACCTTCCCAGCTGGAGTAAGACGAAAAGAGTCATTATAAAAGACTCACAAGACTGGATAAGATTGAAATTACAGCAGGGCATTATTATTCCCATTTAAGGCTTGATCATGGTTAACAATATACTGCACGGTGAGAGGAATCCAATCCCTAGACACAGACCTGCTGCACAAACCAGCAGATACATCAGCCAGATAGATGTGGCTGTGGGGCTTTGGTATTGGCTGAAGAATCAGCTTGAAAGTAATTTCTTAGTATATGGAAGAAAACACTTGTATAGGCACTTTTTCTTCCTGTGATGAGAACAGTAATGAAATTCCCCTGCACTGCACCTCACATACTCCCCTTTGTCTTGAAGGACACATTTCTGCTGGATACCTTTGATCCTCCTTATGAAGGAGATTGTGATTCAAAGCATATCCCACAACTTGTATCCCAAGATAAAAGCCCACCTTTTACCATACACTTCAAAAGGCCCTCTGCAAGCTTCAGGTTTTAAGCATTTCTAGTATCCCAGGGACTTTTCAGAAGTGAGACTGATCCAGCTCCCCAGACCATCCTAAATCTAATCTTTCAAAAGAGGGTCTGAACACACTCAGCACAGCCTGTAAATCCTGTCAAAGGTTTGAGGGGCAAGAGCCCGGTTCTAGAGCACAAGCAAATGCCATATAGCAAACTCCCTCAATTGTCTCAAAAGATTAAATGAAACAAAATGGTATGTACCTGTTCTTCCTTTGAGATAATTTTCAATTTCAGTCAATCCATTTCCATAATTTGTGTGTCCAGTCTACATCCTCAATGGTAACTTGCATATAAAAACTGGGCAAACATATGTCATTCCATGTGATCAGGGCACACAAATGCAGTTTGTGCATATTAATTATATTTTTCTATCTTCAGAAAATTGACATACTAAAGGGAAAATTATATATCTCTAGGCAAGTAAAGAGTCATCAGGAATAAATATTTTATAATGCAACTAGCTTTAAAAACAAGGAGATCTTACAAAGATTATCACATCAAAAAGAATCCATATCTGAACTAAGACCACTGTATTAAATTGAATACTAATACTCAATTCCTACATTGGCACTACTTGAAAATTTGACCATGTCTTGATCTTGCCATTGCTCTGCTAAATCCACTGACAGCAAACGAGTTAACCTGGATTTCCACCCAAGGAATAGTAATTTTGACTCACACTTACGCCAGTTTTGTTGGAAGACATGCCTTCTAGAGGTCATCTCTCTCTCTCCCTAACATAATTAACTATTTCTTTTTTAGGGAAACAGTGTAAAATCCCACCAGTCTAAATTTCAGGAAATTCTCCTCCTGTTAGGGGAGGAAAAGACCTTACAATATTGACATAATTATTTCTCAGAGGTTCTATACAAATCCAAGGATTTCATTTATGAAAGGTGAGCTAATGTTCCTCTTGCAAAGCCACCACCCCATATTTAATTTTGCAGAAGCAATTAAAGTCAAGAAGTGAATTTCATTCTTCTCCTAAGAGACAGTGGCACTCTTTTAAAAATATGCACAGGCATTTGGATATTAAATATGCACTAAAATAACACTCATTGATGGATACTAATTTGCCGTTTGCTTTCATTTTTCCTGTGGCTTTGGCATTCAGTCCTGTAGGGTCTGACTGCACCACTCATGCCACGGGGAAAGCATTAGACACTGCACTGTCCAGAATCCATGAATGCTGTCCAGTTTCTCATCCTACAAACTCATCTATATCCTCAGTTTGTGCAGCTTTACACAGAACATTCAAAGCTGTAAACCAAATCTTGGGAGACTTTTGCACAAAATTCTTATATTTATAAGTGAGCCTTTTTAACATTCCAGTTCCTGAAAAAAAACTGATGATGATACACAAACTTCCAAGCAAAAGTCAAGCTGGCAAAATCATGGCCAGACTCACTGCCTAAGGGGCTTCACACTGATGGTAAAAGTAGCTTAAAATTTACTGAAGTACAGTAGGAGCTGCACAGCGGCAGCAGTGAGTTCAGGTTTGGTGCTATCATCACCCTTCAAAACTTGCATGGGGACTTCCAGCCATGTAGCTCTAAGCCCTGGGCACAGTTAAATGACTTGCCATTCCATCTTTGAGAAAATATTGCTGTTTCAGTCAAATATGTCTCAGTAACTTTGGGGTTATTTTCAGTTTTCTATAAATGCAGCTGTTTCTGAAGGGGCTGGATGCGCATGGTCCTTAATGCCAGTGGAAGCAGCTCAGACCTTCTGTGTTTCCAGTTACTGCCTGAATTGGTGTGAATTTTTGCAGCAGTGGCATCTCATGTGCAAGACTTTGAACATGCACGAAGGTGCATGTACAGACATGCAGAAAACCTGTAAACTACTGAATATGTTTAAAACACTCTTGAGTTCCCTGGTTCAGTACATCTGCTTTAGGAGCCTAAATACAAAGAACATAAGAGCAGAGTCAAGCCATTTCACTGTGATTTCTGTAGTTCCACCCAGATTTCAAAGCCATTATTTAAAATTACCAATTTGTCATTTAAGCCCCAAATTCTGCTAATAAGAGATTATACATAAAATTGCATTAACAGGTCTAAGTCCCACACAGTGAACACAGAATGAGAACGCTAGGGAAATTTGGTTCCCAGGCAAGAAAGTTTAGACTGTGAAGCTGCACAAAGAAAACAACCAATCATTTGATCATGGAATAATATTTTCTCCCAACAAAAGTCTACTTAGAGAGTAGTGTACTGGAATGAGGAAGGAAAAGGATGGACCTACATCCCCTCAATTCATATTTTGGCATGGCTCTTTTTTCTTTAGCTCACTGTCAGTGTGGAAATTCAGGGCACCAATAAGAAGAACCAAAAAAGATCCAGATTCTCCTGGGGGATTTGCTTACATGCTGATTCTGAATTATTCCCTATTGTTTTCATCTTCAATGTTGCTTTTACAGTGTGCAGTTAAAGCTATTTACCTTCCCATTTTCACTACCATGCCTCATATATAAGCACATACCTTTGTATCTTCCATATCTATTTCCTACTGCCTTCTGTTCTAATTCCCTGTCCTCTACCACCCTGTGACACTATATACTTTTAATTTTTTTTTTTAGCAAATAAGAATTATAGAGCTGAATTATACTGCTCATAAAATCTTAACATTGAAACCTGGTTGTAAAAGGCCACCCTGGAGAATTCTACTTAGACTGTTTTCCTCTGTGCAAACCCATTCCCTTAAAAATTATTTCTATCAATATTTTTTTCCACCCCAGAAATATGTCATTTCTGAAAATATTATGAGAATAACTGCAAAACTATTCATAGTTATTACATAGTATACAGTATGAAAAAAGGAATATCTGCACTTGAAACCTACAGTTATCTATGGCGCACCTGAGTCAACTACAGCCTTTCCCTCCATGCATCACAATTGCCATAGCTCAAGGTTATATTAAAGTACCTAGCAAATATTATTAAGGCAAGAGAATGTTCGAAAAAAGACTTTGAGCATATCCGTTTTCTCCAAATGAAAGAGAGGATGAACAATTTTGTGTTAAAAACATTTCCAGAAGTATAAGGAGCGTATGTTACTGTGCCTCCCCAGCCTCTTTACTGGACTGTTACCAGAGTACTTTCTACTGGTAATTTGTAATAATACATTATTTGATTTAGTTCCAAAGCTCTGAGAAGACTTACGCCCCAGGTTTGCATAAACTGCTTCCCTTACCATGCTGTAGTTTTTGAAAAATTCCAGCATGACCAGTTTTGGTGTGTTCCACTGGGGAGGAAAAAATAAATTATGGCAGAGCAGATAGTTCTGCTAGTGAAACTGCACTCACTCTGTGGGCATCTGCCTTAAATTGTGCCATACAAATGCCAACCGCAAACTGCTGCAGTAAAATTGTCCAATTCTTAAACTCCATTCTGGGTTGCAAGCAGAGCCTTCAGCAATAAATATAACATTTTTCAACAATTATCCTCCTTTGCTGAGTGTTCAGAGGACTCAAGCTGTTCATCTCAAACCAAGAACTCTGGAAGATTTTTTGATTTGAGTTTGCCAAATATGCCCAGTATAATGAATACTTGGGCATAGGAATAGTGTTGTGAGCTATCAAGAGCTGCTGGACTACAAAAGAATAAAATATATAATCTAGAAGCATCTCCAGAATTGTCTTCACTATTCACCAGAGCCTTTTAGCTGTCTCTTTTCTTTACAATGATGACATCTGTGATAGTGAGAGGAAACAGAAGACTTTTGGAGTAATTGGCTGCATGCAAGAAGAGATGTCATGACCTCAGGGAGGATAAAAAACTGCACAGAACTCCCAGCAGGTAAATATGCTCCACAACACAGACAAAAGCCCGTTCTCAGGCTTCTCATTTACCACATGCCAAGAATGGTTTACACTTCTCAGATATAGACCTTGCTCTTGCCACGGTGAAACCTTATGCTGTGTTTCATGGAAGACAGAAGATCACTACAAACTACAGAAACACCTAGTGATCATTCCATGCAGAGATCATTCCAAAGACAAAGATTTCCCGTTTCTGTCAGGAGGACAAAATAAAAACAAAGATCTACCGTTAGTCACCAACAGATCTTTTCGATACAATAAAAATGTACTGGTAATAGTTTAATCATCTGGTTCATCAATGCTTTCATCTTGGATGACTAAGACTGTAATGAGGCACAACTTCAAGCAGGCTGAGCTGTCATGTACCTAGACCTCCTCTTCTAAGTCTCTTAAGACTAAGCCCCTTAAAGTGGTTTTGGGTGAAACCACTCAAAATAGTCCAGCAGGATATTGCCTTTCCTAACTGTCCCACTTTTAAGTTCAAATCAATGAGTTTGTTACCTTTTAGAAATGGTGAAGCAAATAGACCTAGTAGACATGAACTGATCAATAACTGAAGTCAGAATTTGATGTTATGGAGAGCAGAAACCAGCTCCCACCTGTTCAATGTTGAGTTTGACAGCCTTTTTCACTTCATTTCTACAGTGAATGATGAAACTCCCTATACTCTAGGTCCAGAGAGCCTAGCACCTAAAAGCAAGGAGTAGCAGCACTGCATATAACACCCCAAGCTCAGGGTGGAAGAGTCACCCCATAGCTACAAATGAAAACCCTAACACAACTTTAGGGAAGAAAGGTAACAAATTTTAGGTTGTCATTAGCAACAAGAGTCTTGGAAACCCAAGCTATTGCTTAGATGACAGCTTTGTGTGAATTGCAGTAAGAAAGGATCTTCCACAAACATTTTCCTGTCAATGACAAAGCCTAGTTTGCAGCACCACTTTTGTTCTCTAGTCAAAGGCAAGAAAGAGTTTATTTCCAATGTCAAAGCTGAGCTAAGCACGTCTTTTCACAAAGGAAAAAAAGAAACAAGATTGTTAAAATCCTTTTGCTTTTACTGACTGAATATTTCAAAGACAAAGGGAATTTTTCCTTCACATTTTGCCCAGAACTTTACTGAGATTTACAACACCTAGTCTCTTTAGTGGAACACATCTAAAAGGAAAGACAGAGTTCACAAGGAGACAACAATTTACAGTGGGTTTATCTTAATGCTGTGATGCCCTAGTGCCTCTTTTTGTCTCTGATATTCGAAGTCTTTCCTGATTTTACCATGAAACACCTGGCTACACTGAGGTTTTGCACTACATGGTGTAGTGTTTCTGTAGATAGGTACTGTGCTGTTGAAATCCTGTAAGATGGAAATGGAAATGAAACCTAAAATCTTGGAAGGAGACATGCAAACACTGCTATGCTTTGAAATATTCACTTATTAAGTCAGACAGTGCCTCTGTGTCAAATATAATCAGAGAATGTATGCATATGACAGATTTCAATACTGAAGGCTTTTACTGCTGCTGACGTTAATGATACCTATTAACAATGGGGAGGTAAAGAATTCTTAATGCTTCCTTTAAAAATTGGAGAAAAAAAGAAATTTGAGGTGCAAATGGCCAGGCTAGAAGACACCTGTCCTCATGCCTATATGATTTTTTGGGAAATCACTAAGAAAATTACTCAGGCTGCACTGCAGCCTCGGACAGGGCAGACTGCACCATCAACAGCATTAAGACCTCTATACATCTACTAGGCTGAGGCATTCTCACAAGTCTGTGCTCTATTAAAGGGAATTCTAAATTTGCAACCAGTTAGTTTTCATCCAAGTTATAAACATTAAAAAAAAACCCAAAGTCATCATGTACATGCTCAGTAGAGACTAGTTACGATTAATTCATTCCTGTGTTTATGTGTTCTTACATACCAGATGGCTTGGTGAGCTATTCAAGCACTCCCTAACAGGACATTTTCTGGCAAGTTCCTTACAGAGACTGGACACCACTGGCAGTTTGGCAGCAGCTGCGCTATGAACAATGAACAAATATCACTGACAGGCTCACCAGTTTCTCTGTCCCAGGAAACGTGCTTCTACCTTGGTAAACCAACACAGTGAACACAGTAAAAATGCAGATCCAAGTTGGCTTGGACCCCAGGTTTATCCATAACTTCAGAACCTCCCTGGAGCTTAACTACTGAGAAGTCGTTTCCATGAAAATTCCAGCAAGACTACATTACAAATGAATAATCTGACTTCAGATTCAACTACAACTCAAAGTGAGGAATCACTTTGGCATCTGTGCCTTCTGTATGTTCCATAGGAAAAATGAGGCATCCATTTCACAGACGAAATGGCCCATACCAAGATTTATATTTAGAACATTCTTGGTAAAGGTGACTAACAGACACCTTGGAGAGCACATAAAGGTAAAACAGAGCCAAAGACTGAATTGTCAAAAAGTCAGTGTTCTGTAATTTTCTGCAGAAAAGTAAAATCTATGTTGGGGAAGAAAGGGCTATTTATGCAAATAGATGTTGAGAATGGTCAGGAATTATTATAGAGAGAGGAATTAGGTTCAATAAAGCCATTAGATCTGCAGCTTCCTTGTGCACCTCTACTGGCAATCTCCTCTCAGGTGTTTTCATCTTTAAACTCAGAATATCTACTTATTTCTAGTCCTCTGCCACAGTTCTATACACTGCTTTACATTCAGCAGGGGCCATAAGGAAGCTGGTAAATGATTTCTTTGCACATCAGGAATAGGAAGAGGAGTAAAAAAAAAAAAAATTATATTAACCTCTCCCTTAAATGTAACTCAGATTAGATCTGGCCTTCATTGAACACAAGCAAAAGTCTATCGCAGCTGATTTCTAAACACCTGTGAAAGGGGCTTCCACGCTGAAACCCAGTCCTTCAAATAAGAGCACTTCCAGCAACAGCCCCGTACAGCAAACAAAACAGGCTGAATTTGTTGAGGAGAGCTGCTGACTCACACAGCAATGAAAAATCAGCATTGTTACCGCTGGAGTTGATTAAATATTTACTGCCTGGCAATTTTTTTACTTGCTTACATGCAAATGGATCTCTTGTCCACTAGGAGATCATAATTATAACAAATATTTTTATAGCTCATTGTTTTCATCTATGTATGTATTTGAGGTTTCCACAAGCTAAAAAATCTCACATCCATCCATACTTATTGTTACTATTTAGACTAGTTTAATACTTCTTATATGTAATAACTGCCAAGATTCATCATTGAGTCATCATGATAGACTTGGGATAGTTCCCAAACCATTCCATATGGAAAACTGCTGCTGCAGGGTCAACCTCAGTCACTACCCTACTGATCACGGTTGTAAACCTCCACTTCTCTTAATGGTTAACAAATTGCTTTTTCATAACTGATTTTTTGGGATATAGCACAACATATTGGAAAAACAGCAGAAGATAAAGCAGGAACAACAAATGATAGAACATATAAACCCTAACTACTGATGGTATTTAATATTAACTGTTTTCAGGATATGGCTATGATCTCCAAACTAAGAAAACATCAATCAGGAGAGTGGTGTGCTCCCAGCTAGCCATCCACTGAAGAAGAGCAATGACCCCTCAGTTCTTGCTGTAATATTCAAAGTAGAGAAGACAGCTCCTGCTGTACTGCTGAAACCCTGCTGAACTGTTAAGTATGCAGTTATTCCATAAGGGTCACCTGGACTGTGCTCTTCCCTGTGGGAAAGGTGGAGCTCAAACTTTCTTTAGGCTGTACACCTGGGAGTGAGGCCTTCAGAGCTGCCTGGAGTGTGAACAAGGATGTCACAGACCAGTAGTGCTCATGAAGTGTGGAGTGGGGGGTGGCTGGCATCTACAGAGGGCTTGGATGAGCAGGACAGAAGTAACTGGCTTGCCAGAACTGAGAAAGGCAGTTCTACACTCGGACAAAGCAGCTTCCCAATAAGGCACAAACATACACACAGAACCAGGAAAGCATTTCACCTTTGCAGAGAACAGCTGAATTCTGTTCTAAGCTGAATTCTGAAGCAAATAGTATTTCCCTGATGAACAGCAAATGTCAGCCTTTGCAGCCTCAATGAACTATCACCTGACTAAATTTTGGAAAACTATCGTCCTGCATGACAACTTTTAGTCTCCAGCCTCCCAGCTTCACCTCAAAAATAAATTGAGCTTTGTGGCAGATAAAAACTCTCTTCTTTTAAAACACCCTTCTGCTAAGAAAGAAGCACTGATAAGTTCACTTCTTTTTGTAACATTCCCTTCATACACATCTGTCTTGACATATGACAGCTTAATTGTGCATGACTGAGATGCTTACAATTACTAGATCTGGTTAAAAGGATATGAGACCTCAGACACCTTCATGCACTGAGGTATCACCTCCCGCCTCTGTTACTGTCTGAAATTGGAACAGACTCTGCGTTAAGAAAAGATGGGACCTCACAACAAAACATTGAAAAGTGAAGATTGATTAGAGGGAGGGTAAAAAAATCTCTAACAGAATTAACTATTAATAAAAAGAAATTACAAATAGAGCAATTGAAACTCCAAAATATGCAAAAATTACTGGTGAAATTTCCTGGAAAAAATCCTGGAACATTGAAATAGAACCCTCTTATCCAGAAGAAAGCAGATGGACTCAAGCACAGTGGAAACACAGAAAAAACAGTGATATTTCTTAAATGTTGCCCTGGTGCCCTGGAGATAATTGATCTCCTAAACACCATTCAAGTAAACCAGGATGAGAGGGCAAGCTATTAGCCTCAGGTTGGCAAGTCTTAAGAACACTGCAATATGGAATATCCTTTTTGGGAGATTGGAATATTAAAGACTCCTGCAGGAGCAAGTAGAGCCTGCTGAAGCATTTTTGGCTGCTCTTAAATTAACAAGACAAAAGAAAACCATTATACTTTGGCAGCTTTTCTTTTAAGACAGCGACTGTGCTCAGAGAAGATACTGTCAAATACAGATCTACATGCAAGGCTGGTTTTGCTTCCAGAAAAATCATTGTGTTAAATGAAATGCTATAGTGAAAGTAAGTTGAAACTAGGTTAGTCTAAACATTTTAAGAGGAAACTGAAAAACGGAAGATCATAGCTGTAAGAATACAGAAGAGATTTCACAAGTCAAAATGCAAGAGAAATGCAAAAGGAAGTATTGCAAAAGACATAGCAAAAGCAAAGCCCCAAATAATTTCCAGCATTTCAAAAACTCTGTGCCAAAGCTACAGAAATAAGCATTAAATAAATTGAGTCCACTGGTAGCAGATGCAGAGGAGACTAGCAGACAGGTGCACAGGGACAGCCAGAAGGTTTAGCTGTCAACATTCTGAGAAAACAAGAGCTGAGATGATGCCTTGGTACTCTCAGCAGACAAAATACAACATTACTTGACAGAACTCTATAAATTAAATATCAGTGCTTGCAGCTCAACTTGAAAATCTTGTTGATATCTGAATAAAAAAACCCCGATAAACAAGTGAAATCAAAAATAAAACATAAGGACAGTTCCTACTGAAAGACTGAGTCAAATACAAGCTACAGTGGGAAGGTAAAAATGTGCAGCTAGGCTTGTCAGAGTGAGAATATTAAGACAAAAAGCATATGTAGCTTTTGGCTTGATTCAGTGAACAGATACTGTGAGAGAAAATACAGTTACCCCAAAACCAATGGAGGACACAATTACAAAGTCCCAAGAAAAGACAAAACCCACCAGAAGGCCCTGAAAGTCAGTAGGATTACAGCAACACAACAAGGCCAGCCCATATTTACTCCATCTGAAGCTATGCACATGATCACAGGGCAGTGCTGGTGGTGTCACTACTGCTTGTGTGCTATAGAGTTTCTTAAAGTTAAGAGTGTTCATAGTATTTATTTTAAAAGGAATGTGGCTTCAAAACCCTTCAAGCAGTTCTAAACATCTCAGGTCATGATTTCCTCAGCATATTTCAAATTTAGCAAGCAGACACCACATGTCACACTCTATCCAGCTGTTCCAGGCTTATGGAAGCAGTATGTCACTTCATTGTCTTGTTTGTAACTTGAAGATTACACTTGTACACACAAGTTTTGGAAAACTTAGGTCATATATTGAGGTTCAAATGAACATAAACCAGAAACTTGGATATGAATAATCAAATTTACACAGAGGACATCGATATGACCATTTCAAAAACAGATGTGTTACTCCAGCAAGAGCTGCATTTCTCCACCAGGACACAGCCTGCTAAAGGACATCACCATACACACTTATGCAGAAAGAAACTTTTAATGGTTTTAATTAGTATCAACTTTGTACTTTCAGTTTCTTATTATGTATGTGAATAAATACAAAACTTCAAAACAAAATTTCACTGAAATTAATGAGTTCTGCTTGACAAAAAAAGAAACTTGCTGACCCAACAGAAAAGTCAGCAAAAATTGGTGAAATTATTCTGAAGTTCAATTGAAAAGTTAATGAATTTCAATTAACCCAATTATTAACACAGATTCTGAGTTTCATCAGTATCCTAGCCAAACAGAACCATGTAGCACCTTGGCAGGATGGTGAAATGCCATTTCCTTCTCGAGGCATCTCCTTCAGAAGCCACTCAGAGCAGGCTACAGGAACAATCATTCCAAGTCCATGCACACACACACACACACACCACAGATAGCTCAGCAAAGGAAAGACAGGAAGGGTCTTCTCCATGATGAATTCCAGCAAGGGTTTATTACATTCACCATGCCGAAGGGATCAGGGACAAAAGACCAAGATCAAAGGTGTGCACAAGATTAAGTGTGGGGTCAGGAGCCAACGGTCTGAGGGCAAGGGCAGGGCAAAGGGCAATGCCCTTTAGGAGACACAGGGGCAGGCCATCGGGATACCACAATCAATGGAAACAGGGAGAGGAGAAACCACGAGAACTAGGGACATAGGAGGAAAGCAGAACTGAGGCAGATCAAGGTAGTGTTGCAGGGCATCATGGAGGCATTCTTTTCTTTCAGCCTATGCAGGGAAACTCTCTGGTATATTCTTCCAGGGCAAAGCCCTGGGTGTTTCCCTTAGGGGTTCAAAAGTTTCCACAGAACCATAAGCAGAACCTCATACAAAGAAAGACAGAAACTTGAATTTCCAGGAATGCAAGACTGGAGAAATCTGTTGAAATTATGTATTGATGATGGCACAACTGTGCTTTCTCACTGTGCAATGCATGACTCCTCCTCCTCATTCTTGAGTTCATTTGTTTATCCTTCATGAGGAAAGGAGCACGACTATGGTCAGCAGAATCATAGAGGATAACTGCTGGAGTGAAATGGAAGAAATTACATGTTCTTGAAGTGCAAAGTGAGAAATTAATTAGGAAAAAATATCCTGCTTGGCAGCTACATGCCAGAACACAGGCAGGTACAATTAAAAAGAGATGAAAATCATCTAGGACAGCAGACAGGGACATCCTGGGGAAGAATCGTGTTTTTCTAGGACCTCCTCTGGGCAGCTGGGTTGTTCAGCTTCTCAGAGGGACTTTTTGACCTCTCCTGGCAATAATTACCAACTTTACTCAAAACTTTGCAGATGAGAATTCTGTTTTCTCACTTTTCAGTCAACAAATTCCTCTTTTACACTATGTCTAAACTGTTCAGAAGAGAGTGAAAAATAAAACAAATGTGGAAAGTGATAAGCAAATCATCCAAGGAGAAAAAACCAGACACAAATCAACAGAAATCTGAATCCAGTTTGGCACGTTTGCTGCTTTCTTGCACAAGTAGAACAATCTTCTCCCTGCTGCTCTGGCAGAAAGGAACCTTGAAGATTATCCACCAGCAATCTTACAGACTTTGTTGTTCAGACAATTTTTTACACTCCAGAAACACAAAGAGAGATTGTGGTTGCAATACTCCCCTAGATGCCTATGCCTACCGAGAGGCCCAGAGCTACCACTGTCTCCAGCTGTAACAGAGTGGCTTATTGCCTGAGGAGCCAAGGTTTATGTAGAGCAGGCTCAGCTGCTCCCCATGGTAAAATTTCAGTACTACACGGCTGTCTTTAGTATTTGCTTTAGGAAAATAAACATTCAGTTTTGAAAGATTACATGATAGGTACAGACAGGTATTATTTACATGAATATTTCCAAGTACTCTTCAGAAAACAAAACTGAACTCTGCAGAACTGTCACAGAACCAGCAACTGTATTTTAGCATAAAAGCATCATTGTAGTGAGGTAGAATAAGACAGCAGCGCAGAAATGTACAGCAACTCACCAGGACATGTCACTTGCAGCCCCGGGAGCTTACAACTACATGACAACACGTCACATGAACCTATCTGCACCTTTACTCCGTAGAGTCCAAGCACCTCTAGCAAAGCAGAAATTAGTTTAACAATGGTTACAAGTTCATCTGCATTTTGGTTTTGTTTTTATTAATTTTAATTTCTCTTCCTCTTTGAGCAGCAGTGTTTAAATTCAGCTTTTAAAATAAAATAATCACATCATCATAGAAAAAATATACGATTGTGTAATTAAAGTTGATAGACAATATATTTAAAAAAGTTGTTCAGAATGTGATTCTCACCAAATTTAGCATCAAGCTAGTTTCAGCAAGTAGCCAATTTTTAAATTAAAAAAAAAATCAAAAACTAAAATAAGACATGGACCAAAAGAGGTGCATAATCGAGATAAAAATGTATGAAGAAAATATTCAAGACTGCATGCAAAAAAATTCTTCTAAAAGAGATGTTGCAATTTCAAAACTAACAACATGGGAAGGAAAGAAAGAGTTAAAATATTTTTTGAATCTTAAATGCTAAATAATGGTTCAAACAAATGAAACCATATGTCAACATTTCCTCAGCCCTGCGCTTTGACATACAATTTGAAAATTTCACTCTTGCAACTTGTATGAAGAAAAAAACCCCAAATGGCTACAGGATCTTCAGCACTACAAGTGTTTGCTGTGTGAAACCTTAGTGAAGGATGATGAAGATGGCAACAGAATTTTTCTTCTTTTTTTTTTTTTTTAACCTGGAACTCATTATTAGGTACTTGATTTCTGAAGACAAAAATCAGTGCCATCTCTAAACTGGGCAATGCGAATGTGTGAAGTGGTGCTCACACAACTTTGAAGCAACCTGTAGATGAGAGTGGGGGACACCCTCAGTTTATATTCCACCCTTTCCTATCTGATTCCTGCTTTGTGGCATTAAAAAAAAATCCCATGGAAGTCATTAGTAGGTTTGTACAAACTCTTTTCTTCACTTAACCTTCAGACAATATTGCTTCCAAACACACTGTCACATCCAGAAAAATCACATCTAGGGATTACTTAGAATTTGCAAAAGAAATTACAAATCAAGGCAAATAGTTGCCAAACAATGGTTTGCCACACTCAATCAGATCAGGAGTTCAGTCTGTCATCTTTCACAGCATCATAGAATAGTTTTGGTTGGAAAATACCTTCAAGATCTTTGAGTACAGCTGCTCCCAAGGTAACTGCCACTATGTGATATTCAGACACCAAAAGCAGGAAAAAAAGTCTAGTCATGCCCCATGTCTGCATGTCCTTCGGCACAGGCCAAGTCACAACATCTGCTCAAAATCACAGAACAGGACACAAGAGATCCAGCTTTCAAATAGAAATTGACCCTTAAAAATTGAGGGAATTTTAACATGCAGAACTACATATCCCAAAGCTACCTATGAAGTTGGTTTGACTTTCCTTTTATATTACTTTAAAATAGCTCTCTATCAGTTTTACTATTTCTTCCAGCCTTGATGATCCCACATATCCAAGTGTATTGGCTTTCCATGGCTTGTTTTTTGGTAGTGGAGGGGCGGGGCACAGAGGCAGTTTCTGTGAGAAATTACTAGAAGCTTCCACCATGTCTGGTAGAGCTATTCTCTGGCAGCTCCAAAGGTGGACATGCTGCTGGACAAGGCTGAGCCAATTAGATGGTGGTAACGCCACTGTGATAACAGATTTAATAAGAAAAAAATCCCCCAAGTTTGTGGCACAGTTGAAATTTTCCAGTCAGAGAAGACTGCAGTGAGAATATGTGAGACAACAACATTGAGACACCAAGGTCAGTGGAGAAAGAGGGGGAGGAGGTGGCCCAGGTGCCAGAGCCAAGATTCCTGTGCAGGCTGTGCTGAAGACCATGGTGAAGCTACTGTGCCCTTGCAGCCCATAGAGATCCACGTGGAAGTAGGATCCACCCACAGCCCATGGAGGAGGTGCCCATGCAGCAGTAGGGGGATGCCTGAGGGGAGGCTGTGATCCAGTGGAGGACCCATGAAGAGAGGGCCCTGCTTCCAGGCTGGAGCAGCCTGACCTCGGAGGACTGCACCCTGTGGAAGAGTGACCCATGCCACAGCAGTTTTGGGAGGACTGTTATGCATGGATTGGACTCAAGTTGCAGCAAGTCACAGGGAACTGTTGCTCATGAGATGGAGCCACATCAGAGAAGTTCATAGAGAACCGTCTCCTGTGGGAGGGACCCCATGGTGCAACAGGGGAATGACTTCTGTCCCTGAGCAGTGGGAGAAGCTACGTGTGATGGACTGATCATAACCCCCATTCCCTCTTCTACCACTGGGGTAGGAGGTACAGCTGGGAAGGAGAGAGGGATGGGGGAAAGGTGTTTTTAGGGGATGGTTTTGCTTCTCATTATCCTGATCTGATTTTGTTAGCAATCAATTTACTTTATATCTCTAATTTGAGACTGTTTTCACCTTCATTGTATTTAGTGAGTGATCTCTCCCAGTCATGAACCCTTAATTTTATTTTCTCAACTCATGAACCCTTAATTTTATTTTCTCCCCTCTGTCCAGCTGCAGAGGGGAGTCAGCAAGTGGGTTTTGTAGGTGCCTGACATCTGGCCAGGGTCAAACCACAACACTCTGTTAGCCCAATAAGGATGTGGTTGATGCTAGGGGCATACAGGAGGCCCAAGGGATGTGGCACACACCTTGGCGCAAGGCCTTTAGCATTTAGCTGGCTGGGAGCTATCACTGTTTCCTCAAAAACCAACTACGAACACAGGCTCTTTTGCCAAGTCAAACAAGACATCATCTGGGGCACTGCAGCATCAGCTGGCCTCTGTGTGTGTGGCACTGCCCATAGGCAGTGCAGGACCGGGGGTATATGTGGGGTGGGGAGCTCCTGCCCACAGCTCCCTGCCAGTATGGAGATCCCAGAATCACCTACCAGGGGTGCTGAGCAGCTGGAAAGAGTAATTACACAGTTGTCTTTAAGTAGGTTATACTGAAAATTTTTTCTCATGCACGTGGGAGGCAGTCATCAGAGGAAGTGTATTTCTGCAAAAGGTGTGACATTTGAAAAAATAAAATTCTACCCAAAATAAAGCAGTAAGTCAAAATGCTAGCAGAGGAAGTTACTATACAGGAATGCTCTCAGAAAATAGCAGCCTGGGAAGCTTTACAAGGTAAATATCAGCACCATGGTACAGAGTTAAAGAACTAATGGGTTGTGTATCTCCTTCACAGAAAAAGTATTTTCAGTAAAGCAGTAAAGATGCATATATATATATATACATATATATAT